>BLKR01001232.1:156555-319328 GCA_011170035.1 Teleogryllus occipitalis | reverse complement strand
TACGCTGACTTTCTCTTTCCCTGCTCCCAGTCAATGTAGTGCGTTTGAGTCTTTTGGGGTGCGTGGGCAACGATTCGGAATTCGACATAACCTGTAAACAACTTCACTACAACCGCACAAAACCCACTGTCCGAATGTTCTCTACAAAATACACTACAAAAGCAAATATGTATATGCAAACTGTCATCTTCACAATGCAATTATTACACTGAAACGAAACCTTGACGAATTGTGAACAAATCTCAAGAATCAAAACAAAAACATCAAGCAGCGCCACCATGAAGCGGCGGGGACGCACATCTATAGACTCATATATATCAATTTTCAAAGAGCCACCCTTTGGAAGAAAACAATTGACTATTGATAAGCGTACTATTAAAGAATGATTTAATTAATTAATTTACACCGTAAATGTTGGTGAATCAACACAAACAATATCTGATAACACATCTAGGGATCACATTCTTTCATTTAAAGGAAAAAATACTACAATCGGCTCAGTAGAAGCTCTAAACGAAGCCATGGCAGAATACCTTATTTTTTTAAATATATAGATTCCCGAAGTAGCTGAACGCCATTTCGTCGCGTTCCTCCAGAAATCAAGCCGTGCTTATACCCATACACACGGAAAGAGCTCCAATTTCCGAACTCAATTGTCTCTCGTGCGTGGGCGTGCCCCAGATTCCGCCGAGAAGTGGCCGCGCGTTCCGCGCGCGATGACAAAGGACCGCATCCGGTCGCGAGGGCACAATGGCCGGCGGCAGGTGGCTCAAGGGCGCGCGAAGGCGGCGGGGAGGGGCCGCCCTTTCAGCCCCTCAAAGGATGTGGAGCAGCGGCCGGCGCGACGCGCGCCCGCGTAACTCCAGATGCGGCAATTGCAGACTTTAGCAGCGACAAATAGCTTTTGCTGACTTCTTTTCACGGGCACAATGATATAATCTGGTTTTGAACACTTATCACGAGAGAGCAGGTGCATGGATGTTGCGCTATTGTATGTCACACGGCAACGTGAAACTTCAAACGCGTCTTCTGAAACATGTCTTCCTGCGTTTTGCCTCAGTTGACATAAATAAGCAACACTGAAAACTTGGCAAGTTGGAAAGTTACAAATCTTAAATTACACATTATTTACGTATGAGTATTTAGGGGAAACGGAACGATTTTGCAGTCAAAAGGTTCATAAATCTACATAATTTTCGCTCTAAGTTTACTCGCGTTTGAATTACGTTGATATCACTCTTACAAGTTTTTTATTACTTATATACGAAGACCTCCTTTAGTTGGATTACGTGCCAATTCTTTTAGATACTGTTACATTATGCAGCACATAAACACTGAAAGACAGACACGCAGAAAGTAAATTGAAAACTGTATGTTGTGAAACTAACCAACATAAGAAATGTGCTAAAGGAAGTAGATATTGGAAAATGATCATTCTGATGAGGCAAGTAATCAAGCTGGCATGTTCTGAGCGTTGAATCTTTAAAGCCCGTTTCCGGAACGTTGATATTTTTAATACTATACCTTTTTCCCGTTTTAATACTAAAAGTACTTGTGCCAGTTTCCTATTACATTTGTAATAGGAGTTGTTAATAAAGGTCTCCTACGTTTACTAAAAACATTTTTTTCTAATTACCGATTCTGCAGAACTTTATTTACTTGAAAACAAAGTACAAAATTGCATTTTGAGTAATTTTCGGTAAAATAAATAATTTTCAGCAAAAATCCGTAAAATGTTCACAAGCCTAACTTAAATGCATCCTGAGAGTTAGACTCAAGCATTTAGCATGGTCAGAATAGGGCATTTCGTATCCGACCTAGAATATTCCTATTGGTTTAGGAATCCAGAAACGGTGCAAAGGAAGTGTTTCGGATGATGGGTTTTGTTCCGAACTCCTTTCCTTTGACAATTTGTGAAAACTTAATTTCCACTTCTGTTCATTCTTACATGCAAAAGTTGCTACAAAAAACTATACTTAACTACCGAATTGCATTGGAGTATCATTTTATGAGGTAACAAAAGAATAAATGAACAAGAAGCGGTAATTTCATAATAAAAATAACGGAAATTAATAATGTCAGTAATAAATATAATTAAATAACAATGGAGAACATATATTTCTATAAAGAATATATTTCAAAGATTCTAGAAATCTTTCAGGAGTAAACAGTTGAATACAAGAAACAAAACATATGTAAGTTTGGGTATACCATTCGAAAGAATATGCGGTCGGAGAAAGTGATGACGGTACCGTCAAAATGCAAACAGCATTGTGAAGGGACCGGAAGAAAGCATCGCAGGCGGAAGGAGAGAGAATCCGAAGCCGCAACCTCTCCTGCCGGTCGCTCTCCTCTCCTCCCTGCCCTTCCACCGCCTTGACCACCGTGCGCCTATTTAGATATCATCGTGGAAGAAGTCAAAACTCTGATAATTAGCCTACGTGATACATATTTTGAAGCTATCAGTAACTCGAAGATTTATGAAGTTATGTTGTTAATAATCAGATAGAATTTAGGATTGCCTGTACCTCATTTATCAGAAGCATAATGATAGTTTTGATTCCCTCTCGCAAAATGCGTATTTTTAGACCCCATCATTGTTGTCTAAAACGTTAAAAATTAATTTTTGACACTTCTGGTGACACGTCCAAATGCATTATGGATGAAAAACGTGGGAAAATTGGCTTAAAATTTGTTAACAATTCTTAGCCACATTTGTTCAACTCTAACAAATTAATTTCAAGTTCAATTAAAATGTTGACATTTTAAAGAGAATTAATACAAATAAAAAGTTCATAGCAGTATGCAACGAAGTAATAAACATGTTTAAAGTTAAAAGCAAATGTTTACTTGTAATAATATTATGTTCGTCTTTAATTGAAAACTACTAGTAAAATAAAAAGTTTAATGTATGAATTTTCATATTTATTCAACAATATTCCGTATGGGAAATGCATTAAAAGATGTGTACGCGAGTTCCTTGTGGATTGATGTGTTTGTTACGTAGAGATAACGTTCGAAGTGCCCCCTAATCGAAATTTGTTTCATAGTCCTCGACTGTCATCAGATGATTCATATTACTATTATTATTGCTGTCGAAATTGAAGCAAGATTTTTCACTCTCAGTTTGTCAAAAGTAATGAAACTACTGCATTTGGGGAAGAGAGACAAAGATTAGTCAAGTGAGAATTTTCATGTGAAAGAACAGCAAAATTCACAGCTTGGGTTTTGCTACGTAATAGATGTACTTTTATTTCAGTCTAATAAAACAACAACCTAATTACTCGTATGTGAGTAATTCGATAATCCATCATTCTTAATCTCAACATCTTCTCTAATCTCTCTTAATCTAAACATCTTCTCTAAACATTCAAAATTGCCAATGATTTACCAAATATTCAATATACCGTTTTATGTTTTAAAAACGCATTCAAACCCTAAACAAAATAAGGGCGATTTATGGAACTAACATTGCAAGCCATACGATGCTTAATATTATAAATCTCTTTTGAGCTCCTTGCGTAATTTTTCCAAGGGTCCTAGGATACGTTTGGTATACGTACGCCGTTAAGCTGTAAGTTTTAAAGTTACGTCTGTCTTGAGTTATCCATGTGAAATGTGTAACAAGGGCTATAAAAAGGTTGGCACTTCATAACGGCAATGATAGCGATCAACATGGACGTCAGCAGCCAGTGGTTTGAGCTTCGCTTCGCGACCCGTGACTGTCAACTCCAGTTCATAAACGTGTGAGCCGACCTTCTGTGGGAACATAAACACAAAGCAAAAACGCCGCTCGGCCACGCGGACTCCGCTTAGTGACCCACTTTGGAGTTCGCCAAATTACTGGAGTTCCTTTCATATGTCCTGGGAGCAACCCCCCCCCCCCACTCGCTCGACCCGCTCCACCCTCCCCGCGGCACACCCCCGCCCCGCCCCACAACACCCCGCCCCGCCCCCTCGTTGCCCCCAATTACACTCTGAAACTAAAATTAAATATGGAGTTATTTCAGCACTCACGCAATGGAAAGTAATGCGTACTTTCCGCACGACGAGATATAAACGAGTTCACGAAACTCCTTCCTTCTTGCAGAAATGTTGTCTAAATCCGCAAGAAATATGTGTAATGTCTGGGTTACAACGAACTTATCGAATTTACAGAAGATAATTAATGCGATAATTCTGGCCTTCTATTAAGTATCTTAAAGCAGCTCTGGTATGCGAGCAAATCCTTTAGAATTTGTTTTTTCTCGGCTTTCACTTTCCTAGTTTTGATATTCATTTGCCACATTTTAATGGTCAGAAAAGTATGCTGTATTAGTGATAATGCATTATAATGTATAATATACAAACGCCTTAATTTGTTTATAAAAACAATATGTGAATAATGAATTAATATATTCAATATTCTTTAATCAATTTTACTACATACGATTCGTCTTTAGGTATTAATTGTCACGAACCTGCTGCAAATAAATTTGTATCGCTAATAATAAGTACATCAACTCCTATATCATAAATTTCGGCAAAAACTGGATTTTTCCTACAACATTCACCGAGCAAAAACTATTACATCCTCAATGCGCTTGCATGAACGTTCGGCCAAAAAAGCTCTCGCAAGAACATCACTCAACAAACCGTTCCTTCCGGCTCTGCCCTTCGCTTCCAGAGCTCCGAGGATATCCGGGAGGCGCCGGCGTGGAGCAACGCGGACAAAACCTCCATGTCCGCGCTCTCGCGAGGTACACACACACCGCGCGCGCGATCCAGGAAGTAAGCCGATGTTTTCAGAAAGGCCACCGCCGCCACTCAGTGACCATGACAGTGAAAACAGTTTCAAGAGCGCCGGAGCAGGCAGCGGCTGGCGCGGCGCAGCGCGGCGTGGCGGGGCGTGGGGACGCCGGCCGGCGCGGGGAGCTGGAGCGGGTACGGGAGCGGGGAGCGAGCACCGGCCCGCCGCCGCAGCCAACGGGAGTGCAGGCCGGCGCGGCGCGCAGCCAATGAGCGGCCGGTGCCTGCGCTGGAGGGCGCAGCGGTATAAAACTAGCGAATTAAGCGGCCGCGGGGCAGTCGCGAAGGACGTTCGGCGCCGAGCAGCAGGCGCACCAGCGGCGGCAGCTCAGCAGTAGCAGCAGCACCCGGTACCCAGCGGCTCAGCACCCCCAGTGCGCAGCGCCAGCCCAGCAGCGTCGCCCCGCCAACGCGCACACGGTAGGCGCCACCGCCCGCGGAGACTGCGACGCGCGTGTAGACGACGAACCCCGTCGCGCAGCCGGAGACCCCGACGCGCGTCACACGACGAACCCGGTGCCAATGAACGCCTGCGCGGAACAGGCGGAGCGTCCGGTGTACTTCCGCTTGCGACGCGACGAAAGAGTGCTGTGCTTTCGGGCGGGGGAAGTGCGCGGCGAGGATGACAGCGGTCCGGTTTGCAGGCGTGAAGTTCGTCTATGCGACCAGCTCAAATTCCGAATTCACGCTTCGATTATTCAAATTATTCATGTCAGCACAGTTAATGTATTCCTTTCATCTTCACATGCATCTCCTCTCAGAGTCGTAAATATTTTACTGCGCTCAATTAGACAAGTGTAGTGAATGAGGCTTTCGAAGTGAAGTGTAATGGTTCGGAACAGGAATATTATCTCAGGAAACATCATGAGAACGAACCCATTAAACGAAGTTGTTAAGAATCACTACCTCGGCTTACTTGCCTCGGCTCTTACATCTGAGGAAAAAAATGACGAACGGATGAGGTTTGAAACGCCCAACACATTCCAGAGCGCACTTCCTCGAGCGAAATGAAATCATCGTTAGGCGATCGCATTCCACTAATTTGCATCTTACGAAAAACCATTCTACCTCCGAGCTCGGTTTACCTCCTCTCAACCGTCGAGTCGCACCCTCGGGGGAGGGGCGCGGAGGGAGGCGCGATCCGTTGCCGCATTAGCATGATGAGGGGCTTCTTCTCGCGATGTGTCTCGCCGCCGCAGGTGTGACGCGCGTCGGCAGATCGAGGGGGGGGGGGCAAGGGGGTCGAGTGGGTGCGCAGGGCGGTCAGCGACCGCCACTCCTCCCCCCCCCACCCACCCACCCACACGCACAAAAAACGTACGTCGTGCACCCACCGCCGGAGCAGATACCAAATGCCTCAAGTCACAAGGCAGACCTGCTTTACCGCAGCACTTTACATACAATATTCCTGTAAACGTTGTATAATTATTTTGCTTGTTTTATATTTATGTTCGATTTATCATGTAAAGTGTTAGTGATGTAATTTATCATCATTTTATATATTTATAAAATGAATATTATTATATCTTTGCATGTAAGATATCGAAATTGAATTACTTGAGATCAACATTTCGACAGGTTTTAACGAAATTCTTAATTTTGAAATTGATATACCCATATCTGACTGCAAAAAATCGCTTAGTTAATCCCTAAAACTTGAGTAATCTGGTGCATAATTTACTGTGAGTGCAGTATGTTAGGAAATCCATGTTGTAATGAATGATTGTAATCCAATTTAAATACCAACATTATTTTTTAAACTGAACTTTTTAACGATATTTTATTTCTGGAGATAATTTTGGACTCATATGTGGAGCATTATGTAAATTGTTTTAAAAGACGTTTGCTCCTTTAAACACAGGATCCTTAGATGAATTAGAAATTGTATCTCAAGTAAATAAAAATCAATGTATCCCACTTTATAGAAATTAGTTGCTATTGGAGAAACATGCATGCAAAACATCAGTGGTTTAGTAACGATTATCGATACACTCTACCTGAAGGTAAAGCCATCTCTCAAAATATTGACGTCAATCTATCAAAAATATGCGAAGTTAAAAATATAATTCTTGTACAATTTACATATTGTACAAGAAATACTTTTTATCGAAGGGATAATTTTTCGTGAACGATCATTTATTCGGTATACATTTCTGAAAGTAGTCTATTTTATGAATGAACATTTTGTTTTGGTATGAAATATAATTGACATATTCTACCTGATTAATGTCGGCTTCATAATGAATTACACGAGCACTGAATAATAGCACATCATTTCATATCTTCATTCGTTTATCTTGAAGTTCTATCATTTTCTTGCATGTTCACAACATTGTATCTCAAAATTATTCTAAACCATAGTCGGCCTTAACATGGAGGTATTTCAAAGTATTGTAAACAGAGTGGTGTGCTACGCATTCATTTCCACCTTTTTATTTTTTAAAAAAAAAGCATCTTGATGTTTCTGTCTAGAACTAGAGGTGTTCATGTAGTAAATTGGGACTGAACAGACTGGAAATACTTGAATCCGCACAGTAAAGTACTTTCACTGAATCTACTCGAAGATTGTTATATTGTAAGTCTAAGTAAGGTTAAAATATTAAATCATGAAGAAAGTATAATAAATACACACTCGGGATTTTTTAGTAACGCAACCTTGGTTGAATTGCAGTTCCATAAATTATATACAATTAAAAAAAAATTCTTATGGTTTGAGAACATTCTAGGTAATATTTTAAAGTAATTTATCTATAGAATACAATATTAGTTAATATATTTCGTAACCATCAAGCTTCATCTCTCTTTTGATGAGGCAAATGTCAGCAAAACGAAATGGATCATTATTTTACGGGAATGCATTTACCAGACGTGCTGCGTACTGATGTAATCGCTTTGTATAACAATAGTCTCGCAGCAGCTTCTGCCGCGATTTTGGCCTGCTCCGTCACTCTCGCCGCCGCTCCGGCCTTGCCACGCACGTTCCCACTCCTCTCGCCCCACCGCCCGCGGCACGCCTCCGTCCCCGCCACCTGCACCCTGCTGCATTCGCGTCCAACATCGTCACATCCACCCCCGCCACGCCCCGCGCTCTATCGCCTCTACAGCACCGCTTTCGACCCACTGCAGCAGTCCGGTCTCTCCTCTTTCTTTAGTTCCCCACTGTCACCACACCACCTCCTCCTCCAATGCCTTCGATCCCACTCCCTGGCCCCGACCTCGGCCGCCTCCTGCACCCAGTCGCTCCTGCTCCCACCCTCCATCAGCGCCTGCATCCTCCCCCTTCCGACCCCACTGACTTCATCCCCGTCGCCTGCACCCTGCCACATCCACACAACCGCCTTCCACTCCCTTGCCTTCGGCCGCCAGACGAGTCCCCGACCCCCGCCGTCCCCGCCGCGTCCTCCACCCCGCCCTCAGTCGCCGCCGCGCGGCGCCGCCTCCAAGAAATGCGTCCGCAATCAGCGCGCACACAGGCTGAGGCAGGGCGCTGAGCGCGGGGGCGGGGCGGAGCGGGGCGGGGCGGGAAGCAGGAACGTTTACGGCTGTTAATGCGCTCTCCCTTCTTGCGCTGTAATGAGGCGAGGAGCCCCGCTCGCATTGTGCACCCTGCCCTGCCCCGCCACGCCCCTCCGCTCCGCTCCCCTCTCCGCCCCCGCCCCCGTCCCCTCGACACGCTTCTTTGTCGCTCGCCCAGGCTCTGCAATTACGGGATCATTTCGAGCTAGAACGCAAATAGTCGTGGTCTTTTGTTTGCCGTGTGCTTTCCTCCGCACAAAACTTAGACGAATGACAGCGTTTTATTATATAGGATTTTACACGACCGTCAGCAATATAAAATCGCTACCTCGGGCTTCGCGGATAGAAAAATTAATAATAAGTACCTGAAGCGGGGAAAGTATTTCTACTTGAGGCTATTGACTCATAGAGGCAATGAAACTATGACCTTGACTTTGCATTACATTAATTCAATGCATTTCTAAAAATACTCCAAAATTTTAAACCAAGCTAACGTAAGCTCTTAATCACTCCACTGCTGGGCATAACCATTTTTACAATATATTAATCGAAAACAATATATCCAAATTATTTACCAAACCAACTAGACTATCACTTTGGTTTAGGAAACGCTTAAAAATTTCAAATATCAATTTTCACAGTACCGTCAAATACCGTATAATTGTAATACCGTATAACCGTATACCGTGTAATAATATCGTCTCAGCGACGATGAATAATTGTCGTATGTGTTTTATTCAAAGTTATTTCATTGTAAATTACGTATTTTGCTTTCGGTCACCACATACCTCCGAATACCGCTACACGACAATTCGAGACTAGCGCCGCGCTGAGCCAACGTCCCGTGGCTCTTCCGTGGCCGGCGCAGCGACTGAGAGGAAGGAGCCTTCGAGGCCGATGAACCGCTGCCGAAGGCTCTGCTCCATGGGCCGGGCTCTTTGCTCAAGGCAACGAGGGCGCAGATAATAGCGTGTACTCCAGAACGCTTGCCAAGGGTGTCTGGGCTCTTGGCAAACACACAAGTGTAACGGTGCCGCAAATACTTGGCATTCGGTATCTGATAACACAACGGTTGTTTACGTACTTGAAGGCCCCGGTCGGCTCTCAACGGTACAGAAATCTGAAACTCGTTCTACAGACTCAACTTGTTCTCATTATGTACGTCTAAATTTGATTCATCCGATAAATTTAATAAGGGGGCGTAACTTCGACTTGCTTCAATGGCAGACAAAATACAAGAATAGTTGGGAATACAAGTTCGCGAGCCACAATTCCCGAGACATTTCTTTCAATCATCCCTTAAATCTTGACACTTCCACATGAAAAATATTCCCGTATTTCTGGTGCATATGCTATCGTCCATATAAGTTGGACTCCGAACCCATTTGTATTAGAAGTACTACACGAAATATTATTACCTTTGAGGTCTCGAGAGGTTAAATAATACACAAGTGTCTGTTGATGTTATTATTTGATAGCATGATAAATTAAAATCGCAAATCACTATACGATTTGAGTGCACTTGTTGAGGTGTGACGTATTACGTTGTTGTGTTATTGTCAAGTTAAGTTAACGTGATATTAAATAAGAACATCCATCTGTGTGTCTTGTAACTCATCGACATCTCAAGATAAGAATATTTCATGTATTATATTCGAATCTATTGGCTGGGAATTGAACAATACGCGGGAATATTTTATATATTTTTAGAACTTTTTTCACATTCCACAACCTCTGTTCTGTTAACCAAAGAAAAAGTGTTGGAAAACAAATATGGAAACATTAAACTTTGTTGACATGTTAAAACACAAAGAGATGTCATGCTAAAATACATAAGCACTGTTGCAAAACTGCACCCTAGGAGAGGTATAATAAAAAATCGAGCGTTTATCTAAGAAAAACGGTCCTCTGGACTGTTCACAATTTACTAAATCGTACAAAAAGTATGTTAGTTACGAGTAAGTACAAATTCGTAAAAGTACATGTTGAACACCACACGGTAGAACCGTTGATGGGATCAAGCAGACGGCCAGTGGCAGGTACTAATCAGCTGACGGGTCATCGACCACATGCTAATATTGAATCTGCCTGACGGATACGCCTTTGAAACGCGGAAAGGTAAAGAGAAGTGGCTGAATAAACGAAGTGGTTGGCGATGGGTAAGGAAAATAGCAAATGTATCCGAAGCATATATTTGAATGACAAGGAGAACATAAGTAACAAAGTACATTCTTTAATATTAGTAAGAAAAGTTTCCAAGCAACCACGAAAAGGACTCAAAAACATTTGAACTTTGTAAAGTCTAAACAGCCAAAATAAATTATTACATTTATTTTACTCCATTAAATTTGCCAGCAAATAGTATATTGAGCGTTAATTACTGTATATTATCTACGAACATTACAACTGATTTACAAAGTAGAGGAAACAGAATATCTGAGAGATAACGTTCTTAATTCATAAGAGACATGAACAGGTTGCAAAACATTTTCATGTTAGGAATTACTGCACTTACTTCCTAAAGAATTGGTTTGTTTGACGCTTCTATATTGTAAATGGCAAAGTACTGAAACGTAGTAAACTAGGATCACTAATGTCTCTTCGTCTCAGGCTCTTGTCTATAACTCCTTGAATCGTTTATTCAGTAGTCTAGAAGGCCCGAAGAGTTCGATATTCGTAGATGTCTTTGAAATTCACAAAAGCTTGGCGTCGCTATTATCCGAGTCCCTCTTAAAACTTCGACTTAATAAGTCTGAATAACAAATATAATACTTATGCATATTAAAATTGATTATGTATCAAGGCCGTCAAGTGATAATTCTCGAGCTCGGAAAAAGTTCACTTTACAGCAGAAGTGCCTATAATTCTTTTAGACACTCAGCTCTGACCTAAATTTGCCTAGTTTTCAATTTACTTTATAATAAAGCTACCCTCACTTGGTCATCAGAAATAGCGCATACTCAAAAGAGCAACCACTGGAAGCGCAGTTGCAGTAAGAGCAACCGATGTTGTTCCACTTCCCAACGTTATTACACCTGGTTTAATTTAGTGTGTGTTGAAGTTACATGCTCACTTTTAAGGCACAGAACGGGAAGACTCTCGACCTAGTCTGAGAGCTAACATGAATCTTTTCATATTATAAATGGCTCGTGCAAACCAACTTCAGGGATGACAGCGCGAAAAAATTGTTACGAAAAGGATTTAAAAGTAGAACAATCGTTTCTTTGTATTATCCAATCACTGGAATCAACGAACGCAGAGTCAACGGGAGTGGAGTGCGTGTCGCTCCGAAGGACACAACGGAGCACACTCTCCGGAGCGGCAAACGCAGCAGCACCCGGAAGAGGAATTTGATCGTCACGTCAATTATGGCGGCACAATGCGCGTACGGCGAGCGGGCCACACAGCGAGTCCCGTTGGCGGCGCAGGCAGCAGAACCACAGATGCAGATTGCGGGCGGCGGCGGCGGCGGCGAAGACGCGGGCGGAAGCGGCTCCTGCGGCGGCACAAAGGGCGGGGCCCAGGGCGGCGCCCGAGGCGACACGCGACACGACGCGACACGACACGGAGCCGCCCGCCCGCGCGCGCCGGGCGGAACGCTTCTGCCACAGCCTCGCGTGACGTCACTCGCAGCCCCTCCCCCCCACGGACCTTTCGGAAAAAGTCTTGGGATGCTGCAACTTTGCGTACACTTTAACCTTGTATATAAAATAGTCTTATCAAATTATCGCATTTCGTATGTACGTTCAGAGGATTCCTTTCTCTGCGTTTGCGTACAGCCATTTGAAGGGGAAAAAACTAGAGATAGTGCAACATTGCACACTCTCGCTCGTTATGCTTAAAACTACTGCAATAAATTATCGTCAGGAAGTCATTTAAAACACCGGCCTTTTAAATTTAATTGAGTAATTACTGAATTTTATATATAAAATATTAAATATTGACATTTCTTAGTTTAGAAGAATTGAAAAAAATAATTGGGACTTTTGTTACATATTAAAGACATCTTTTTAAATTGTATATAAAGAAATTATTTCTGAGATAAATTCAAACAAACTATTTACTTCCCAAAGGAAAAAAAATTATACAATTAGAGCAATTAATTTGTGCTGCTGTTTTATAAAATTGAAAACTTTTCTCACAAGGTTGCGATTAGATAGTGGGAATTAGTATTGTCTGATACGTCACACTGTGTTGTCGTATATGTATTAAGAAAAATGGAAGAACTTCTTCCTGTATTCCGTGAATGACATGATTTTGTATAATTCTGCCAGAAGAAGAAGATGATTTCTTCTAACTAACGTGACCGATAACAGTACATTCTTGAAGGAATGCTTCATGGCCTGAGACTCCTACTAATAAAAACGTATTGAATTAGCATCTTTTTTTTTTTTGCTCGCGAATAGGCCATCTTGGACCACGCAGGACATGCACTTGCACGAGCTCAGTATCATTTATATCACGTTGCAAGTCTTGCACGTAACTAATCAGGGAGATCAGCGTTACGCTGAATCCAATTTTTATACCACTGAGTTGTTAGTCCTGGGGGGATGGAAGATGGAATGATGATGATAATGAAGGATGAATGGACGGCACACACAAACGAACCGAGGTATGTCCGAGGTGGGACTCCAACATCCGACCCTTCGGTCCGAAATCACTACGACACTACTGCCTTAGTGACATCTCGACCACCGGGCCGATAATTATCACCATTATCATTATGTTAATGTTTTTGTTGTTTCTTATGTCAGCATATTCAAGTATGTTGCATTAAAATAAATTGCAGAAGAGAATTATCGTCCCGTCTTCCCGTTACCTTAATGGCAAATTCGAAAGCCAACTTAGTGGAGATACGCACATCAACGCCACCGGTATCGCACGGAACCTGTCGACGGGCTCCTCAAAGCGGGAGCGGAGCCAGTTGGTCCCGTGGGAGGCGCTGGGCGTGCGGGCGCGGTGGCTCTCTGGTTCACTGGAGCAGCCGCTCGGCCGAGCGGCTTGGCTGGCAGCTTCCCACGCAAAAACGGGTCAAACCGGAGGAACTCCTCGTCATCACCTCCATGCCTCGCATGTGGAAGAGACGAGATATGACACAGAATTATAAGAAACTGTTAAATTGCGCAACAGGAACTCTTTCGTCATATACGTAATTATGGCTGGGACCACTTAGAAAATAAAACTTCCACTTCACATGCACTGAAATGTTGATTAACAGCTGTGGCCTCTCCAGATCCGTCTGGTAGGGTCCGTGTGTTATATCTCTGTCGTTGAACACGGAGTTAGATCGCCATGCAATCGGTATCGGTAGCCGCTGATGCACTTCGATCACGATATCCCACACGTCTAGAACGCCAATCACGTGGAGGTGAGCTGAACGCTGAATACGTTAATAATAGATTCGAAAACAACCTGCCGTAGACCAGATATGTACAATGGATAACATCGTATATCGCACACAGAAAAGCAATACTTGTCCACTGAGCTTCCCTTAAAACGGGGCTATGTCTGTCAGGCCTGTGGGAGACGCTGCAGCACGCCCATCACTCTCATACCCAGTCATCAACTTGTTGACGAGCAGGAGGAAGATGCCCTAATTAAGAGGGAACACTTCCCCTTCACCTTATGAGACAAGCCCCACTTTCATCGTATTCACTTAGCAGTTCATCGGGAGTAAAATCATTTTTTATGTAAGGGTACATTTGTAAAATCATGTACTGACAACGAATGTCAAAGCAGCGAGAACGAACTGCAATCTCCAGACCCGATGCCTGTTGACATGAAGCTAACAGATGAATGACCTTTCTGTGAGTGAAGAAATCTATTGAGATTTTAGATAACTATTCAGTTTTAGAGAACATGTTCATGCATTCGAGGGTAGACTTGGCTGATAAATATAATCCACCTTTGAGCCCAGGTAATGCGTGGAGAAGGCATTGTGTTAGTATGAATTTGCAAATCAAGGTGATACTATTAGATTGTAATTTTTTCGTCTCATGATTATTAATATTTCATATATTTTATATTTTTATGACGCCACGACGCCAAATTTATTTAATATATAATATATCTGATCTGGTGTAAATTCTTTTGTCTTTCATAATAAATTTACCTATCATCATTATTGTTATCATTTTATTCGGCTACACGCCTGAAATTTGAAGCAGATACTCCTTTTCACACATTCTACGCACATTTTCTGAGATACAGATTTCGAGAGCATGAAATTGAACAATAACGTTCCAGAAGGCCGCCTGCCCGGGAGTGGCGCGACGTCGAATAATGAGAGCAGTCTTCTCGCAGAGCGCTTCATTGGGAGCGCCCGGGCGACAGCACCGTTAACCCTGCGCTCACAAAGCGCCGTCGCGCGCTTCTCTTCGCCGCCCAATCGCCACTCGGGGCCGCTGCCTCTGCCCTCGTCGGAAAGGCATTCGCTGGGCTCTCGCTGCATCGAGACACAGCTTTTTTTTTAATGTGTCCCCTCCACAGTAACCCTGAGGAGGCGGGAATTTATTTACATGCTGGCATACAAATTACGCTGCCGCCTTGCGGCTTAAGCAGCTAAGAGGGAGAGGTAAAAAAGCTAATACTAACTGAAACTAACTTAATTCTAGCTTAAACCTAATTTAATAATTATGTAGTAGCACTTTGGCATACTTAACTTACACGAAAAATATTATTGTTATTTTTTTCTTAATTGTTTTTGTAGGATTTGCTAGGTGATTCTTTTCTTTTTCTAATTTATATTTCATTCACGCATCATTCATTCATTATATACGAAACCATTCATTCAACCGTTCGTTCTACTCATTCATTCCCACAGCACTACACTGACAAGCCGCACTGACAAGACACAGCTCGCACATTTGGAGTCTATTTCGGACCGGAGGAGATACATTGGTATGCCGAACTCAACGATTTCTCGGCATCACAAGAGATCGAGACACTGTACCACTCTCACCGTCTTAATTATCCGCAGAAATAAGGTTGACTTATTGTTTCCGGACGCGTTGGGTGTTAACGTCGTTAGTCCCGTAAGTGTAGTGATGTTTTATCGCGGGAGTTGGCCTTGATCTTGCTCCGCTTTGGCAACACCGAGCGGGGGGATTTTCCCCTACAGGTATCTCCCGCCAGTGGGGCACCATCCCTGCCGGAACAAGCTCTAATCTCCCGACATCTGTGGTAGTGTAATGCAAGCTTGTGTAAATGAGGACAGGACCAGGAATAGGAAGGTAGGATTGGCGCGCGGTCCGTGGCCCGTTTGTTAGGGTGCTGCTCCGATATTAGTCTGGTGTTGATCGAAAAAACCGCGAAAACTACATAACAGAGCTCTCAGCCGCTACAGTTCTCCTCCAGATAAAGGCTGAATTCATATTAACTACCTAGCAAGTAGCGAAAATCCTACCGCTGTCGGTACTCAAACCCTATTACCTGACAGTCAGAAGCGCTAAATAATATCAGTTTATACCCTGATATACGCCCAAGTCGATCAGAAATAAGAAACATGGCTGCTTTTATGGAGAAAGTATATGAGCCACTTATGATGAGCAGCTTGAACCATATCCACTACAGCTTCCTCTTTAAAAAAGATAGACTGATGTGACAAAAATATTGAATCGGAGTTTGTGCTACTATGTTTTGCCAGACACTTGGCATTCCGCTTGTCATATTAACGTTTACTGCCTCGACGATATGGTTGTCAAAGGTGAATTGTCGAGAATAACCTTTTTAAAAGAGCTTGAAGCAATAACCCCAAGTGTTGTTTTCGTGGAAGCGCTGAAGCGAGCCTCCGGTTCCGCTCGGGAGCCCAATGAAAGGCCATTCGGAGACGAGAGGTTCCTCAAACAGCCTCCGCCATCGGAAGTCTCCTGGCGCACGCAACGCTCCGTGCTGCCCCGCACCCACCATAGTCGCATTTATCACCGCTGCCGCTCTCGGACCCACCGATACTACATTACAGGGCTGCTCAACATTGCAGGTGACCCGCGATTGGGGACTTTTGTTATCCACGATAGCACTACTTCTCTCTCAAAATAAAATTCAAAGTCGTCGTTGTTATGGAATCATCAAAAAATTGTTCTGGTAAGACTTAAGAGTCAGAATTATGAAATACCTAATGCCTTTATGATAGAATGCAGGTTCCTCAGTAACTGAGCAACATTGATTCGGGCTACATGCCGCTATCCATCGTCCCATCCGTGTTATGAAGGAGTAGGAATCCTCCGTTTTATTCTGTGCCAATCATTTGTGAGGAGGGGTAGGATATTGATATCTCAAATCATTGCAGCCAAGCACAGGGCAGAGTTAAAAGAATACACAAAAAGGAAATTTAAGAATGGGTACAAGAGAATGGTGATTCGAATTGTAACAACTTGAGCATTGCTTTCCGTGCTATGGAACCTTGTCAACTGTACAATTCCCTTCACTGCTGGTGACAGTCAATAAGCGAGGTAGATTCGAAGTAATGTGGCTTTTTATCTTTAACTTTCGTTTTTTCGGCATGTGACGTATGTGGCCCGGCTTGGAGCATGCCATCAATCACCCGTCGTATTACAATACCTCCTTGTTCAGCCCTATCGGAAAGAGTGACCCTACGACCTGCAGCCAGAGGCACAAGAGAGAACTGACTGCGGCCACGCGTAGCACTTCAGGTTTATCGTTTTGGCAAGGCCACGCTTGTAACGAGAACTGTTGCTCCATCTTTCGTCAAACGTTATGCTCTTTCTTAACAGATCTCTCTCGCTCTGTAGGCAACTACTCGAAATACGTACTGCTCGAAATACGGAGCGAGCGCTCCTCAAATTGCCACAGAAGTGGTGCCGCTGTGATTGCAAAGCAAGACGGCGGGCCGCCCACACAGCGGGAAGGGGCGAGACGGGAGAACGAAGAAGCTCCGGCGATCCCCCGGGCACACTGGGCAGGCAGCACACTGGGCAGGCAGCACACTAGGCAGCACACTGGGCAGGCAGGCCTGTGCTAGTCTGCAGCACCCTGCCTCTCCAACGCGTAGTCCTTGCCGCCTCTACCTCCGTCGCAGCCTCGTGCGTTGTCACCGCCGCCACCTCCTCCTCCGTTGTCTCCGCCAACTGGTATCGCGCCCCGCGCCGCGCCGCGCCTCCGGTTCCGCCGTCGCCGGGTGGGGGGCGGGGGGCAATGCCCGTCGCGGTCCGCGCCCGCCCGCACTCGATGGCCCGCGGCGCCGGGGCCTCCGACCGTGTCCTTCCACCGCCGCCCGCGACCTTGCCAGGCGCCGCCCCCTCCACGCCCCCCCCCTCGGCGGCGCAGCATCTCGCTCCCTCCGACGCTCACACCAGCGCGCCGCGGCCACGCCCACCCCCACTCCCTGCTCGCCTTCAAGACGAAGTCTAAAACCACTCGAGAACCGACTCATTACTCACTTAAAGAAAACAGCTGAAGGAAAGCTTTATCTACATTCATGGAAACTGCTCTCCTGTAGAATTGTGACACAAAGAAATATGTAAATAATACAATATTGACAATTTCGTAGAATTAATTGAACCTGTTTGACACGTTAATTGGAGGAATGATTTTATTTAACTTTATTTCTCATTTTTATAAATATATTTCGCTAAGAGATTATACTGATTCTGCCAATGTCAGTACCTCTTATACCTCTGAAATACCAAAACCTTTATGGAGAAATTTCCTCAGATACTTCGTTAAGACGTCAACAATACGTTTATTTCCTACATGATTCTACAATTTGCTTTCTTTACCTGTTTACATGACCACATTGTTCGATAAATACATTTATTTCCTCCCTATCTCCATCCTTTTTCCCCTTTTCATTCCTTCCAATGACTTGTGTCTTCGTCCTCGTCTCTCTAAGTTATTCCCATCCTTCCTCTGCATGTTAACTCTTTTTCTTACCAGAATGCTTTTTTTTGTTTTCTTACACCACTCTTCCTATTTAAGTCCATTGTACTTCCCAAGTTGCCTGCTTCGCCCGCAGCTTTGCTCCTTTTTCTCTGATGGACCGCCTCCCGCGTATTCGCTCCCAGGCACCGCCTCCACCGCATCCACTGCTCTCGCTTCACAAACCCTGCAGCCGACCCCACCGCCCCGCGCAGCCCGCCTCCGTGCGCCTATCGCCTCCATCGCAGAGTTTTTCCACCTTTAGGAAGCAGGGTCGGCGGTGGCGGTGGCGGTGCTGACCGCGCGGGCGAAGGTGCCGGCGAAAGAGCCGCAAAAAGCGCCCGCTTTGTCCAAAAGGCGCGTGTGAGCGCTGGCAGGTGGAATAGCGGGAGCTGAAGCTTCGAAGATTGCGTTCCGCCTCGATGAGGACGAGTCCGTGACGCCACCCGCTTCCTGGAGCTCCATACAACACGCCCTTCATCGCATACGAAGGCGTATTATGGACCCTGCGGGACACCTGACAATTGCATAAATTACAAACGTTTTCTTTCAACTGAGATCAATATCCCGAACCTGATGAAGTGCAAAATAATACAACTTTAAAAACAAATTTCCAATTAGAGGTGAAATATACCGTAATGTTTTTTTTTTGTTTTCCTTCCGAACGCTATTAAGTCCATTAGGCCTGAGAGCGACGACCAAGCGACCCCTGGGTCCATCGGCCCCTGCGCGGAGGCCCGGATATGAAGTCCGCAGCGCAGGCCAGCAAAAAGCCGGCGCTGGAAGCGGCACGTCGCCAGTGTATTGTCCCCGCCTGAAGAGGCCATGATGAATCGCCAGCGCGGCTCCGCATTCAGAGGCCATCGAGAGCCACGTCTGCAAACAGGGCCCACCGCCGCCCTCGCCAATTCCTGTCACGATTTCCTCCCCATCTTTACCAACACCCCCACCGCCAACGCCACCACATGACCCCCGGCACTTCATGCCATTGACACTGCCATTGCCTCCGCAACAAACGCCACAGCCATCCACTTAGGTTGGTATCGTTTTGGTCATTGTCATTACCATCGTCACTGTCACCGCCAACACCACCGCTGTCACACCCACCTCTGCCTCCGGCTCTGTTGTCACCACAACCCCTGCTACCGTTCTTCTTCGTAAATTGTATTTTCGTCACGCCTGCCAGCGTTCCACACTCGCCTCCGCCTCCACGTTCGCCTCCGCCTCCACGTTCGCCTCCGCCTCCTCGTTCGCCTCCGCCTCCACGTTCGCCTCCGCCTCCACGTTCGCCTCCGCCTCCACGTTCGCCTCCGCCTCCACGTTCGCCTCCGCCTCCACGTTCGCCTCCGCCTCCACGTTCGCCTCCACCTCCACGTTCGCCGAAAGCTCGCGACGTGATTGTTCGGTGCTTCCGCTCTGCGGAAGAATCGAAGACCGCGGGCGTTTAATTGGCTGCGAAGTAATGAGGGGCGGCGATGGCGGTAGCGGCCCGCCTTCCGCGATTCCAGAGCCCTCTAAGGGGCTTCTCCGAAGTAACGGCACCGCTCGCTCACGCCCTACACCTCGGGGAATGTGTCGGAGAGGGACTTCAGCCACGCGACATCTGCACCATTCGTCCGTGAGCCAAGAGGAAGCAGATGGCGCCAGCTGCTGAGTTCTCCGTAGGAACGGCCTCTTCTCACGATTGGAAGCGCTTTGTAGTGGACCCGAGATTCTAGCAGTTATTTCCACCCGATTGCATGTTCAAACATTTCAATTGGAAAAGAGGAACTTCTCAGAACGCGTAACGCTGTGAGGGCCCAGGTAATAAAAAAAGTAAAACGTTTATTCACAAAAATTCTTGTTTCCAAGCCGTAATAAAATGATGCTAGAAACTATTCTTGAAACTTTTCAAAATACATATTCTCAATCTTGAATGATTGAGTGATAACTTTATATTTGTATGCAAGAAACGTCGCTCAGTGCAAGAGTCGCAAGAGGCCTTTCCGAACAAAATAATGGTTATGCGCAACTGATTTCCTTATTTGATTATAAAGTGCCATTTCATGAACCCGAATGAGGGGTACACAAGCAATACATGCACTGAAGTTCTGAAAGTCACGAGGCCCAGCCTGTGCAAACGACCGGTCGCTTCGCAGTGCAATCGCCGACGCGGCCGGGTGGGCGTGTGCGGGCCGGGCGGACGGAGCGCGAGGTCCAGTTACGAATCCGCAGCGGAGGCAGTCAGCGCCCAAGCGGGCGGTGACTCACGCGGGCGCCGCCACCCGACCTTCATGCGCGTCTCTCATTCCCCCCCGCCCCCCCCTCGCCCCGCGCGGCGTGGCGCCGCGTTTCCGCGTGAGCAGCAATGCCCGCAGTCATCTCCGCAGGCGGCGGCCGGCGCTCGGCGAGCGCTTGGCTCGCTCCGCGCTACAAGGGCCGCTCAGAGCGAAGGGCGCGGCGCGACGCGGCGCGACGGTACGGTTGGGTGTGGCGCGACGGCACGGATGGGTGTGGCGCGACGGTACGGATTGGTGCGGCGCGACGGTACGGATTGGTGCGGCGCGATGGTACGGATGGGTGTGGCGCGACGGTACGGATTGGTGCGGCGCGACGGTACGGATGGGTGCGGCGCGACGGTACGCATTGGTGCGGCGCGATGGTACGGATGGGTGTGGCGCGACGGTAGCGATTGGTGCGGCGCGAAGGTACGGATGGGTGTGGCGCGACGGTACGGATTGGTGCGGCGCGATGGTACGGATGGGTGTGGCGCGACGGTACGGATTGGTGCGGCGCGACGGTACGGATTGGTGCGGCGCGACGGTACGGATGGGTGCGGCGCGACGGTACGCATTGGTGCGGCGCGAAGGTACGGATGGGTGTGGCGCGACGGTAGCGATTGGTGCGGCGCGAAGGTACGGATGGGTGTGGCGCGACGGTAGGGATTGGTGCGGCGCGAAGGTACGGATGGGTGTGGCGCGACGGTACGGATTGGTGCGGCGCGAGATGGGATACGATGCGGAGGTGGGTGTGGCAGCGCGGGGCGACACCCACGAAGGAACTCACAAAGGGGCTTTACTGTATTTCCCGAAAGGGCTGCGCTCCATATGGCTGGGGACTCTCGGTTTACCGTTTTTTTCTTGAATACAATATATATTTTGTTTGAAAATTCGAAGGAAAAATGGAGGCGGAGGGTTAATACTGGAGTATCTCGAAACGAAGCAAAATATTTTTTTCAAAATCTGTCTATATTTTTCAATGTTACAAATGTAAAGTTATGTCTATTTCTGTCTGCAATTTTCCAAAGACTTGCTGAAAATTGCAGGGAATTAGTACTTTTTAAACTACATTATTACAACGAATAACATACATAAGGAAGTTTTCCGAAATTTTCATCCAAAAAATTGAGGAGCTTACTCTCGATAAGGGCCTGTATTCGAGAATGTGTGGTACTTAATGGCCCTGCTGTGCTCCCAAGGCATGAAAAAATCTCCAAGAAATGTATGCATTTCAATGGTTAATGATGTTTAATTAATTAAACTAAAAGATTTTCCACATTTCCCCCCCAAAAACAGTATTCTGAGCTGATAATTTAGTGAAACTGAATCTCGGAGAACAACTTTCACACAGCGACAACCTTTCCAGATGTACTGTAGCGACATCCCTAGGAGACGTGCACCAAAGCATTGTGCACGGGAATACCGAAGGAAAAAGAAAGGCAAGACAACGATTAGAAACTAGAAAAGAAGAAACGACTGTAGAACCGAGCTAAACGTTATACGTGGTGAAGCGTTAATTTAAGTGTTGGACTAACGTCAATAAATCTTCCTGAACTTCCATAAAGTTGGCCATAAACGAGCATACGTTCTCATAGTAAGGAAGAGTATACACCAATATTTCTATTAGTGCGATAATAATTTACTGATCTTTGCAATTAAAGCGTTTTTATGGATCTCCTGTACTTAGACTGATATTAATCGTTCATTAAATATTTTCGAGGAATTTTTCGAGTGGATGGAAGTTAAACCAACAATAGTTAAACCAACAAATAGTAGTGACACGTTGGCAATAAACCACAAAATTTTCCAACAGTTCCACAACATCAACAGAACTCGATACTTATTTTATTCACTAATGCAAACTTGAGATCGGCAAACTGAGTCCACCCATCAAAAATTGGCACATTATCGAAATCTTTCCCTTGAATATCTTAAGAGCATTGCGGTGTAAAGTGGAGGAAGGAGGTATTTGTTTAGGCAAACATGGCCGCGGCGAGAGCCCTGGAAAAGAGTCAGTCGCAACGGGGCTTAATTCCATTTCACGAAAAACACTCCGCTCGAAATGGCAGTTGACTCTCAGAATATCTAATGGTCTTGGTGTGCTCGTAAGACTTAAGAAGACTCAGAGTTTTGTATACATCTCGACTATTAATGAAAGTTAAATAAATAATATTTCTAAAAGAAATTCCACACTTTTTCTAAAAGCAGTGTGCCTGCGTTTTTTTTTCAAAAGAACAAACTTAAAAATCATTAATCAGTAGATCAATGTTTTCTTGTGTCTGTATTTAGAACAATTTCGTTAATCTCCAATCATTGAATGAGGACTACTCATAGGCCGAATTTTTCGGAGCAAAATTTCAGATGGGAATGCCAACAACCCCTTCTGATATAGCAAAGAATCGTCCAATGATTTCATTATTTCATCCGAATTCTTCATTCAATCACACGTGAAATCGTTGCACTGACTCCTCTAATCAACAACTGACACGGCATCGAAACGTTTCCCGTGAAGGCCCTCAGAGCAACGCGGAATGCGCAGGTGTTTGCTCAGGCGAAACAGGACCGCGACCGGCACCCAGAGCTTTTACCGGCCGTCTACCCACCGCGCTGGGAGCGGAGGTTGGGGAGGTACAACGTGACCGCCGGCCCTACCTCTCGACTTCCCTGCACCGCGCGCCTGTTTGTTTGCGTCTGTTTGCTTCCGCGGGCGGAAACCGCGAAGACAACCTGTCGCTGCGCCCCCTCCCCTCTGCGCACACGTGGCGCCGCCTGGCGCAGACAGGGGGGGGGGGCTGCGCACGAGCGCTCTCGGGAGGCGCAGCACTTGGCCTCTTGGGGACGGAACGAAGGGAACAACATATAGTAATAATTTCTGTAATCAACCTGTCATATACGACAATACCTGGAATAGTTAATAACCAAGTTGTTGATGCGACTATAAATAAATTTAATTAAAAAATAGAAACGGGAAAATTTTCGTTTAAGAATTAGTCAATTGGCCGACCTGGATGGCCAAAGTGGCCAAAGTGGTACCGACTCAGCGCTTCAGTTCGAAGGGTCGCGGGTTCGACTCCCGCCTTGGACGTGGTTCTCTGTCCCTTGACTTTGTATGTGTTGTCGCGGAGGGCCTCGCGTTGTGCTGACCCCAGATCAGAGGAGCCCGCAACTGTGTTGGTCAAGTGTATGGTCGAAAATGCGTCCCATCGGGACGTAAAGGGTAACCGGCTGTTGGCTGGATAAAAGCCCTAGAAAAAAATATAGTCAATTGTGTGAGCCCGGCGAGGGGGCCAAATTCTTGATCTACTTCTCCAATATCGCTTTCCAGATAGAAGGATACGACCCTCAACTAATTTTGATATTTGAAAGCTACCAGTTACTGAAAACAAAAACAATATTCGAGCATATCAGAATTGGTATTTGCTCGACAATATTCATCAAAATCGAATACCGGCACGTAAGACGCACGTGATTGCTAGAAAAGTCAATCAAAACATCACAAGTCAAGAGGCATCGTCACACATTGGGTCGAATACAGTTAAAGATTCAAAATGTGATTTATTCAGCTTGACATCTGTTCACAGACAAAAAACATGTCTTGGCAACCATTAATGCCACCAAATGAATTGTGACAATATCACTGGATGATACCAAAAAATATTACTCGATTTGATTTATAGTTATGACACGCATAGAATTTTCTCTTTAGTTCTTTTTAAATATGCTGTTTTTTACTTTTCCGTGTTCCAGTTTGCCACAAGTCATTTGATTTAGATTTTCATTGTCTTTCGTGGTTAAAAAGACAATCAAATCTCTAGGCAATTAAGTGAAAAAGGTAGGGGATCTAATATAAGAATAAATGTCATATTGCTTCACTACAACATAAATTATTATGCAAATGATATGTAATCTGATGACTAGCAAACGGGAAAAAGTGGCGAAAAGAAAAGTTAGTAAATATGTACAATATTGTCACGCATTTTGCTCTAAATTCCTACAATTGAAAGAAACAAACTCAATATTTTGTATTATAACTTCATGTTTAATCTACACTAGAGTAAGTAAAAAATTTAGATTTTTTCTTTTTAACTAAAATACTACTCGATATGTCTAAAGTAATTTTACAAAAAATAAACGACCAAAAATAGAATTACGTACATATAGTAAAAGATATTTTATTGCTTCTCCAAATAAACATGAGAGCCCCCCGGAGCATCACATTCTCCTGAGGAAGACAATATTGAGAAAATAATAAGGCATTGTTTCCCTTCCTGGTTGTTGGGCAAATACGCTTCCACAAGTTTTTAAGTAGAATGATATCCTTGTATGATATTGTAAAAGTTGCGGCACATCTTCCTTCTCAATGTTCTTTAACTTTACGTATACTTTCGTACATTACCGCCATTTTCGAGATATTTTACCAACTCGCATTTCCAGGGTTATTATTATTATTTTAAGAACAAACGATGTTGACCGTTAGTCAGTAAATTATTCTGTGGTTAGTACCTTGTTTCAAGAGATTACGTTTTCCTGGTTTACGATCTTGTGAATTTAAAAGATTGCCTCGTCATTCCAGGACGCGTCTGCGGAGGGGGAGGGGGTGAGGGGAGGGGAGGGAGCAATTTGCAGCTAACGCGGAACGTTGCGGGACGGTCCATTTGGGAGGCTGCGCAGCGTGGTCTCTCAGGGACTCCGTGGAACACAGACCCCACAGGACACCGCGTGGCCCTCTAAGGCACCATTGTGCATCATGGGAAATCGTTACTCATAACGGGGGAATCCATAGTCATCGTAGAGCAACGTGAGGTAGCGTTGCGTGCATTCGAGCACCTTCAAGCAACTTCCGACAGAAATCATGGGGCACTGTTGGGTGTTATGGGATACCATTGGACACCGTGGGCCGCCGTCGACGTCCTCGGTAACAGTAAATTCTCTACTACTCTAACAAAACGTCTCGGAACCACTCTTTGAAGCACGTTATTTTCATGTTTCTATAACAGAAATACATCTACCCGCTATCCAGAGATGAAACCATTGCAATACGCAAAGATAAATTAACTGACGCGGTCATCAAAATAGTCAGGTTATTTTAACACAACAATTTTTCACTAGTTATCTGTTTATAGATATAATCTTTTGAAGCCAAACTATTGGGTAATATTTTATTCATTCGCAGTCACCTCAATTTTCTCCTATATGTCCCAGAAATTATTGTTTTGTACAGAGCTGAGAAGTTTAAATCATCTGGAAAAAATATTTTCTTTAAAATTACCAAGGAATTACAATTGATTCTACTTAATGAATATGTTATATTCGTATATATTTGTCATTACCATCAGGTAAATTGTCAGAAAAATCTTATTTGTAGACTTACCAGTACAAATGAAAAGAAATCTAATAAACGAGAAGGCAATTTCGGAGGCAACTAATATTCTCATGGCAAGAACCCCAGTCACAATGCACTCATACGTGGAGAAACCGTAACCATAATATAATTTGAAAGAAAAAATTGTTTCATGTTTGAAAACTGAGAAAGAAGACGATTCGAGTTATCTTACCTGTTTGCACTTTCATTTCTCTTTCCTGTCTAAGTTACGGCCATCATCTAACACAATCACGCGCTGAGAGTCAATTTTTTTAAATTTTTTTTTTTTTTTGCGTCTACAACTTCTATCTAACGTCTATACTAACGTGCGCCATTTCCAACGCCATCCAACTTTTCGACTAACGAGCGCCATTTCCAAATAGTCTTGAAGGGGTCCGTGTCGAGATCACAATGGTGCTTCTTACAATGTAGGTGTTTGAGCGACTCGATACGTTGGGCGATTTTGCTCTAAGTCAGAGCACATAGACGTCAGATCACTAAAGCTAATTGATACGAATGAAACCGCATGTGTTAACAAATATTCCTGGGTACAAACGCTTAATGCCGATTGTTATCACTCATTTTACAATAAATAATTTTTCTACTTGATTTCTTTAATAAAATAAATTGAATGATCACTTTAAAATTTTTCCTGTCGGTATCCACGTCGAATGATGTATCTCTGTGAGCTTCTTCTGAGCATATGTCGGGAGCAGCTCAGTGCTGTATCTCCTCCTTGTGTCATAGGTCTAATCGAACCCCGTGTGACCACTCTTCAAAATCCATCTCTGGCGTGTCTTGTTGGCCCTGAATGGTAATTGGCTGACCTATGTGATGCAAGATGTTCTTCCTCCGCCTCTGCCACCATCTTTACATTCTCCTCCTCCACCGACGACATATACCTCCGCCTCCTCGTCTCACCAAGTCAGAGATAATTTAGCCTTTTATTAAGCTAATTTAGCCTTCGTTTGATTGATTGATTGATTGATTGATTAGTAATTCTGGGTGCGTCACCTGCTAGGATCGTTAGTTCCCTAAGCGCAGCGATGTTTTATAACGGGAGGTGGCGGAGACCTTTTCCCGCTGGATGGCGAGACTCGGCGGCAACTTACTCCTCGGCTATTGGAGGTTTCCCCAACCTGATATCTCCCACCAGTGCGGCAACACCGCAGCCGGGACAAGCTCTAACCTTCCGAGTGGACTTCCGGCACGTGTGGTAGGGTAATACATGCACTTACACATTATGTAAGTGCAAGTGTGTGTATGTAGGGAATGAGAATGCGACAAGAAGAGGTAGGAAAGATCGCGCGCGGTCCTTGACCCATTTGTTGGGGTACTACTCCGGCGTTCGCCTGGTGTGGATCGGAGAAACCTCGGAACACTACTGATCAGACCAGACGGCCGCCAGAATTCTCCAGACAGCGGCTGAACTCGATCTGGATATCTAGCTAGTGTCGAAAAATCTTTCCATTGTCGGGACTCGAACCCAGGATCTCCCGGTCAGAGGCTCTGCAGTGACTTCAATTGGTACCCCTGAGCCACAGTCCTCCAGACAGTGACTGAACTCGACCTAGTATCTAGCTAGTGTTGGAAATCCTTTCCCCATCGGGACACGAACCAAGGATCTCCCAGTCAGAGGCCCTGCAGTGACTTCAGTCGATGCCCTGAGCCACCTCAGACGGCGGATCCCGGAAGAAGCGGAGTGGCGCGGCGCGGCGCGGCGCGGTGGAAGACTAAGGGAGGGGATGAGGGATCGCTCTCGAGCGATTTCGGCGCCGGTCACGCGGCGGAGGCCCTGGAATGTCCGCGGCGGAGGAGCTTCTTGCAGCGATGAGTCGGCGCTCGGCGTCGCGTCGCACGGCCGTTGACATGGCCGCCGCCGCCGCCCCCCTCCCCTGCGATTCGCCACCGGGCGCTGCCGGATCTCCTCCGTCTGCCTCCCCCGCCCCCAGGCCCCGCCGGCGTCGCCACCGCCAGCCCCGCTCGCTGCGTCGCCCTTCCGCGGAGGCGATGGCCGGTAACGCCCCCCGCGCGACCCGCTACTCTCGCTTAGCGCACGAGGGAAAGCACGGGCAAATGGCACGGATCCAAATGAAGCGTGGTTCGTTTGAAATGTCTCAATTGATTGATTGATTGATTTTTTTATGTTTCCGGGCGCGTCAACTGCTCTGGTCGTTAGTCCCGTTAGTGTAGTGCATGTTTTTTTCTCGGGAGATGGCGGTGATCTTCCCCCGCTGGATGGCGAGATCCGGCGCCGACCTACCGTCGGCTAGTGGGGTTTCCCCCTAACCAGGACTCTCCCACCAGCGGGGCACCGCCCCAGCCCGGACAAGCTCTAAGCTCCCGATCGGTCTCCCGGGATGAAATTTCTCAAAAACCTTTGAATTTCAAAATGTGAGGTGACCTTACGAGAATTCGTTTTCTATGAACCTGGAACGCAAGTAATAAGCCTATTTTTCGGGCTACTAATGTAAACTTCCATTTTCTGTGAGAAGATACATTTTAAGTAACTGCAGAACCATGAATTACGCAGACTAACTTGTGAAAGTAATGATATATTGTACTTTTCCTTTGTGATGCTAGATTATATTTCTCGTCAAGTAGTTGGACTTCCCATCCAAGGAAAAAACTATGTTCCAATGATAATAAATTACTATTCATGATTTATTTTTGCTGTGCATATCATGAATCTGTCGTTATTTGCTTCACATCATTTTTTCACTACAGAATATTTTCAAAAGATCACATCATAAAAATTAAATACTAAATGTTAATTGGTTCTAATACGAAAATATTTCGCCTTTACTCAACTACACATATCTGCGCCCAGGCACTAAAGCAATGGTTCTGTATGTATAGAAGAGTTCCTATGGAATCTAATTTGACAACTCGCTCACACTTCCCAGACCACTAAAGAAACAAGAGCCTCTCGCCTGCCCTCCGTTAGATTCTCCATCTCCTCCGCACCATCCTGATTCTTCTCGCGCAGTTCCACGGTCGGTCAGACCGAAGGCCTTCTCCTCCACTGGGCCCATTGAATGTAATAAACGACGAAGCAGACGACAATATATGGATTAAATGAAAGAACCGTAAAGAATTAAAGGATGAAGCTCTGGATGGCAGCGTGAGATGCGTGGTGGTTTGCCACTCTCGTCCTGACTTATCCAAAGGCGAAACAGCTCCGGCCATATTCGCTTCCACAGATTTTGAAGCTGCATCCGCATGACACGGCGCCTGTTGCGTTTGATTAATGAGCCTGTGCGGGGCACAGGACACCCCCCGTTATTGCCCCCCTCCTCCGCCCCCGCATGGGCGGGCGGGCGGGCGGGCGGGCGGGCGGGCGGGCGGGCGGGCGGACGAGGAAGCGACGAAATCTTCCAGAGCGCGCGACCTTGAGGCAAAAACCGGTCCGCTATGCACCGGAATCTCATTAAGAGAAATCGTGAGATGGTTCAACCCAAAAAACAGTCGCCGACCGCACGAGCTGAGCGCTATGCGACTCCATTACGACTCGGAACATCCGACAAACGAGTTTTTAGCCGGATGATGGACATGTTGCTAATGCTTTAACGTGCTCACCACTCGTGTTAACTAAGATATCGTAGCCGTGTTTTGTTTTGATTTAAGAATCTGTTGGCAGAATAGATCAAACTCTATGAACATACTAGAAGAATCTTAAATAAAACCAATTATCGTGAATTTTCAATGTAGTACCTTTCTTGCTAGAAATAAATTAATGGTCTCAAACTTCGTATTGGATTATTTTGTGGGAAATGTTTTCCTGTTTCTTTTGTTTTCTGTTGTTGGATGTATTTTTGTTATAGTTAAAATAAAAAGTTAGGCGATTTAGCGAAATATTAGTTTCGGGATTTTTAAAGATATGATTACGTGCTTTTAATGTACCTGTATACAATACGATTGTTTTATATAACCAACTTCCATTTCTTTAAGTTTATATTACAATTGTTAATTTTAATTTTTTTTTCTTGTTTCAGGTAAGGAGACAGCCCATCATCCAGTACTATTGCCCTTTACGCTTGCAAAGAATAGTGAGTACAAACGCACCAAAATCAAAAGGCAAAGCTTATTGGCTTCTCTTTTAATTTTTTGTCACAGATTTAATTTTTTAAACATATTCTTTTTTGCGCTTATACATTTAAAAATATCTAAAAGATGAACTGTGTTGCTAAAACAATGTAAATATATTTTCGTAACTATCTCTTCATTTTATCATTATGAAATTATACTACTGAAGTCGGACTCTTGTTAAATGTAACACAAATTTTCTACAGGTTTCATGTGAACAAAAGAAAAACGATTGGTATTTGAAGACGCCAACAAAGCAATATTTCAATTATGTAGTTGACACGTCTTCAATCATGGAGTTATAATTTCTACTCAAACATTCCATCCAATGATGAATACTTTCCTTCCGCCTGTATTTCTCATCCATGTTGAACCCAACAATTTGCAACGCTCACAAAGCCTGCACATCTTATTTGGTGCTGAGATTATTTTAGGAGCGGAAGCGAACTTCGCAAACGGTCTTTATGGCCGTTGCTTTAATTGCTACTTTCGCCGCTGCGAGAGGGCCATTCTTCAGGATGATTTAAGCCGTGCACCAGGAAGCGAGTCTGCCAAACGAGGAATCTCCCGTTGCGTAGGTGAATGGGCGGGGCGTGTGGGGAGGGGGGAGTGGTATTGAGCTTCTGCAAGGTTCACGTCCGGCCGCTCCAAAGACTGTTTTAAAATTATTTGAGCAAAGGTTGTAATTCTGTACGTAAAATTCACTCTGATGGCCCCACTTTAACTCACTGGGGTGTTTAGATTTCACTGTCTGGAACTTGAAATAAAAATGAGCAATAACGTTTTTGTGGTGAACATTACCAAATAAAGAAATTCGTTGTAATAAATAGATTATCAAGATGATAATGGGCAAATGGATTGATTTCTAGATTTGTTCTCAATGAAAAGAGATTGCTACGAGAAAAATTATGAAACATTAAAAATCGTATTACAGTTCTTTGTTCCTAACTCCAAATTGTTTGTTTGTAATTCATTTTTAGACTTGTCAATCAACTTAAGCGTTGGCCTATATATTTGTAAAGATATTTCTAGACGAAGAGCGCCCAAATTGACTTGTGATGTTCTATAAACGATTACTTATTTCTTCGAAATGATCTTAATATATTTAAATATTTGTTTGATAACACGAACAATAAACAATTAAGCTTTAAGCTAAGGATATATCATTTTTACCTTTTTTTATTAAAATAGAAAAAATAAATATCCACAACTTCCTGGATTATGGATGTGGATATTAAACATTCGTATATTTTTCTTTACTTTGTGTTACTGAGTAAATAATCATTTCCAAAAATTCTCAATAAATTACGAGCTCTAAGCCCAGGCGTTATGGGCCAGTTGGTTTGAACTGTTACCTGTGTGCAGTGGTAAGACTCGTTTTGCACCTCTCCAACACCAGTTCGAATACCGGTCAATGCTTGTGGTATTTGAGAAGGGCAAAACGAGTTTCGATAGTTTGCTGAGGTCACCTGTCCCTCCTTTAACTTTTATCACGTCAAACTTTATAAACTTGCATTGCATCATCACTAGTGTTTCAGCCAATTATTCACCACTCCTGGCACAAAACCCATACCACTTACTAACAAGAAGTTATACTGTATAAATACAAAAACGAACAGACGCTTAAGATGTTTAAAGTATTTTTGAAGAAAAAATGAAAACAATAAACAAAAATAATGGTGAAAATAATCTGTTTCGTGACGATTACCAGAAATGTCGGTTGCGTGGGAAGATCTTGCAAGGCATGCTGAAGTCTAAAACACCTGCCGTTGAGTAGTTTTCTTCAACAGCTATCGATTGCTAGCTGCCCGCGGTAATGGCAGCAGAAGAAGAGAGGGCATTATACAGTGAACGCGGAGACCGCAGCAAACGATTTGCGCGAGGGATTTCATCACCGCCACGCTCCCAGGCTCTTCCACTCCGCTGCGGCGGCTCCCGGCGAAGGCCGAGGCGGCGTCCCGAGATGGGAGGTCATTGCAACGTCCTTGCCTCCTAGGGGGCGCCACGACCTTGACTTGCCGGTCAACGACACGGTCGTTCTATGGCCTACCTCAGGCCACGCCTACCACGAGCTACAAGTCTGTTTTGAAGGGTGAGACTGCAACTCAACGCACGATGAAACAACACGATGGCAAGAGACAATGTTAGAGTCTTATCGATAGAATACTTATATAATTACGGCAGGTATAGGTCTATCATACAATACGGTTATTGTTTTGGAAGCTTGCGGTTCTTTGATTTACAATTTACGTTTTTTTGTATGTACTTGGATGATAGAAATAAAATATAAATGCATTTTGTAACTGCAATGAACTTTGTGAACACATTCGTCTAACCTCAGAATAGTACGATAACGCACATTATTAAATATCTGCCGGAAAAAATAACATGCAAATACTAATCATTCACGCCTTCACGCACACTTAATCTTGCAATTAAAAGCCATTAGATGAAACTTTTGAAATAAGGCGAGTAGCGCGGCGACAATATAACAATTAGTCTAATGAGCTTCTCTGATAAAATAAAAAGAAATAAAACACTTGGACGCGGAAGAAATCGGTTAGACGTTGCAGAGCAAAAGAAAAAAAAGAAATAGAGGAGCGACTGCGGGCGGTGGCTCCGCTTCCAATTAGAGCAATTAGCGACCGCCTAACTGTTCGCAGCGGCGGTTCCGCCCAGACCGGAAGAGCTGCATCTCCATTAACAAGTGCCGGCGCCGGGCGTGAAACACGTCCGCCTGCATCAGTGCGCTCATTTGAATGACAATGTCACGGCACGGGCCGATCCGCCAAGCCCCCTGCAACCCAATGCCCCCTGCAACCGACTCCTTTTTTTCTTGCAACATTTTTCGTATTTTCTTATTTCATTCAATTATTTTATGTGAACATAAATGGAGCCGACCTGGATGGTCGAGGTAGCTAAGAGCAAGTACCGACTCAGTGCTTCGGTCCGAAGGGTCGCGGGTTCGAGTCCCGCCTTGGGCATGGTTGTTTGTCCCTTGACCTTGTATGTGTTGTCGCGGGGGGCCTCGCGTTCTGCTGACCCCAGATCAGAGGAGCTCGCAAGTGTGTTGGTGTAGTGTATGGTCGAATATGCGTCCCGTCGGGACGTAAAGGGTAACAGGCTGTTGGCTGGATAAAAGCCCTAGAAAAAACAAAACTAAATGGACTACAATTCATGTCACGAATCTGAATGTTGTTTCCTTAAACGAAGCTCGTAACAAATTTAAAGAGACTTTCTTTACTCTTACGAATAGAATAAATACTGAAAATTACGTTACATCACAAAACGTACGCGGTGTTAACTGCTTAAGGAGGTTAAGCAATTCTCCGGCTTAAGTTCCCTCCCTTTAAGTGGAATGTGGAGTTCAGGTTAGTGGGTCAGCATTCAGTCGTGAAGATGTGTCAAAATGTAGCGTGTTGCGGGCAGGAACTTTAAATGTGTACAACCTTGGTAATTTATCGTGCGAGGTTTATATGTAAATGGCCTTCAGCAATTCACAAATGTTCCACTCATTCTGTAACTGCTGAGGGCAGCACACTTGTCCGACATGGTTTTTTGAATGCGTAAAACGTGACATTCGAGGACGGAATGCAAAATTTGACTTAATGTGGCTAAGTGAATTACTTTCAGCAAAACATTAGCTTAATAAGATCATAATTGGGGGGCCAAATGTTAAAGTCAGCCATAGGAAGCTATTATGAATGACTATTAGGATGTGTATTGAGTTTTGTGTAAGTCGAAATGGGATGTTAACCTCATTCACACAAACAGTTTTCCCTCCCCTCGATGTTGACGTTTTGACTCCTCCAGATTTTGCAGGAGACATGTTCCGTTGCGGAAGTGTACCATGGGACAAATGACATTTAATTACACTTGGGTGTGCTTCAGAGACCATCTTCTGACTTAAAAGTATGCTTGTATATTTACAGGCAACTCCTGGTACTATTATTTGATAAACCGAAATCCAAGATCTGTAGTTTTCTTCTCAATTCTATTTTGAAACATACATATTCGATTTATATGTTACTTTCAGTATTAATTACATTTAAAGAAATTTATTAGAAATGGGCTGAGAAGCGAGGGGATACAAGTTCCTTGTAGAAACCTTATTAGCTCGCCAATGCCCTTCCCTGTGTCTGCATGGGCTGGATTTCTCCGTTAGCTTGTAAGCAGGTTGGAACCGGTGGCGCGTAGGTAAGCAAATTACATGGGAAAATACTGATGTCGCATCTTATGGGACAAAATGTTGGATATTTACAATAATAATAGAAATACTTATTTGGTCACTTTCTTAGGTAATTTTATCGTAAAATGCTCGTAAGTCGCGAAACCTCAGTGTCACAGGAGAGCAACATCCGTATCTCGCAATTATGATTATGCAATAGTAATTCCTTGAACTAATCTAGCAAGAATAAACAGAAAACTCACCTTAATAGAGGAGAATCAATAATATCAGATGATTGTTATAGCGTGAAAAATCAGTCCTCTCGTTTTATCTTCGTTGGGGGGGGGGAATTATTTTATACAATTTAAGTCATGTTCGTAAATACACACGTGGCCAACTCAGCAACCAGCAGCAATTTAACTTGACTGACCATACACAGTCTAGATTGATTGATTGTTAGTGATTCCGGCTGCGTTAACTACAATGGACATTGTCCGGTCAGTGGAGTGCGTGTTTTTGCTCGGGAGTTGGCAGTGTTCTTCCCTGCTGGATAGTCAGATCCGGCGCCGATCTACCGTCGGCTAGCGGGGTTTTCCTCAACCAGGTATCTCCTGCCAGCGGGGTACCGCCCTAGCCGGGACAAGTTCTAAGACCCCGACCGGTCTCCCGGCATTTGTGGTAGTGTAGTGCACGTTAGTGCAAGTGTGTGTGTAAGTGGTGAGGATAGGACAAGGAAAGATCACGCGCAGTCTGTGGCCCGTTTGTGAGGATACTCCTCCGGCATTCGTCTGGTTTGATCGGAGAAACCATGGAAAACTACCGATCAGAGCAGCCGGCCTCCAGACAGTGACTGAATTCGACCCAGCTGAAAAGCTACTATCGAAAATCCTGCTACCGTCTGCACTCGAATCTAGGACATCCCGGTCAGAGGCGCTGCAGTGACATCAGTTGATGCACTGAGCCACAGTCTGGGGAATGACCAGGAGAATACATTAGTATGCTTATCTAATAGCCAACTTATCAGCTCGTCCAACGGGTCCCAGAAGAAGCGGCGTGGCGAGCGGAAGCGCACCGGCCTTCCCAGCGCCCCCTGGAGCGCTTGCAGCGGGGGTTTGAGTAGCTGCGCGGGTTGGGCGGCGCGTGACTGGGCAGGGCAGTGCTACGCGACGGCGGCGAAGTCCGTTTCATGTTCCCGCTCCCCCTGCGCCAACATTTGCTTCTCGGACACTGCGTCACGGCTTTCGGAACCAGCGCCCCCTCCCCCCGCCCCCACGCACGGCCCCCTGCTCAGCGACTTATTGCACGGCCACTTGCAGCAAGTCCAGTGGCGAGGAAGGGAGCATTAGGCGGCACAGATTGAACGGAGTAAGCAGATCAGTCGTGGGAATTCTGATGTGGTGTTGTTGACGTTCTTATGAGAAGAAATAAAATTTTATTTCTTCTCGAATCAGTCGTTGCTACGGAGTCAGAAGTGTTTGTGTGATGGACTTGATGTTACAAAACTTGTTACTAATGCAACTTCTTAATTTTTTACTTCTTTATGAGATAAATAATTTGATTGTTTTTTAACGTCCTTTTTAGTGGGATTTGTAATGGCTTCAAAGTATCTGGCGAAAATCGTACATTATAAATGTATCCCTTTAAAATAAATAGACTCTCATAAAATAAAATATATATTTTGCTTTGTTTGTTAAAATAGACTATTATTCCATATTCCCTCATAAAGTTGCATTTTTTTGTTATTACACAATTCCTCAGTCTTTATTATCACTCTTTATCTATATCACATTTAAAAAATTTTAATTATTTGTAACTAACTGATTGTATGGCTTCTGAGGTGGGTCTCATTAAGGAGAGCTCGGAAGGCGGATTTCAATGCATATAATTGACAGATAATAAGATAATAGATAAAATCTGCACTTCGGAAATCTAAACATTTTCATGAGTGAACTGTACCACATATGGTAACTCACGTAAATTCGTGCTGCCAATTCTCGAGATCACTACAACCAAAAAAATCCACTTCCGCATACAGTTGAAGTATCGGTTATTAATTATCCATTCCATGCCTCATCCAATCCGCATTAATGGCTTGTAAAAATCACACTCTAGCAACCTGCCATTTTCACTTTTACGGGGCAGAATATAGTTCTGAGAACACGAAGGAGGGGTCAAGGGCGGCAGAGGCGCAGTCGGGCGGGAAGAAATGCAACTAACGGGCGTCGAGGCGTCCCCCCGGTCGGCGGTTTCTTGCTCTGGGATGCGGCGGGGCGGTTCCCTCGGCGGGGAAAGAAATCCGGCCGTAAATCGGAACGAGTTCGTGCAGCCCTCCAGGGCCGACAACCTTCGACCACAGGCCGCAGGACGATTCAATTTACGCTCTGCGCCTCTCCACGCTCTGCCCTCGACGAAGAGGCGCTCCGCCGAATCGCGCAGATGGAATCGGAAGGCCCGCGCCGGCCAGGGGCACTGGGAAGTTCGGATCAGCGCAGCTAAATCAAACGCCAAAAAACCTTCAAGTCATCCAAAATCAGTTCCTCCGCATCATCACGAATGCCCCAATGGTACGTCTTCAATGCACAACTCCATAAAGAATTCCAGTTAGAACCGATTACCAACCACATTATTTTTTTATTCACCCACTTCTTCCAAAACAATATACCTAAACTAACCCCGCTAAGACTCTGCCAAAACCCAACTCACAGAACCCGCATTAAAAGTAAATTTCCTTTCCATACATTCGTAAATAAATTCTCAGATCTCGATCCAAAGTAGAGATATTGTACAAAGATACCTCTACCAGCCTAGTAGTAATGTAAGTTTTCTTTTAAGATTATTGTAGGTTAGTTGTAAGTAGAAATAAGCAACTATAACAAATGTAGAGTGTGTTAACACTGATCTTTGTATTGTTCTATCCAAAAGAAAATTTAAAAAAAGGGGGGGCACTGGGCCCGGGCAACGCTCTCGCCGCTGCCACCGCCGACGGAGCGAGCCCTCCAACCACACGTTGCGAACGCGGGAGTTTTGTTCCTCAACAACAGCAGAACAGAGTCTTAGGTGGGCCGTTAATAGGAGGAATTTGAGAAAGAAATTCTTCAAAATACATCCGCGGTACTTTTCATTATTCACCGACCCGAGAGGAATGAAATGCCGTTACATTGAATCATAATTACGATCATTACTCTACGAAGCGTGGTGTTCCGTTAGTCACGCACTTACTGAATCTGTTTCCGCGGACGAGCGGTCGATTCCAATATAAATATGAAGCGGCCTCGTTGCGCCTGGCCCATTAACGCTCCGCGGCCGTTAGCCCCTGGCGAGACAATTCCGGGCGGCCGCGACCCGGAAGGGCGCCTCCGCCGCTCCTAATGGCATTCAATGAAGAGGCTAAGCAAGCAGAGCGCACGAGGGCCCGCGCCGGATCGGCGTCGGGGTCGCCCGCGGAGTCAATCACCGGTCATTATCCGCGGGGCGGCCGCCCTCGCCCTGCTCCCTTCCTCCGTCTTCCCCCGGCACGACCCACCACGTTAACGTCCCCGCACGCAGAGCGGAGGCGAATCGGACGGCACAACTGTCTCGCTAATAACCAAGAAAGATTTTTAATCTCAAAAAAGGAAAAAAATATATTTGAAATGTGACAAAAAAGCAATGAAAATCAATTTAAATTCATTCCCAGCAATACATTCTCCAAATACTTTTTGAAGTGTTAGGAATTGCTCATTAATGTACTCAGAATAACTAAATTCATTACTAAATAAGTGATGCAATTCGCATCTTGCGACTGTCCCAAGCCCGCAGACTACACGACAAAATTTAATATTTGGAGCTAGAGCATATGTAGTTCAGAGAACTACCACAATGCAGTGTGAAGTGCTCTATTCGCATATAACTAGGAATTTTCAAATCTCACTCTCCAGTGTTTCCACCGACAAATGAAAGAGAAAAACTTACAAGACTGCATGGGTGACGTGCAAAAATTGAATAAAAATGCATTAGGTCGTTAAACAGATACGAAGGACTTCGTTTACGAAGTAAGTTAAGTTAAACATTCCCAAAGGTTCCTCTGAATTTAGAATACTTTGATATATTGATAATGTAATGTAATGCTGGAGTACTTTACTTGGCAAGTTTTGATATGTTTTTGCTCTTCGCCGTCAGGCTCATTTGGCCCGCACAGTCGTCACGACCGCCATCCCCCGCCCCCGACTCCGTCTTTGCTTCCGACGTCGTCCCCGCCCCCGTCGCTGTCCCCACCGCCATCCCCGCCGCCGCCCCCGCCACCGCCCCCGCCGCCGTCCCCGACGCCGCCTCCACCCCCGCCGCCACCCCCGACTTCGCCCATGCCGCCGCCGCCGCCGCCGCCCCCGTCCCCGTCCCCGCCGCCGCCCCCGACTTCACCCATGCCGCCGCCACCGCCGCTCTTGGCTGCTTGGCTAGGGCGGTGAGAGCGCCGCCGCTCGTGAACAACGGGAAGGAGGGATTTAACAATTTTCTTCGTTGGCGAGTTCTTCTAGCGCTGATGGACGCCCTGCGGTTTTCTCGTCTTTCGCACTCGAGGCGGCGTGACCGCGCTCTTCGTGCAGACCTCTTCCCCCGCCCCCCCTCCCCTCCCCGCCCGCGTTCCACCCAGGCCCCGAACACGGAGGTTTATCGCTCGGGAATCCGGCGGGCGCCTCGGAAGGACACGGCCACGAAATAACTGTGACACTATCTCTCCTGGGAATCAAGACTCTTTCGCAGTCAGGAAGAAAACCTGTGTCTGACGAGAGTGGCCATCGAAATTTCTAATTTGAACTGAAACAAGGCAACATTAGGCGAAGGCCAAGGTCCTCTATTTAACAGAAAATTGTACTATTCACAATTACCTTTTCGAGTTATAAAACCATAAGACAGGAGTGCATACGATCTTTGCTTCCAATCCTACATTCATCTCATATTTTCTTATTCCTTCCGTATGTGTTTCTTTAAAAGGCATTTGGGAGTGTATTTATAAGAGTTATTTATTTATAGTTAATAAGCTTCAAAAAGTAATCCATGCTCTTGATTAAGGATAACATTCAAAAGCTTTATAAAACACAAATAAAAAGTCAAATTATCGGAGGCGAGAAGCGTTTTATGTTTCATTTCTATTTTATCGTTATACACTTTTTTACTACCTCAGCGTCAAGAATAGCAGGAAGTTTGCAACATTCAGGAATTAAGAAAGAGAGTTGCTCCGTTGCATGTTAAATGTGAAAAACTGTTACACTCTTGTGCAAGTAACTATGATTCAGTAATTTTGTACGGCTATTTCTTCTTTATACAACGTTAAATGAAGCAAAGAACTGCAGCTCATTCCGACCAACAGTGTGTTGAATATGTCACCTGTCAGGCTGCACGAAGAAAATGCGCCTAAGAAAATTCTGCTTACAACACTAGCACGAACAGTAAGAAGGCTAAGAATACTAACTCATTAAGTTCTTACCTCGGTCTCTGTTGAGACAGGGGCCAAAATGGATTCTGTTTAATCATTAGGTAAATCGAAGAAATCAAATGGAGTAACTTTGCGATGAATTAATACAATTCTTCCTAAAATTCATGTTCAGATCGAAGTAAATAACTCACATTTGAATTATATTTGCTATTTTGATATTCGGATAAATTTAACGAGCATTTTTATAGGTTTTTGAACATATTGTGAATACTAAAACATTCTGAAACTGAACTTTCTGTTTGATTGCGACTTTCGGAAACACACGAACCAACGATCATGATTCAGGTAAATAAAATGGATTTACCGCCAACCAAACCTTACACTAAAAAGCAGATCTAAATCATGAATTGATGAAATTTTCATACCTAACTCAGAGAAAAAATAATTTCTTGTCATTATTGAAGATTGAAATAAGTATAACAATCACTTGACTGGTACGTAATGCTAGATGATGCCTTAGTGGGTACAATATCTGAAATTTACTGTATTCGTTCTTTAAATTGATAGTTTGTAGCAAACGTACTCGTAAGTTATTGTCGTCAAATATCCGGGCTCTAGAAATAAATTAAATATTTTAACAATAAAATTCATACATACTGCAACAACGTAGTATAGTATTTATATATAGGTTTGTACATGCCAAGAATATCAAAAAAGTTGTTGTTCCATAAAGCAACACGTAAATAACAAATATGTAACGGAGGGATATCTCTTCCTTGGGAGCCTTGCTGTCGCATGACGTCAGCTGTGTCGTAGGTAGGGACGCATGAGCATTTAGTTAGTACGCGCATTATGAGTAGAGCCTCAATAACACAATGAAATAATAGTATTTTTGCAGTTGAAAATAAAAACTGTTTTTGTATTTTCTCCGAGTTCCTGGGTATCTAACGAAACTGTACACGTCTCTCACAAGGCCAGAGGCTGCATAGTTTTCTTTCAATTTCTGCTCGCATGGGAAACAAGCGATAGAGTAGCGTAATAATTTGCTCTGGGTAGGCTCCAGAGTAGATTTACGTATTATTATGGATTCGCTGACATCAAAATGATATTGAGTGTGAGGTAATTAATGGTGTATTAACAACATTTTATCGCACCTCTGTTTCTTATCATTCTTTTAAGAGTCTTAAATTTCAACAAGAGGTCAGTCCTTCCGGTAAGCTGAGTTGGTGTATGTGTGTGTTTAACTGAAGTATGAGTCCGCCACAGGCTACGAACAAACTCGAGGATACCCGAAAGGCCAGCCTAGGTCAGCCTTCGTGCAATCAAGCTGAGTGTAGTAACTCAGCATACTGTGTCTCGCGAGCACACGTTCTGAGCATGCGTTAGAGACTCATACAGCCAGAGCCCTTTCCTCCGAAGATCTGTAAGTTTGCGAATAAGCGGGAAGGTGAAGAGGCAAAAATTACAAAGGGGCCAGTCGTGAAACATTGTGAATTGGAAAATTACCAATAAGCACATTCTGAAGTAATGAAAACAGTTTCTGTGTTTCGTTAAATGTTTGGGTAGGTTCCACCTTACAGCTTAATAGGTAACTGCGCCACCGGGAATTATATTTGGGTTTTTATAACCTGGCACTGACGTAAATCAGTTGTTAGGGTGCCATCCAATCGGAAGCTTGAACGTCATCACGAAGACGTCACTGTGGTGACATTTAAGCTCCTGACTGGATGAAACCGTCATAGGAGATTTACGTCAAGTGCCATGAATACCCAAGTATAGTAATACAGATTGGTAGCTCACAGTTCCTCTTGTCCCAGTAGACAGGGAGCGGTAGCTCAGTGCATCAACTAATGTCACTGCAGCGCCTCTGACCGGAAGGTCCTAGGTTCGAGTCCTGACGGCGGCAGGATTTTCGACACTAGCTTTTCAGCTAGGTCGAATTCAGTCCCTGAAGGGGAATTCTAGCGGCCGGCTGCTCTGATCAATAGTTTTCCGTGGTTTCTCCGATCAACGCCAGGCGAATGCCGGAGCAGTACCCTACCAAAACGGGCCACGGATCGCGCGCGATCTTTCCTCCCTCTTTCTTGTCCTATCCTCTCCCCTTATACACACACACTAACATGCACTACACTACCATATATTCCGGGAGACCGGTCGGGAGCTTAGAGCTTGTCCCGGCTCGGGCGGTACCCCACTGGTGGGAGATACCTGGTTTGGAGGAAACCTCGCTAGCCGACGGTAGGTCGGCGCCGGATTTCGCCATCCAGCGAGGAAAGATCACCGCCATCTCTCGAGGGGGGAAATACACTACACTTACGGGACTAACACTGTTGACGCGCCTGAATCACTAACCAACCAACTTGGCCCAGTGGCGGCGGCGTCGCCGCCGCAACACGGAAGCGCGCAGTCGCGCCGGCCGCTCCACATCCCGCGCGCGCAGGCGCAAAGGACAGCGCACCGTTGCGCAAACACGCCGCCAGGGCGCACAGTTGTTGGCTGCGCACGCGGAATGACACGGGAGTCGGTCGGACAGCGCTCCGCAATCCGCCGCTGCATCTCGCACTAGGTCGCGCACGCCCATCTATTCGTGCGCGGGACGACCCGTCCCGTCTCGTCCCGTCCGCGACCCGAGGACAACCTGCGCTTTTAAATCCGTGTGCTGTATTACGTGCGAATTAAACGGACTGCACGAGGAAGTTGTTGCTGGCAGAGACGAATGCAGGCGGGGTACCGCGTTCGCCGCGTGAGAGGGAAAGACAAAGAAAATGCATACTTGCATTCCACACTGTGGGAACGCATTCCTTGCATTCCGTCTTGCATACCTTTGTAGTAAATTGAGCCACGTTACGGTTGTTGCGTGAGGCTCAGTGTGCAGTATTAATAAATAATATTTGAAAATGGCATGATTGTTCCTTTTAATTTCATGGTGCGATAAAATAACGTAATTTTCGTAAACGATTCTCACGCCTGGTTAGAACTCTATGGTTTCTTTTAGTTTGCTTAGATGATAAAGAACCGAGATACAATGGATAGTGGTTAATCATATCCGGGTAGATATCTAGTTTTTCTTGTAGAGTATTTTTTTCTATAATACTAATTTTGAACTAATATTAAAAGAAAACTTAATGAAATATTACAACTACAACATGCATACTTTGACAATATTCATTTTACTTTTGAACTGTTACAACTTTGTTTTGGCCATTAGCCTCAGTAACCAGACGACGTCGATAGGACAATCACTTTCGTGCTACATGTTTCATATCTACTCAATTTGCAAGTTGTAAGATTGGTAGAAAACAGGAATTTTACTACTTTTATTAAAGACTAAAAGAACATCTGACATGATCCCTAGTAAAAGATATTCAAATTCTTTGTTTTTCTTTTCCTTTGCAACTTTCAATTCGAAAAATACTGTTTTTATTTATAATTATTATTTTTATTATTATATTTAAATCTTGTAGGTTTCTATTTTTTATAAATAAATTAAAATAGTTATCTGTGAAAATCTTAATATTTTCTTAAACAAGGTGTTCGAACTTACAAGAAATAATTGAAGTTGATCATTCATGAACGTATTCTGGGTGCAGACCTCCCAATTTCGATCATACCTTTGGACTAATTTAAAGGAAATAATTATTTTATTTTATTTTTAAATTATCCAATCAGATAATGCAGCTTTTGTAAATTCACCAGATAATTTTTAAGCTTGTCACTTAAATATCAATAAAAATTAATAAATGGGACCACCGTTAAATTAAATCATCTCCCAAGTGAATATTAATGGCTTCTTGCGCAGTTTTAACAACATCGATGATTAAAAACATCGATGACTTAAATAACGATGATTAAAAACATCGATGACTTAAATAACGATGATTAAAAACATCGATGACTTAAATAACGATTATTAAAAACATGAAGTTTAAAACTATCGATGATTTTGGGTCGATATTTTATTCACATCGATGTTTTATTAACATCAAGGTTTTATTAACATGGATGTTTTATTAACATCTAGGGGCGACTCTACTTGTGCGTTCGCAGTCGGGCCGGGGCGAGGCGGTGACGGGCAGGGCGTGACGGGGCGCTGGGCGGGGCGCAGGGCGGGGCAGGGGCGGGGCCCGTTAGAGGCGTCCTGGGCATCGCGCCTCCCTCGCGCCTCCCTCGCGCCCGGTCGCGCACGTCGCGGCGCGGCGCGGCGACGCTCCTTGGCACGCGCGCGCGTGCGAACGCGCCGACCCCGCGCCCAGACACGCACTCGCACGCACGCGCGCGCGCCCCGTCACGCCGCGCCTCGCTAACGGGACGCCTCCGCCCCGACGGCCGCCAGACGAGCGCACGCGCGGAAAGGAACACAACAATTGATTTGGGGCACTTTTTACAATGGAGTTAATACTTGTCGAGCATAGGGCAAACGGTTTCAGGGCTGCGTTACGATTGTGGTGAAAACTTATAGGGGGTGCATTCACCTGTTGAGAAGAGTGTTAATCAAATTAGGAAATTGTAAAATTAATACAAAGAGCATTTTCTAAAACATACAATTTTTAATAATTTAATAACATGAAAGAAAATATATATTGAATTTCATCCTGTAAACCGTACACGATACTATTCTTGAAATACCATCGAACGTTAAGTATGTTAATTCCATGTGTTGTAGTTTTTTCATCTTGTCACTGAAAGGCAATATCAAAGAGCCATTTATGTTATTTAATCATCTGAATCATCATTCACCGTCATAGGACTTCCAACATAAGATAAAAATCGTGACGGAGAAATCATATTTATCAGGTGTCAAGAAGCACACCGTATACGACAACAAATCTTGCATACAATTTACGCCTCATGCCTGACTATTTTTAAAACTTCAGTCATCACTTCTTATAATTATTAATTCTTATGCATGTATTGTTGTTTTCAAAGAGACATTTATTAATGAAGAGTCACTGAGCTTCAGAAACAAAATTTATTTTCAATTCAAAATATTACGCCCTTCTTTGCCAATTTCGCATTCCAGTTTAACTTTGTTCCTGACGTCACTCCTAAACGACCACTGAAAACGGTTCTACAGCAGCTAATCTTAGCGTCTCCCTCGCTCCGCGCTTCTAGTGCCGTCGTCCCGTGTTCGACTCTGGGCGGCGGCCGCCACTCGCCCAGACAAAGGAGGGCTGAGCGCCGCCGCTAACGGGATTCGACGCAAGGACGTCCCCGAAGAGGGCCGCGGCGAATCGCGTTGGGCGCCAGTGAAGCACAGCCGGAACGACCCGGCGCGGCGCGGGAGCCCAACGCTTGCAGATGCCTCCGTTAGCCTCGATTCAGCAGGGCTTTCTCAGACGCTCCGTCACACGAAGTGAAGCAACCTGGTTTATTTGGTACAGAAGGCAATTCTTAATTGTCAAAAATTGCGTTGCTAAAGAAATAGGTCTGTATTGATTGATTGTTTTTTTCGTGTTTTCGGGCGCGTCAACGGCTTTGGTCATTAGTCCCGTAAGTGTAGTGCATTTGTTTTCTCGGGAGACGGCGGTGATCTTCCCCCGCTGGATGGCGAGATCCAGCGCCGACCTACCGTCGGCCAGTAGGGTTTCCCCCTAACCATGACTCTCCCACCAGCGGGGCACCGCCCCAGCCGGGACAAGCTCTAAGCTCCCGACCGGTCTTCCGGAATATGTGGTAGTGTAGTGCATGTTGGTGTAAGTGTGTGTGTGTAAGGGGAGAGGAGAGGACAAGGAAGAGGAAGGACAGATCGCGCGCGGTCCGTGGCCCGTTTGGTAGGGTACTGCTCCGGCATTCGCCTGGTGTTCATCGGATAAACCACGGAAAACTACCGATCAGAGCAGCCGGCCGCTAGAAATCTCCTCCACACAGCAACTGAATTCGACCTAGCTGAAAAGCTAGTGTCGAAAATCCTGCCGCCGTCAGGACTCGAACCTAGCACCTCCCGGTCAGAGGCGCTGCAGAACTAGCTCTGTATCGCCTGTGGGCACCGGTTTAAATGTCACATGGCATCGATTGATGTCACTGCTGCGCCTGTGATCGGGAGGTTCTAGGGTTCGTGTTCTGATGGTGACACCATTTCCGACGCTAGCTGGATAGCTAGACTGAGCTCAGTTGCAGTGTAGAGGAGAATTCTAGCGGTCGACTTCTCTAAACGGTAGTTTTCTGGGGTTTCTCCGATCAACACCAGGCGAATGCCGTGGTTGTATCCTAACAATGAGCCACGGACCGCACGTGATCTTTCCTTCCTCTTCCTTGGCCTATCCTCACTTCTTACTTACACGAACTTACATATGCACTACACTACCACATTATGCCTGGGGACCGTTCGGGAACTTACAGCTTGGCTGGAGCGGTGCCCCGCTGGTGGGAGATTACTGGTTGGGGAAAATCCCGCAAGCCGAAGGGTAGGTCGGCGCCGGATCTTGCCATCCAGCAGGAAAATTTAATTTATTATTTATTTTTTTATTATTTATTTTACGTCAAAAAACAGTTGAAACTGCGTATGACGTGCTATGGGGAGAAGTGAATTCTGTGCACATTTTGAAAATTCTGTGATTCCTACACTAAGTCATATACTACTTGAATTTTGAAAATAAAAAAACTCTCATGTAATAAAATATATTTTCAAGGATAAATAAGCAATAAATTTTGGGCTCTTATCCATGATGTCCTTCGTCAAGGAATAATACTTCCTGCCGCAACAACATGGAAGCGATAATTTGAATAACTATATTTCCCAATGAATTCTAGAAGACGTGCACAGATAATGAAGTTACATTTATGTCCAGAAGCAAAACAAGGGGCCATCTCAGCATTTGCTCAATGGATCAGGGAAACTGGACGAAAAACCTGATCGAGATGGGGGCTACTGCTACCTCCCGCAATAAAAAGTGTACTTCGCTTACGGGATTGATGGCCTTAGCAGTTGACTCGCCCGGAACCATCAATTTCAGTCGCATGCGGTTGACACGTTTTTTAACTACTTTTGTGAGTTCGGAAAGATTCGCAGGCACTTGTCGAGGCGCCGACAGAAAGTATTGAACTAGAAAAGTTTTATATTGAGCTAAATCAAATGGAACAAAATTAAATCAAATATCACACACGGCGACGAAAATTCTTTTACATCTTGTATAAAGAATTATTAATACAAAAGACAGATTCACGTACTTGTGACATGTCTATGTTTAAATGTCTTGGGAGGTTTCGATATGTTAATACAATCACATATTCGCAGTTTCTCGGTCTTTCGCATTTCATTCCCTTTAATAGATACTTATTTCATTGTTCATTTTTTAAACCACGTTAGTAAAAGTCATTTAAGTGTAAATTCATAAATTAAGGAACATGTCGGTGAAAATCTCTGTGGTCTGAATCTACGGTTTTCTTTCTTGTGTGTCCAGTTAACGCCGTTAAAAATCTCATTTCTGGGGACTAGACAGTCTTGAAAGATTTCTTTAAAATGTAGACCATTAGAAGGGTCACCTTTGGTTTCTTAGAAAAGTGTTAAATTGAGAAATTTCAATAAGTGAATATGTATCAAATAAATTATAATTTTTATTGCTTACGGTTCCAGAAAAGGTGATGTCAGTAAATAATTTGATGAAGTTGCAAAACAAGTAAATGATTATTGAAGCTCAGGGATTACAGTAAATATGTGTCGGATTTTGTGAACATGTTTGCCTTCGGTCTGGTTCTGCTGCTGTCATCCTTCATGGGATCCTGTTACTTCTTATTCGAAATGTCATCCTCTGTTGACACACTTCATAGAATATTACGGTACTGTCGGGTCAGTACACGTCAGGGCGTCATGTCATTCCCTTGTAGGGGACGAGTGGACATGCAGGAAGAGAGGATGGGGGTCAATAAAAAGCAAGACACTACGTACTACAACAAATAGTGCTTCTGCAGTGTTTTTTTGATAACTGTTATTAGTGTGAAATTTCTTTGCAAATAGTTTTGAAATACCAGTAGAAAATTAGTGGAATCATGAAAGCCTTTGGCCTGCCTGTGGAATGCTGATGTCGGAGATATCTTCCTTTCTCGTCGGACCTTGCTAAATAGATATATGGTGAATACTATTAAAAGTAAAACGCTTATTCTCAACTACTTATACGCAAGCTTCTGAATCGCCACCATTTCTTCATCGACTTCTCCGTACAGTTACGAACGCTAAGCTCTGACTCGGAGTTTTCAGACGGATACCACTAGCATACCACTGGTAGTACAAAAGCAATACAGGTGGTAAACTTCAGCTAAAACAGGGAAAAAAACTCATTAAAATAGAAAACCTATCGTAAATGTGTATATTGAATACTCGTGTTAATGAACGAATATAACTCAGGCTACAGGTGTGATCTTGCACGGATACATGTATCCATAGCAAAACTTCTACTAATTGCTGCTATGTTAACACAAATACCCTATTCATTTTAGCTCTCAATGTAAGCTCCACTTGCAAAATGTTTTGTATGGCCTTCGAACTGACCGTGCTAATCGTTTAGATCTCTGAGCTCCCCATTGTGCCTTTTATTTAGAAAAAAATCCAGAATGAGTGATATTTCAGGCTGGTGGTTCGCCAGACCCCAGTGATTTCGCTGACGTGTAGACTGGGAAGGCCTGCCCTAGCAGTTCGCCATGAATCCCTCGGCGGGGGCTTTGGAGCCTGTCGGCGGGGCGGCCCCGGGGGCGGTGAGGAACCGGGGATTCGCGGCCCGTTACGATGCCAGCGCCGCCAGCGGAAATCCCGCTCAGCAGCCGCCGCCACCGCCCGCGTCTCACACGGAGCTTATGCGCGTATATGCTTCGCTTCACCCGGCGAGGAAACGAACACGCTGCACTCATCACCCAGACACCGGGAATTTTTAGAGACGTCTCCAGCAGATCCATTCTATTTTTAACATGCCAAGGAAAGAACGATGTTGTCCGGTTTATAAGGCGCAATCGACACAAACATCCGAAAGTGTACTACTGGTAGATAGAAAATCACTGGTTCTGGAGCTTTTCAAATCCGGTCCTCGAATACCCAAAGAGGTACAGAGAAATGTTTCTATTGCCGCAATTTACAAAATGATACCTTTTAGTCTGTTTATTTCGTTTTCAAACGTTACCCTTTGCTAGAATCTTTCTCCTTAGCACGGATGGTCAGAAACGAAGAATCCTGAAATCGGTATAAAATTAAACTAATTATCTGGAATCCTGAAATCGGTATAAAATTAAACTAATTATCTGGAATCCTGCGCACTTGAATCGTACGAATCAAAACTTTTATGTTCAAACGCTTAGCAACATTAAAATGATTACCTACAGCACCGTCTGTCCGTACCGAGAATTTACTGCAAGTATTTGCAAGAAAATAATCTTGCAGAAAAAATCCGTGAGACGTGTTTTCTTAGACCGCTACATCAAAATCTACGCAGGTGCTGGTTTACTCTGTGAGGTATTAATTTCGGATATTATTGTATGAATTTAGTACTTATGATTCGATTTATCCGATTTGAGCCAGCTAGCAATGTTCCCAGAACCGGGTCCTGCTTTTTATTTACTATCCAAGCCTAAGGGTAAGGGAGATCTATGGCAAGCACAATGTATTCTCATCTCCATACGTAGCATATTTGACCTGCCAGAGCTTTCTTTGCTCACACGGCTATTTGACGATTTGTATTAGAAAGCTGAAGTTCAATTTTTTGCCCCGTTTCTAGATATTACAAAATGTTCTTCCTTTTTATACATTGCGAAACAGACCAATTCTAAAGAGTGCCCTACAACCAGAATAAAAGTATACACGTTGAAACATGCTGGAAAATCAGATGCCGAAAGTAAACGTTTTGTCAAATCTCACAAATACTTCAAAAAATGAAGTTCGCAAGTTACAAAACGATTTCCTTTCAACTGAATTTTATGCCTACAAATATTGTAGGTAACTAGGGTGAATTTTTAAAACTTACGGCAATTCCGTTTAAATTATGTATTCACTGAGGAGAGAACGTGTAGTAATTCACTGAATAAATTACTGACTCACACTATACTACGTAATCTTACGCAAATTGCACTTTTTGTAAAGTTTTTCAAAGAAGACTCGTAAACAGCTGAGACGTCGTTGAATATTCATATACTCAAGAAACCTGCAAGCCAGCACGTCGCCGATGCACTCCACCGCAGGCAAAGAGGCAATTTCCTCACGAAATAGGTCAACCCGCGCCAGCAAACCGTTATCGGTAAAACGGCAATGTCGCATTAACGACGGGCTCCAAATTACACCCTCGCCATTATTAGATACGACACATTGTCGCGCCCAGATTAACCTGCCTTCGTCGCGCACACGCGCGAACCGTTCACTCTCCCTCCCCCTCCCCCCTCCCCCCTCCCTCCCCCTCCCCCTCCCCCTCCCCCCCGTCAGGCGAATCAGACCGCGGAGGAGGCCCGGGGTCCTTCCTGCTGGCGCCACACCACGGCGCCGCCGTCGCGCCGCCGGCAGAACGGGCGAACAAATATAGCGGGCCCTCCACGCAGCCCACAATGCAGATTCCTGCGCGCGGCCGCCTGTGTAAACAGCCATTGTGGCGCGGCCGCCAGCGGCACCTGGCTGCCGGCGTGTTCGGCCGCCTCGCGCGTATGCACATAACATAACCGTTCCGCGGGCGGGCGCTGCGAATGACGGCCGGGGATGCAAATGGCGGGGGCGGCCGAGCGGGACGCGCTCGTTACGCGGGCGGCGGCGCCGCTTCCGGGCGCGTGGGCGGAGGGGGCGGGGCGCTGGGTCAGCGGGTCTCGGTCGCCGCCGTTGGAAGGGCGCCTGCTAATGAAGCGCGCTCCCGAACGGGAGACTCCGAACGCGGAGGCAGAGGCCGCGAGTTGGGAGCAGTAGGTCAGGTGGCACACACTCGTCGACGCGATCCATACACGGGTGGATGATTGAAGGGGATGGCCCGAAATGCTCCCAAGCACTTCAATTGAGTAGGAGGAACACTATTCAACGCCTTCGGTGAAAGCAATATGGTTCGTTTCGTAGAGCACCGTGGGCGGCAGCACTTCACTGGAGCTCTATGCCTTGCACGGGGTAAGGACCAGGAGTTGGCGATGGCACCGCCTTCCGGATGATCTTTCCCGTGAAAATTAATATTAATGAACAGGCCAAGGAGGGAACAACTAAAACTATATGAGGTGTGTTAAATCTTGGCCACTTTAAGCTTGAAGGGACGTTGTTGCTCTGAAAATCATTATTCGAATCAAATCAAACAAATCCAAAGAAACAGTTTGATACTCGAAATTACAAAACGTACAACGAAACTCTTTTGCAAAAAACTACAGATTCTATATTTTAAAGACGAATTCAAATTCTTATCGAATTTAGAGATTTACTTTGTATTACATATATTTTGTAAGATACTCGCCCAAAAACTCATATCAGGCCAAATGAGCGTTGTTTTGAATCAGTTCTGCCTCCTCTCCGTATGTCATAGCAATATAAAAGTGGCGACATTCCTTTTATCTAAGGTAGGAGGTGCCACCGCAAAGCAATGGGCATCCCTTAAGTGCAATCACGAAACCATTCCCTGGGAATATTTCACAAAATACCGTAACCGGTGGTCTTAGACACACAAATCTAGGTAATCCACTTTCAGCTGTAAAGGCGGCTTCACAGATTCGTTATTCGGTGAACACGGAGCAACCGCTCGCTGAATCCCGAGTAGTGTGGATGAGTTGCTAGCTAATTGACGAGTGACGAACATTCGGGGTTCGCCCTACCCCCCGCGTGTCGGTCTTTAGGACACATCAAAGGAAGCAAACATTCTCCGAACTCATCAGCTGCTCGAGATTGAACGAGCAGTCGCTCGTTGCTGGGCGAATGTCGAATGTGAGCAGCCGCCTTAAGAAAAGCGCCAACTACCGAACCCTGGGGCGCCCCGCGCGCGCATCCGTCTGCCAGTGCCACCCGCTGCGCCCGCTGCACGGGCTGCGCGCGAGATCGGCATGCCCGATGCTGCGCCGCTGCGCCCTGCGCCTCCGGTTCCGCGCCTCTGCGCATGCGCGGAATCCGCTGCGGCGGCGGCGGCGAGCGCCCGCTCCGCCCGCGATACCATCGCGCGGATAACTCACTCGCAGCACCGCCACTGTCACTCGTGACGCACGGCGCCGCCCGAGGTTTCACTCGATTCCATCAGATGCGCTGCGGAAGGGGAAAGAGACACGCCCCTGCGTCTGAGAACATCTCAAGAATCGAAACAAATATAAGGCCATTAGAGTCTCTTTAAATTGATTGATTGATTTTTTCGTGTTTCCGGGCGCGTCAACTGCTTTGGTCATTAGTCCCGTTAGTGTAGTGCATGTTTTTTTCTCGGGAGATGGCGGTGATCTTCCCCCGCTGGATGGCGAGATCCAGCGCCGACCTCCCGTCGGCTTCTGGGGTTTCTCCCTAACCAGGACTCTCCCACCAGCAGGGCACCGCCCCAGCCGGGACAAGCTCTAAGCTCCCGACCGGTCTCCCGGAGTATGTGGTAGTGTAGTGCATGGTAGTGTAAGTGTGTGTGTAAGGGGAGAGGATAGGACAAGGAAGAGGAAGGACAGATCGCGCGCGGTCCGTGGCCCGTTTGGTAGGGTACTGCTCCGGCATTCGCCTGGTGTTGATCGGAGAAGCCACGTCTCTTTAAATAACTAATGGACTTCGCCTCAATTCTTTCAAGCTTTCCCTCAATAGAAAGCACTTAATTGAATATCACTAAATAAGTGACCCCTTCAGTGACGTTATACAGTTTAATTACAAAACTCATCAAGATTTCGAACAAACTACTTCGTTTACTGCACTGTCACATATTAAATCTGGTTATTTGATTGCAGAGGATAAAATGCACGCTTGTTAGTTGTGAGGTTCGTTTTTGTAACATCGATTACGTCAATTATTCTTTTCTATCGGTAAACTAAACAATGGAAAGGGTTACATGAAATGTTACTGCAGGGAGATAATGGAGTATGTAGAAATAATATTGACAGTAAGTTGTCTGCGACATTTTTGGAGAGCTCTCCTCCTGCATAACGTGATCTCTGAGTTGGCGCGTGGCATACTAAGCGAGCGCCCCACCCTATTAGCAGACGACTGATAATATGTTCGACCCACTCTGCCGTCAGCTCAAGATGACTGCTGCATAGTTTCGACGAGTGCACAGGGTGAGGCAGCAACTGATGCCACTACAGTGCCTCTGAATGGGAGGTACTAGGACTCGTATCTGGACGGTGGTAAGACTTTCGACACTACCTACAGAGCTAGGTCGAATTCAGCCGCTGTCTGGCGGGAAATACTAGTGGCCGGCTCCGCTCAATACAAGGTGAATCCCGAAGCAGTACACTAACAAACAGGGCGCGGATCGCGGTGGCAGATACCTAGATGAGGAAAACCCCGAAAGTCCACTTATAGGTCGGCGCCGGATCTCACCATCCAGAGTGGAAGAACACGGCCACCTCCCATATCAACAACATGCTCTAAACTTACGGGACTAATGCCCGCAGCAACTGACTCCCCCGGAATAAAGAAATAACCAAGCAGTGGGCGCGTGTATGAGCGAGTGCAAGTGAGCTGGCGCGCCGGCACGTGCCCAGCGAAGAGAGCGAGTGCGGGGGCGGGGCGGGGTGGGGTGGGGAGGGGGGCGGGGCCGGGCGGAACGGCTCCGCAAGGAGGAAGCTCTCGCCCTCTTCCGCCCCGCCCCCTCGCCCACATGCGCAAGCGCGTGCGCGCACTCTAACGGCCAACGGGATACGCACGCGCGCTTTGCACTTGGAAATGCACAATGTGAGCGACGCATGTAACGTTCTTCCACTTAAGATCACATGGGCGCGAGGCTTATCGGAACAAGGGATCGTGTTATTCAAACACACACGGTAAATATAAACCTCGTGCTTATGTTCATTTTGCGAACTGTACATGACGTTTATGTGGTAACTTATTAAAGATGAGGCATTACTGTAGTTTGTCCCTCCTTACAGTCTCGACAAAACTGCGTTCCAACTATTCTCTTCTTTAGTGTGTTCTATTTATTTATTTACTCCTTTACTGCTCTTCTATGAAATTATTTTAATACTCTTATTAGAAAAATTAATACAAAAATGATCCCCTATTTTAAATTATAGTTGTAAAATTTAATGCTATCTTAATTAATGTACCTATATTTGAATACCGACTTTCCTTACAGAAGCGTGTTGAAAAAGAAAATATCCAGTACCTTACATGTGTTTGCAGAAGTAAAAGCGTCTCCATCTTGTCTCTAAATGATCCTCGTTGCACGTCTTAATGAAAGAATCGTTCTTCCCTTCCTGAATAACAGTTTAGAGAGAATTCCGCTTTATTCTCAAAACGTGAGACGTTTTAAAGAAGGATCTAAAATTCTTCTCAGGGTTTAGCATTGTAAATATGTTGCTCTTCAAGTGGCCATTAGATAAAAGGCTGAAGAACAGACTGGCAGAGTGGTTGCATGCCGACCTTGTAGCGCCTTACATAAAGACGATGCGGTTCGCGCGGAAGTTAATCCTGGCCGAACACTCACTTTAATCGTGGAGCACTTTTACTGCTCCAGGGCGCAAATCGCGAACTTCAGCGTCGGTGAAACCTATATGCAGCTCGGCCACTCATTGGAAGTTAGTTAAAGAACGATCCCCTAAGTTAAACTGATCGCATAGAAACCAGACGAGGTGTTCCAGGGAATCGAATGCACGTGTCATGAAAAGTAAGAATGCAAGGAGTATTTCGTGTAAAAGTCCTCACAATTTATAGTTTTGTTTATCTACCAAGTCTGAGAGCTGACGTGACCATCTGTACAAAGAAAATTCAAACGAAAAATATATACTATTTTATTAGAGTGCGAATATTAATCACGTATAAATTATTTAAGTAAGCTCATTTATCTCGATCGTACGCCAAACTGGTTGTTTTTTCATGCCTCAGTACACAAGTAATAAATTATTATTTGTCTCAGGAAATCTTGTCCAGCTCTCCAATCGAAGACAAATTACCCGGAAGAAAGAGAAATCAAACAACCAAATCCATTCGCGAAATTTCGACCCCATCACGAAGCGTCCAATGCCAGGTTTGCTGCGCCTGGAGCGGTGACACTCATTCATTGGCGGCCCATTGAGCAGGAATGCCGAAACAAAGGCGCAGCGGGAGGCGGTTCCAAGGCCACCAGCCTCCGCGGAGGCGGGGGCGGGGGCGGGGGCGGAGAAGGAACAGGAGGCGGAGCGGGTGGGGTGAACAACCTGCTGCCTCCGCCTCCGTCGCCACCGTCAGCTGCAGTGCGGCTGCAGCAATCGCATGAGCTGCATAGCGAGACAGGGGTGTCCAAAGCCCCCGCGCACAGAAGCGTGTTTCATCTTGCGGTCGCTGTCACTTCCGCAGGTTCTTGACACACACATACACACACACGCGTTGAACATTCGCAGAGGCACCTCATGAGCACGGACGCACTCGTTTATATGCATCTGTACTGTACGGAATATTTTAAACGTTGTTGATTTTTAATTTCCGCAGAAGAAAAAATTCCGTCAATGAAATAAACTTGCAATCGTATGAAATATTTAGTTTCTTAATTTATTTGAAAAGGCTCACCTTCAATATTTCTATCTTAATTACAATTAGTACACATTTCTACAAGGGCGATTTTCTCAGCGGGCATAATAACATACTGCGATTCCGTAGCGGAATATTTGCTGAGATGTGTTTCAGAAATGAAGTATTTTTTGAAAATGATAATATTCTATCCAAATGTACTTATCGTTTTTCGTTAGATCGAGTATACATTAACTAGGGACAAGTATTGTGTCAGAGTCGTATTTTGAAAGAGAAACTGCACTCCATAAAAGCTTTCATCACCAAATGAAACAAAGTGAATTCTTTAAATAACTCTACTGGTCGAAGTTAGTATACCGGACAATGGCAAGTCAATGACCTTTGACCTGGCATTCACTGCCTCTATGGTTCACCATTCCTTTGCCCCTGCAATAAAACTTCATGTCTAGAATCGTTTTCACGAGCAAGTTTCTATTAGTACGGAAAGGGACGTATAAATTAAGAAAGCAATCTCAGCCACATGTTCTTCGCAGTTCGTTTACGACATCATGGAGATGAGGCGTTTATGAACCGGAGTGTGCGCGCGTTACGGTTATTGGCTGTGTGTGGCCGATCTGTCCTGGCGGAAAGTCGAGCCGCAGCGAACACGTAAAGATGGGAATTGATTTGTTGCAAATCGGCGCAATGCTCGTTTTTGCTCGTCATGAAATTGATCGGCGCAATGCTCGTTTAAATATTATTTATTTGTTGGTGTGCCATATCTAATAAGCAGATGATGGCAAAAATGATGAGAGAAATGATTGCTAAGAAATGCTGGAGTGATGGGCGGGGGCAACGGGAGAATCGTGGTAAAACGGGTCGAGAGCTCGCTCCGTCCAACATAAATTTCAGGCTTTGGCTGGACCTCACCAGCAGTAGAAGGCGAATGCGGAAGCTCCCACCCACCACCCTGGGTCAATCACATTTATTTCCAAAATCTAATTTCAAGAAATATATTTGATTTATTTAAATTAATAGGAAATGACTAAAGCATTAAACGTTTCAATTTACCCTTGTTAATTTTTAAAATGATGCATGTATAAATTATTGAGATGTTACTTACACCACCTTTTTTTCAACAGCAGTCCGTGGGGATAATAAAGTCACTATTAACAATAGGTACTATATTAGATTTCGCTCGCGTTATTCGGGTTACTGTTAATCGACCATGAACTTTTCAATTTTCTTCTGAAAATTCGGACTCTAATACATTAGTTCCCTTTGAGCAGTGGTGTTAGAAGTCACAGCCCTCTGCAAAAACACATACAAAACCCGATAATAACTTCTGTGGAGTTCGAATCCACGGTGCACTGGATACACAGAGTATTGACACATTTCCTAACTGCCTCGACAATCTGAGCTGGATACCATATTTCACAAATGCTACTATCATTTCCTAAATTATCAAGAACTTCAACCGCGTAAGTACGTCCACATAAAACTAAGCACACACACTCACGCGTACCTGCGAGCTACATCGTATTTTATAAAAGCAGATGGCCTTCGATTTATGTTCTGCCGCGGTTGTTTGTGGAGCGAAAACGAGACACTTGCTTTGGTTCTAACACTTCAAATATTCGGGTAAAAAAGTATCTTTTTGGTTCGTGTTCTCATTACAACGTACGCATTCACATTTTCAATGAATAATCCAAATTAGATCACTCAGGTTCACAGTTCATTGTGCTCACGGCACGCAGTTATCGTATCTGGAGCACCACAATGACTGTGTGGGACGTTGAACGAATTCACATTCTGGGGCACTCACAAAGGGAACAGTTCCCATGCCCACAGAACACGTAACAGTGCTCCCAAACAATTACGCGCTCATTGTAAGTGACGAAACGTATGTTATTGTTTTCAGTAGAATCCGCAATCAATCGTCCACGCTACCGTAATTGCATACCTTGCAAGATCCTCATTCTCAGGACGGAGCGGCCACCACTGGCGCCTGCTCCAGCCCAGGAACTGTTAGGCGGAATACTTCGCGAGCGACCCGAAAGGCACCTGGTTGGCCCTCGAGGGCTTCGTGGGTCACCAACATCCCACACGGCCCTTCAGCCTGCTGCCACACCCTTGTAATGTGTCAGTCGTCAGAGCGTCAGTTAGGTCTTTATTAATTTCTCGTCGATCGTTTCTTCTTTGGGAAATAAAGCACTTTGTCAACAATGAAATAAATAGCAATTTAATTTCAAGACTTCTGTCTTACAGTTCACAAGTTACAAAGTTTTAGACACGTAGAAGTGATTAATGCTACAATTCCTGGCATAAGATGAAGTCATTTGGATAAAATCATATTCCCGTAAATCTGAGAATCTTTACAACTTATCTCCACGATCTCGCAAAGCATCCTGTTTTTTTATTTAGGGTCTTCTATCATAATACCCGTTGCTAGGAGAAGATATCTGACAACGGTAACCCGTTACGTTACACTGTTCGACTCCTCTCGGATCCGACATTCAACTCTTGCAGGATGTTTTGCAGAACGCTTCGCTCTCGGAACTCCAAATCTTCGAAGTTTAAAATTATTATAAAAGTAGGTGTAATAAAATATAAAATTCCAAATATGTTGTTCCTAACCATAGATGTGCGCAACCAAGAGCGGGCAACTACATTTCTGGGCCCCAATGGGTCTCCTCCCCTTTCTTCATTAGTCTTTTGTTTTAGATACACTTGATTCATATTCTAGAAAATAAAACATACTACAAGGAGAATGAAATTATAACTTTAATATTACAATTAATGATTTTATGTTGAACAAGTTACAGGGTGGCAAAATGAAGAATCTTCTCCAATTAATGTGTTTCAATTTTCCAAATTATTATCTGGAAATATGGAAAATAAAGAATTAAACATATTTACGGAAATAACATATTAAATTACGTAGGGTCACGGGGCCCCTTCCGAACTTTTCAGGGGCGCCATGGCCCACTTGTTCCCCCTTGTGTGCACGTCTGTGTATCTATGATACAATAAATTAAAAGGGATGTAAAATACAACAACGTCATCAGATGCATTCATCATATGCGTAGTCATCACAGAAAATATGCAAATACCTCTCTTGAGCGAACTTCTAAAACTAACTTGAGAGTCGACTTATAAATATGAATGTCGTGAATGGCTATTTCCTCACCACGGCCTTCTGCATCACCAACACATTTCGCTGTAAGGCGCCGCCAGACCCTTGGCAACAGAGTGGCAGAACGACTGGGTTACTGGTCGTGGATTAGGATCTTTACACCTGTACAACAGGGCAATTAGGCAAGTCGTCAGCGCTTCTAGGCAACTGATGCTCTCAGCCCGTGAGTGCCTGGGTTTTGCAGCATCTGGAGTTCTGGGCGTAAGAGCGTTTAGATGTCAGTGCCCTTAGGCATGTAGATGTCTGGGTGAGTGGGCATCTGAGACGTGGGCGTTCGGACCTAAGGGCAAGTAGGCGCCCGTGCCCGTGGGCGTGTAGGCGTCGGTTGCGGCTGCGGCGCCGCGGAGCCCTCTCGCGGCTCCTAACGGTTGCGCCGGCATTCCGCTGGACCTAACGGCGCCCGCGCTCGGCGCAGCCCGGCGCTCCCGCGCTGCTCGCGGACGCCGCGCCGCGCCGCGCCGCCCTCACGCCTCCACCGCCAGCCCCACACTTCAAACGCATCCACCCTGACGTCTCAACTGCCGCCCCCCGACGCCTCAGCCGCCACCGCCTCCACTCCTCAACCGCCTCTGCCCTGACGCCTCAACTGCCGCCCCCAACGTCTCAACTGCCACTGCCCTCACACCTCAACCGCCGCCGCCCTCACACCTCAGCCGCCTCCGCCCTCACACCTCAACCGCCTCCGCCCTGACTGACATCACTCCATCAATCTGTCACTTCAGCTGCCACCGCCCTGTCACCTCAATTGCCATCGCCTCCACTCCTCAACCGCCTCTACCCTGACGCCTCAACTGCCGCCCCCAACGCCTCAACCGCCTCCGCCCTCACACCTCAGCCGCCGCCGCCCTGACTGACATCACTCCATCAATCTGACACTTCAGCTGCCACCGCCCTGTCACCTCAATTGCCATCGCCTCCACTCCTCAACCGCCTCTACCCTGACGCCTCAACTGCCGCCCCCAACGCCTCAACCGCCTCCGCCCTCACACCTCAGCCGCCGCCGCCCTGACTGACATCACTCCATCAATCTGACACTTCAGCTGCCACCGCCCTGTCACCTCAATTGCCATCGCCTCCACTCCTCAACCGCCTCAGTCCTGACGCTTCAGTCGCCATCGCGCTGGTGCCTCACCACTGCCCTACTGCCTATCCTCCATTACTCTGACGCTTCAGCTGCCACAGCCCTGTCACCTCAACTGCCGCCCCCGACACTCTCAGCTGGCACTGTCCCCACACTTCAAACGCCTTCAACCTGACGCCTCAGTCGCCACCGCCCTGACGACTCAACTGCCTCCCTCGACGTCTCAACTGCCTCCCCCGACGACTCAACCGCCACCGCCCGCACACTTCAAACGCCTTTACCCTCACGCCTCAACTGTCGCCCTCGACACCCTCAGCCACCACTGTCCCCACACCTCAATCACCTCCACCCTGACGCCTCAGCCGCCACAGCCCTGTCACCTATCCGCCATCACTCTGACGTTTCAGCCCCTACTCCCTAACGCCTCACTGCCGTCCCCGACGCCTCAACCGCCACTGCCCCCACACCTCAACCGCCACCACCGCCCTGACGCATCAGCCGCCATCGCTCTGACGCCTCAACCTCCACCGCCCTGACAACTTAACCGTCATCGCCCTGACACTTCAACTGACATCACCATCTGCCCCGCCTCCTTGACAGCTGGTAACACCCCATCCATCGTCGATCCCGATGCCTAAGGAGATGCTGCCGCCGCCTCCCCCGGGACAGCAAGTCATAATGGTCGCCCCCCTTTATTATTTCTCCCATCCTAGCAATATTTCCTAGTTACAATCGATTGTTTAGTTAGTAATTAAAATGGATTTTTACATTTCAATCAAATCAAAAACATCGATCAATGCCTCGAAGATAGAAATAGAATATGATACTACAATACATTACACATTTTAGTAAAAATACTGCAATATCACAGAATAGAATAGTCATCAGTACAATAGAATCATCAGTACAACAGAATCATCAGTACAACAGTTTTTTACATACCAAGAATATAAAAACTGTCCCTGTTCTATAACTTTACACGCGAATAGCAAATATTTAATGGCGAAAAGCATTTTTCTCAAAGCTTACTGATGCATGTCGTCAACTATGTCCAAAACAGTGTCGCAGTCAGTACGAAAATCTCCAATTACAAAACAAAAATTACATTTTTTCTCTTCCCTCGCGTTCCCGAGACACTGCCTCCGCTGCCCCGATGGTGCTTACGGCCCATCTCACCCGCCAGCTCCCCCCCCCCCCGTCGCCTTGGCTCCGTGTCACTGTGGCGCGCGCATTCCCGCGCGTGCGGAGCGCTCCGCTCCGCTCTGGCACGGCGCGGCCCGTTCGGCGCGGGCGTGCGGGCGGCGCCACGGCGCGCGTGCGAGACGCAACGCCGAGGGCGGCGCGGCGCGGCTCGGCGCGGAGCGGAGAAGGCGGGGGAGGGGGAGGGGCGGCGCCAACGGGTTGCTCACCTGCGCGGCGCCACAGGCTCCGAGAAAGCCGTTTCGAAGCAACTTAACGACATCGGTCGGGCTGGTTCCCGAAGCTGTTAAAACGATACCTGATTTGAAATCGCAAATATTGGTTTCAGGAGATTTTTCTCAGCAAATCTAACTTGAAAACAGTTCTACACGTCATAAAAATTACGGTGTAGAAAAAATTGTTTGTCCTGATTAACGAAGACACCATGACAAATATCTTACTTCATTAAATTACTGAGATCTACTTTCCAATCCGGATTCTTTGAGTTTATATTGTCAGTTGAATCTTTTATATTCTTAAAATTTTTGACTGTCTTTTATATTCTTAAAATTTTTGACTGTCTTCTTGACTATTGTCAACTTTAAGGAATTTTTCATTTACATTATTTTAATAAAATTATTATAATTCGGTGAAATTAATTTGAATCAGGTGGATTTGTTTTATTTTCGACTAATTTTAACTTTCATTTTGGATGCTTTACAATTGTTATTTAGGATTATCAATTATTATGAACGTAATGAATTTTGCTTTAATCGGTAGTCCTTTGCACCAACGTATTAATTTCGTTTAAAGAAAATAGATTTAAAAAAAGTATTTACTCATTCTGTAAATGAAACAAGACACATACGAACTGAAAGGAAACTAATGAGAGCTACATTGATATAATTCAAGTGTACCTTGGTAAAATAAATAAAATCAGCTCGCTTGTGTTTTAATAAAGACCTCTGGGACCAATATCCACAATCGTGTGCATATTTGTTACTTCACATCTCAGCAAATGAATTATTAAATGTAAACCCATTTGGCATCTTTTCTCTGTACTTCACGGATCGAACCGTCCACTTGTAGAACAACTCAAGATGGCAGGCGCACACAGACACTAAACCACAAAGTTCTTTAGATATTGGACTTACTCCTGTAATATTGTGCAATGACATTACCTCTCATGAGTTCAATATTCTGATACGAATTTTCCAAATATCGTCTGCGAATCATCAATCTGTAGTTTCTTATCCGACGTATTGATCACCACCATTAATTGTCAGTATGTTGTTATTTTTCTTACTTAGTTTATTTAAGAGAGCTTTTTCGCTTTTACGATACGTCCACCATATATACCACCGTCTGCTCGCTGACAATCTTTCCGTCGCGACATTCCTGGAAACATCCGGATGCCCATTTCATTTCAATCAATTCGTCTCGGTACACCCCACAATCTCCTTTATAGATGGCTGAAATAGGAGATAATGACTAATGTGAAGTTCAAATGTGATACAATTATTATTTATTTTTTCTGTCTAAAGATTTTTCATTATATTAAACCCTTTTCGGTTCATTATTTTAAAGACAGAATCATTTTTAGGGTAATTTTTTTTACATCAACATATTACATGTAATACTAAATCGTAGTAACAGCAACATTTCGGAAAATATTGAAATAATTATTTTCCGTAAAGTTGCTGTTACTATTATGAATAACAGTTACCGTAAAAAATGTTTTCTGTCTTTAAAATTAAGGACCAAAAACAGTCTAACATATTCAAATGTGATACATGGTGAAATGAAGTGTCAGCCCTGCACTGTCAAAATGAAACCTTGCATACCTTCCCCGAAATTCGAACCCATTCCTTCCCGTTGTCTGACAACTGACTTTTCCGAATGACGATGCAGCATAATGTGGTTGGCGTGCATGCAAGGTCGTTTGCTCTTGACCAGGGGTGTGCGGATTGCGCCCGCGGAGGGGCAGGGAAGCACACCGCACGACAGCACCTCCGAGCAACGCGACTGACTGGAGTCGGGAAGACAAAAAGTGATACGCTGGGGCAGGGCATTTGTAATTTTTTGGAATGAACGGCCGGCCTGTTGCCGGTGATACTCTACCGCTAACAGACTTAAGTGTTAGGAAACAATTCAAGTTTCAGGGTAGGAAATAATTCATGTAGTGGATAGGTCGATGCCGTAAGTGTAGTGCATGTTTTATCGAGCGATGTGACGGTGATCTTCCTCTGCTAAATGGCGAGGTTCGGCGCCAACCCACATATCGGCTTGCAGGGGTTTCCTCAACTAGGTATCTCTCACCAACTGTGTAGAGCCTTAGCCGGGACAAGCTCTAACCACTTGATTGATCTCCTGACATGTTCATATTTCACAAGGATGTGTAACACAATGGAATATTTTTCATGTCCCTTCACTGGATGCTTGCTTTGCTACAAACAATGTAGTCTATGTACGGAGAATCCTTTTTTTTTTCAATTCGTCATGCGCACACAGACGCGGAAGTTTGCATATCTGGCGCGCCGGAGTGTGGAATGCCGAGACCTGCTCTTTATTATAAATAGAATCTCAAAATATCAAAGCAGTAGCGGTAGCTCAGTGCATCAACTGATGTCACTGCAGCGCCCCTAACCGGGAGGTCCTAGGTTCGAGTCCTGACGGTGGCAGGATTTTCGACACTAGCTTTTCAGCTAGGTCGAATTTCGTCGCTATCTGAAGGAGAATTCTAGCGGCCGGCTGCTCTGATCGGTAGTTTTCCGTGGTTTCTCCGATCAACACCAGGCGAATGCCGGAGCAGTACCCTACCAAACGGGCCACTGACCGCGCGCGATCTGTCCTTCCTCTTCCTTGTCCTATCCTCTCCCCTTACACACACACTTACACTAACATGCACTACACTACCACATATTTCGGGAGACCGGCCGGGAGCTTAGAGCTTGTCCCGGCTGGGGCGGTGCCCCGCTGGTGGGAGAGTCCTGGTTAGGGGGAAACCCCACTAGCCGACGGTAGGTCGGCGCCGGATCTCGCCATCCAGCGGAGGAAGATCACCGCCATCTCCCGAGAAAGAAACATGCACTACACTAACGGGACTAATGACCGAAGCAGTTGACGCGCCCGGAAACACGAAAAAATCAATCAATCAAAATATCAAAACCATTATGGCTTGGGTGTCTCGCCGAGATCTCGAGCCGCAGAGGCATTGCAGCAGGGAACACCCGCACTCCCAGCTCGCGTGACAGCGAGGCGCGCAGGCGCCAGGCGAGGCGAGGCGGCGGCGGCGGCGGCGGCGGCGGCGGCGGCGGCGGCGGCGGCGGCGGCGGCAGTCGTGCGGAGGCAACGCGGAAGGGGCTGTGGGCGCTCTGCCGCGACGGCTAATGGCCGCCCCCTCCCCCTCCCCTCCCCCCCAAGCACCCGCGCCACGCCGCCGCTCGCACTGCACGGCCTTTGTGCGGGGCGCCAAATATTTGCGGCTCACCCACGTTTCCACACTTGCATGTTTTGACGCTACATTCTCTTGGGTTATTATATGGAAAAGGCTAGTATTGTTTTTTTAACACAAAAAATGTTGCACAGGACGCCAGTTTTTCTTTCGTTTGCGCTTCCAACTACACGGCACTAACACATCTAAAGAAAATATAATTTTGTTCTCAGTGTCCAACATTACCTGAGCTGTCCAAAAATAGGAGATGATTTCAGTGGTTCAGCGTTTGCGTAACATTGTACAACACGAAACGCGAAAATTATGCTTAATACCTAAAAACGTGTTGTGTCGTTTCTAGTTCAGCGAACACATGTGCGTGTACGTTCTCGCCAGACGTTGAACGCTTTGTTGTTCACTGTAATTTATTCAGTCCTTCCCCCAGGCGAGACATGTGTTTCTCGAGCGGCCATTCATTGAGTGGAGCAGCCCACGCCCGCCGTGTAGGGGCTCGCCTGCCGCCCACGCAGCGGTCGAGTGGCCGCGTTCCGATGCGATGCCTCTCCCGCGCCACGCCCACCTCACCCCACCACACCGCTCCGCGTGGCACTCGGCCGCGGATGACAACAGCTCTGCGACCCCGTTTACGCGCTTCCTGTCCACGAACGATTCCCAAGTTTTTGCGAACGCGCGCATGAGCACAGTGGTTTCTAGAGAATGCCAAACCACACTGTGAATGCGCAGCGAATGCGCTAAAACGCAGTGAATCGTTCGTCAAAGGTAGCGTGTAAATTGTCGTGGACGACAATAGCTCTGCGACCCCATTTATGCGCTTCCTGTCGACGAACGATTCACTCCGTTTTTGCGAACGCGCGCATGCGCACAGTCGTTTTTGGAGAATTCCAAACCACACTGCGCATGGGAACGTGCGCTAAAACATAGTGAATCGTTCGACAATGGAAGCGTGTAAATCGTCGTGAACCACAACAGCTCTGCGACCCCATTTGCGCGCTTCCTGTGGACGAACGTTTCCGAAGTTTTTGTGAACGCGCGCATGCGCACAGTGGTTTCTGGGGAATGCGAAGCCTCGCTGTACATGTTCGCATACGCTAAAACGCAGTGAATCGTTCGACAAAGGAAGCGTGTAAATTGTCGGGTCGGCTCCATCCCCGATGCTGTTCTCGCCCTTCCATGCAATGCTGGATCGCTCGCCCCGCAACCAGGCTGGCTCACGTCCCTGCGCCTAAACGATTGAAATAGAAGTATTTTGCATCTTCAGTTTACGACGTTTATTCTATATATATATATATATATATATATATATATATATATATATATATATATATATATATATATTAACAAACTCGAAGGGTTTTCGTTTAGAAATAAATTTGAGATTTTTCTCATCAAATTCATCGTGGTTTATGACTGGAATTAATGGCAGTAGGCCCCAGACGGGTTCACGGTTGCTATTATTAACTTTTTATTATTATAAACACTCACTTTTAATATCTTAAAATTAATATAATTATCCGTTCTATATCGACATTTCAACATTATGTCATTTCCAAAACCAACAACATGTAGGTATTCTGAGTCGTTTTGTTGTTCGAGGTGTAGTCGATCTACCAAACGCATTCGACGTTTCTTAGCTCGAAAAAGCATGCGTTAATGTTAGCGAAAGGAAGATGGCGAACTTGTGTAAGTTCGAAAAGAGTGTTTATAAATGCAAAGATTAAGAGAAGTAAATGAACATAATGTCCAGCAACCCACTGATATGTGCGTACTTTTACCAAAAATGTTCAGTGATTTTAATTATTTGTGATAAATTATTTTTTTGAGTTACGGTTGATACTAAGATTTAGATCCATTGCCAAATATACACGAATTTGTAAACATAAATCATTTTAATTACATTTTCAGAAACATGTAGTTAAGTCTGTGAGAACAAGTTCAGAACGACATGAAACAATCTCTTTGAGGATTTTTGACTTTCCGTTTAGGGCACATGTAGGACTTTTCTGTTCCAACTTTTCTACTCTTCCTTTTGTGCAATGTAATCGCCCGAGTTCAGTTAGTCGAAACTGAGATCAATGCCAGCACACGTTTGCCCCCACCCATGGCAATCGCTGGCCCGCGGACGCTGCCACACGCACCGCCTCCGCCAAGGTTAGCTCCTCAAAGCGCTACTTCGCGCGTTGAAGTCTCCCATGTGCTTGTCGACCTTCAGCACAGAAGCATCTAACCTGAACATATCCATTAACATTTCGCTAGCATAAAACTTTTTCTGTTATTAGAACACATAACCATGAATATGAATCTGGAATAATATACAAACTTATGAATATTTCTCGTATTAGAATACATCACTATGAAATAAAAATCACCTAATGAATGAGTTCTTAGAAATGCGACTGACAACAGTCAATAAAGGCGACCAATTATAGAGTTCTAGTGGCCTGTAGCAATAAACAGTATCCTTGTTGACACTTCAAGTCAGATGTGTTGTAAGCAATGACCCACTCAGTACAAGAATTCAGTGAGTCCGCTGTTGGTTGCACGTCAAGAGGCCTTTGCTTCCTCCACTGGAGTGGCGCCGGCGCAGGCGCGGGGCGGCGGGCAGTGGGCGGCGCCGAACGGGGACGACCCAGTGACGAACTGGGCCGCGCACGACGCCACGACGCCAGCCCGCCAGCCCGTTCGCCCACGGCCCGCCGGGAAGCCGCGTCCCTCCCCCCTCATGAAGACGCAAATGGCGCGTGACGCGGCGGCGATGGCGGAGACGAGGCGGCGGCGGCAGGGACGGCGTCAGAAGCGGCTCAGGCCATTGAGACAGCATCGGAAGCGGCTGAGGCGGTAGAGACAGCATCGGAAGCGGCTGAGGCGGTAGAGACAGCATCGGAAGCGGCTGAGGCGGTAGAGACAGCAGCGGAAGCGGCTGAGAAGGTAGAGACAGCATCGGAAGCGGTTGAGGCGGTAGAGACAGCATCAGAAGCGGCTGAGGCGGTAGAGACAGCATCGGAAGCGGCTGAGGCGGCAGAGACAGCATCGGAAGCGGCTGCGGCGGCTGTGTTGGAGGTGCTGGTAGCGATAGCCGCGGCGGCGGCGTAGCACCGGAAGCTGAGGGGGCGTTGTCGGAAGAAGGCGGCGGAAGGCCTATCTTCCCGCGTGCGTCGCTCGAGCGCTCGCGGGCGAATGGGGCTGCGCTGCCAGGCGAACGAGCGCGACGGCGCGTTCTTTCCTTGAGTGGAATGGCGGAAAGGAAGTCTGCAAAGAAAACCACTGAATTAAGGGTTAAACAACGATGTTTCTTTGTTTTTCTTGAAACAATGTCCAAGCGAGTATTTAGGTTATTTTATTCAAATATAGTAACTGTGTTTCAATCTTTAATATGTATGTATTTGGCGTTTTGGGTCGGTAGCCCGACTTCGCCGGCCAGCTATGGGTGTACCCCATGTCTGGGCCTACTTAAATTCCCATGCTTGGGGGTAACAGCGACACGAGGCGAACATGACGTATTCTTTTCACCGCAACTAGCAAGATCCGCCTGCTTGAGCTTTTCTTCGTCACACAGCTACAGAAAGGGACGATTTTAAAGGAAAGCTACAACTGTACTTCTGCCCCGACTGGGAATCGAACCCGGGACCATAGCATGGGAAGTTAGTACGCTGCCCATAAGCCATCCTAGAATCATCAATAATATAAATTTATAATAACTACAATGCAGTTTGAATACACTACAAAGCGTGACTTCTAGAAGTCACATTTTTTTACTATTTAAAATAATCATTTGTATTTACATTTTGTTTACCAAATTTATTAGTGTGGTTGGATGTTACATGGTTTACGTATCTACGAAAACGAATCTTCTTGAGCAATTTGTTCATAGAACAAGCATCTAAAACAATGTGCTTCTGACTCTTTGGGGGACGTACATCAACGTGTTGTTCTGGTACCCTATATTGTGGCAAGACAATTGAGGCTAGTTCCTAGAGAAAGACTACGCGGTGGCAGCAATCGGCCTCGGCAGAGGCACGCGGCGCCTCCCGGGGCAGCGGATCCGGCGGAAGAGCGCGCTTCCTCCGAGGCGCACGCGCATGCGCGCCAGGCGCCGCGGGCAGCGCGCGCTTCCGCGGTCTCTACGCGGAACAGCTCTTAGCGCCCTGCGGGGAAAGGGGAAGCGGAACGAACGAACACCTCCCCTCGGTCCCTCCAATTCTCTAACCACTCAATTCTTTTAAATCAACAGATCCTCCAACCCATCCATTCCTCCAGTCATCCACCGCGAGCGGTGGCTCAGTGCAACAACTGATGGCTGACCGGGATGTCCTAGGTTCGAATACCAACAGTGGCAGGATTTTCGACTCTAGCTTGTGAGCTAAATCGAATTCAGTCGCTGTCTGGAGGAGAATTCTAGCGGCCGGCTGCTCTTATCGGTAGTTTTTCGTGGTTTCCCCGATTAACACCAGGCGAATGCCGGAGCAGTATCCTAACAAACGGGCCACGAACCGCGCGCGATCTTTCCTTCCTCTTACTCCTCACCCACTTACACACATACTTACACTAACATTCACTGCACTATCATACATGATGGGAGACCGGTCGGGGACTTAGAACTTGTCCCGGCTGGGGCGGTGCCCTGCTGCTGGGAAATACCTGGTTGGGGAAAACCCTGGTAGTCGATGTTAGGTCGGCACTGGATCTCGCCATCCAGCGGGGGAAGATCACCACAACTTCCCGATGAAAAAACATGTACGATACTTACGGTACTCATGATCTCCGGCGTTCACGTGTCCGGAATTACTAACAATCAATCAATCCAGTCATCCTCTCCCTTAAATCTTCTTTCAGTCCCTCCAATTACCTTTGTTCTTCCCCCTTTTGAATCTCTCCCTTTTTCCATCCATCCATCCCTTTCAATACCCCTCCCCCCCCCAAATTAAAACTGCAATTCGAATAAAATGTGTGAATGAACATTAACAATCGTGCAAAACATGATTCGCACGCGAGTCGCTTTTCTCGCAGTCATCCTCTCCCTTAAATCTTCTTTCAGTCCCTCCAATTACCTTTGTTCTTCCCCCTTTTGAATCTCTCCCTTTTTCCATCCATCCATCCCTTTCAATACCCCTCCCCCCCCCAAATTAAAACTGCAATTCGAATAAAATGTGTGAATGAACATTAACAATCGTGCAAAACATGATTCGCACGCGAGTCGCTTTTCTCGCTCTCGCCATGCTCTGGTGACCAAAGACAAATGGCCGAATCACTTTGCGCACGTGTTGCGTATACAGTTTTAACACGTCGTAGGGCATGCGAAAATGTTTCGCATGCGCAACGTGAAGTTTTGCGCAGGCTTCATAATGTTTCGCACACTATTAGAATGAAAAAAAACTTTTTTGCCCACGGAAAACAATCACGAGAAACCGTGTTACCCGTGCGACGTGTTCATTTCTTTCGTGAATGTTCATGTTGCTTTTTACAAGTCATTGACACATCAGAAGATTTGTTTTGAGGAAAGCATATGGTTGCTTTTCTAACTTTATACAAAATATTCGGATAATTCCTTTAAGAACTTTAAAACATTCCGACTTATTACACGGGTTTCTGAAAGCAAATATCTGGAGGGTGCTGACTACACGCTTGTTAGCTGGTGAAGCAACTCAGAGGTTGTTCTACAAGTTTTTCTCAGCTCCTTAATTCCAGAGATTTCTTGCAGATTAATGACAATGTAATGACACTTCATGAAGGCGTTCTCCAACACTAGCAGTCAGAAGCATGATATGTCAACACATTAAATAAATTGCAGATTTTTGCTTTGATATATTTTTAAACTAGTTCAAAATACTTACATGAGTACCGTAATTTACGCATCGTTCACCAACATATATAGGGAAGTAAGAACTGTTCTTGACCTCGAAATCACAACAATCGAAATGGGTATACGTTTTACAACTCAGTAAGTGATGAATGATCAACTGTCATAAATCATGTGCAGTCTGAGTTGTACAAGACGTTCCTTTCAAAATAATAAGTTCCTCATAAATAAAGACCTTTGTCTCTGAACACTTAAGTGGCCCCTCAAGATTGACAAGGTTAAGACACGCACTCACACAACAACGGGACTTCCTTCTGAAAAGTAATCTGAACGGTTTACTCGATCACTCACTCCTAGAGGACTGAAGATATTGAGAAAACTCACTCCTAGAGGGAGGAAGTGATTGACGTGGGAATTTGATATAATTGTAAGGAGTCAGGCCTGCATCGGTGCCAGCCGCACGACTAATGACATGCCGTGATTCGGGTCTTTCCGGGCCTTTCCGGGTTTTCCTCCGAAGCGTTTGTCCTTCTTTCCGTGATCTCTGATCCGCGTGCTTCTCAGCTGGGACGGTCATATATTCTTCCTCACAACGCCCGTTCTCTCGCAAATGGACTCCCAGATAATAATAATAATAATAATAATAATAATTATAATAATAATAATAATAATAATAATAACAATAATAATAATAATAATAAAATTGTCTTTATTTGTGGCGAGGCTCAGGCCTTAAGGCCTGCTCTTCCGCCTAACCACTTTAATTCATTTACAATTTTAAAAATTACAGTTGAGGCGTTCGGATGTAATTAATATTAACTGACTTTTAATGTTTCGGATGTAATTAATATTACCTGACGTGTCGCAGAAAAAAATCAATTTGTGACTACCAACTACATTAATTTATCTGTATGAGCCAAATGAATTTATTGTCATTTTTTGTTTATTCTTGAAATTTTGCAAAATGGAAAGACATGATGTAAGGAACATTCTTAAAAAATGTATAATAAGATAGCTCCCATTTATTCCACTTAGAATCAATACGTAATAATAATAACTTGCACTAGGCATCAGCCCTCAAAAAGATCAGAAGTAAAACCATGTGTAAAATAGCCGTTCAAACAGGGAAGAAGCGCGCTCGTGATTTGAAGTTCCGCAAATGCCACTCCCGGAGTGGCAACTCCTACGCGGCAAAGTGCGTCGTGCAAGTGAACTGGATACTCTCCCAATCACAAATCTTCACCTTCAACGTACCTCCACACTTTACAAAGCCCTCGCAACTTCACGCTTCGTAAAGCACTTGGCGGTATGAAATCACACTTCTCCATCGGGAATAATTGCAATGCAAACACGAATGGCTCCGCGAGTGTTTGATCGGGCGTTTCCCCGAGGGGACGTTGGCTTTCCTTTCGCCGCACCGGAAGCAGCTGCCTGTGATCGAGCGGCCTCTTTCGCTCGGTGCTCCGCCCACTAGGCGTCACGCCTCCCTCCACCCCCACCCCCATCCCCCACCACTGCGACGTTGAGGCTTCGGTCGAGCGCGACCGCAGCTGGACGGTTGGTAGGTAGGTTGGATGGTTGGTGATTTAGGGCGTAGGTAATTAGTCCCGTAAGTGTAGTGCATCTTTGTTCATCGCGAGATGGCGGTGATCTTTCCCTGCTGGATGGCGAGATCCGGCGCCGGCCTACCATCGGCTAGCGGGCTTTTCCCCTAACCAGAATGTTCCCACTAGCGGGGCACAGCCCCAGTCGGGACAAGCTCTAAGCTCCCGACCGGTCTCCCGGAATATGTGGTGGTGGTAGCGTGTTAGTGTGTAAGGGGAGAGGATAGGACAAGGAAGAGGATGGAAAGATCGAGCGCGGTCTGTTGCCCGTTTGTTAAGGTGCTGCTCCGGCATTCACCTGGTGTTGATCGGAGAAACCACGGAAAACTACCGATCGGAGCAGCCGGCCGGTAGAATTCTCCTCCAGACCGTGATTGAATTCGACCTAGCTATCTAGCTAGTGTCGAAAACCCTTTCGCAGTCAGGACTCGAACCTAGTACCTCCCGGTCAGAGGCATTCCATTGACATCCAGCTGGACGGTCAGGATGACGTTTCAAACTCCCTCCGGGGCTTGACTCCGCTAGAAAAGGATACAAAATGAATCGATCGTCTCGTACAAGTAAATAAAACGAACGTTCATGACCCCTATGAATGCTTATCTACATAAAGAAAATAGAAGAATCTTTCCGTCTCGGTATTGTAATTACGCTTTGAGTAATTCAATGTTAAAATTGAAAGATACAGTAGAACAAGGGGTTATCTCACATTGATCTAGTTCTGAGATATTGAGGATTTTACTAGAACTTTCTTAATACAACTCAGTGCGCTTTTAAACGTTTTAACACAGTACACGTCTGGTACATACGTCCATACTGGATTAAAATAACACATTAAACTAAAAGAATAATACTTGAAGTTATATTTAATACTAATAACTCAATATCACAAAAAATATGGGATTGCCCCTTGTTCTACTAAGCCCTTCAATTGGTACTGGACGTTTGCCGCAAGTATGCAACAATGGCTGGTCGGGCGGGGGGGGGGGTAACGTAAAGCTTGGAAGAGTGACGCAGGGTCAGGAGAACTGGACAGAGCCGGGTGGTTGGGGTGGAACAGCGAGACATCAGGTGGGGTGGGGAAGGGATGTGGCAGTGCAGGCCAGGGCGGATCCTTTTCCTATCTAATAACGTATTGTGATTAATAAATTCGCAGGTAACACACTTCAGCTGGTTTTATAACAAAAATTAATAATTAACATTTTGATTGATTTTAATTTTTAATCCTCGATCTTGCTGAACGGTTTAAGTTCTTTTTTTCCAAAAAACAAATAAATTTAAAAAAACTGTGAACAATATGTGCTGTACATTTATTGCTTTTTATTGAACGCCGCAAATATGTTCAACAAGACCCAGGCTATTTGCACCCATAATTAACCACGTCCGCGTAATAATTGCCCGCCCGCGATAATTTTATCAACCGCGCCAACATGTGCATGCATCAGCCTCCCTTTGTGCATGCTAGTGCTTTAAAAAATTATTTAAACGTACGCATTTGAGGAGTTGACCAGGTCAATGACTCTCCTGAACTCGAGATAATTTCTCGATCGCCCGACGTCGACATCTCCAGTCCTGTCACGACGACCGGAATTTCCTGTATTCGCTCTTGGACGCTCCAAAATAAGCCAGCGGTGCCCAACTCCGCTGTGTGGCGTGATTTTGGAAGGCGTCTAACGAACCGCAGGACTACCTAAATGTCCAAATCGGCCGTCAACTAGTTTGCACGGAGAGGAACTTCTGTTAGGCGCCTAATGAAACGAAATGCCCCCTAAACCCCTACCGCCTTATTCAGGCACCGACGTGGTGCCCACTCCGTGTCGCGAGCGCCCGCTGGAGACACACCCAGTCATCCGCTGGACTTGGCGCCTAATGAGTTCCACAGACGCCTATAAGTCTCGTTCGTACACAGAGGAACCACGAATGGCGACCTCCGCCGTATGAATGGCGTACACCGACGGCCCCTCTATAGCGAACTCGTTCACTGGGGTACTCGGAGAGCACTCGTTCTGCTGCTGGGTGCTTAATGAATCGCAAGAGACCTAAACGCCTACCTCCCTAAACCAAAATCGTGACGTACTCGTTCGCCCGCAGGCCAGTTAAATGATCGGAATACCTCTGAAACGCCTAACGCTTCATTAGGCGCCACTCACTCAGTTCGACGATCACGTTGGCACAGGGAGCACCCTTCTTTCCTCTGGTGGTTACCTAATTCAGTGCAAGGACCCCTCTGCGCCGCCTAACACCGGACACCACATTTGCAAATCGAAGCTTCCTCGTCGATGAGAGCATTCACCTCTCACCTTCACTTGCATGATTCCATGCATCGCATTGGTGGCTTAAACGCCTACCGCATTAATCGTACAGCGTCGCCCGCCATGCGACATACTGGCTCGCCCAGACAGCATTTTCCTCAGCGGCACGACAGTGAATCGTGGGAACCGCCTAAAAGCCCGCCACCTCATTTGGGCGGCCCGCCCCACGCGCCGGAGAGCGCGCAGAGGCGCTGCGGGGCGGGCAGGGGAGGGGAGGGGGCGGGGCGGTTTCGTTCGCCGGAGAGCGCGCAGCGGCGGGACGGGACGGGGCGGGGAGGGAGGGGGCGGGGCGGTTTCGTTCGTCGGAGAGCGTGCAGAGGCGTGGCGGGCGGGGCGGGGCGGGGAGGGAGGGCGGGAGCGTGGCGTGGCGCGGCGGCGGGGAGAGCGCGCAGAGGGGCGGGGCGGTTTCGTTCGCGGCGGAGAGGGAGGGCGGGCGGTTTCGTTCGCTGGAGAGCGCGCAGCGGCGGGACGGGACGGGGGCGGGAGAGGGGGCGGGGCGGGGAGGAGGAGGGAGGCTGGAGCGCGAGGGCGGGCGGGGCGGGGCGGGGAGGGAGGGGGCGGGGCGGTTTCGTTCGCCGGAGAGCGCGCAGAAGCGAGGCGAGGCGGGGCGGGGAGGGGAGGGAGGGGGCGGGGCGGTTTCCGCGCACGCGAGGAGGCGACTCGTCCTGCGAGGGGGCGGGGCCTTTTTGCCGGCGCAAGCGAGCAGGCAACCGGTTGCGGCAGGACCGGGTGACCGAGTGCAGCTCCGCGCTTCCCACCTTCACTCGTGCCCCGCGCCGAGCGCTCGCTTCCTGGCTGGCAGCTGCCCCGCGGCTCTAGGCTCTAGGGATAGGATGGACGTTCCTAGAATTTATTATTGTAAAAAGTATTCCCGTCTTAACGGATAATCTTCCGTCCCAACTTCTAGTCGTAGAGGTTGATCATCGTTGGTTCACAACCAGCCGGGGAATTATAAAATATATGAAGCAATGTATATAATTGTCACCTTGCCCGTCACCTTGCGCAAGGTGATATATATATATATATATATATATATATATATATATATATATATATATATATACAAGGAGCGATAATCGCGCTCGTGAAAACGGTTCAAAGTGTTGGTTGTCTCGGTAGCTTAGTGGTTAGAGCAGCTGGGCCTAAACCAGAAGGCCCGGGTTCGAATCCCGGTCGCGGTGACCAATTCTTTGAACTAATTTAATTATTAAAACAATGTAGGTTTTCACGACTGGAAAGACTATTCAAATGACATTCCAGACTGGACGACTGTGGTATACAGAAAATAGTAGAAACAGACCAATCGTCTGACAGCAAAAATTCCTAAACACCACGGCCGTCCAACCCGGAAGGTAATTTGAATTTTTATAAAATATATTTTTTATCTACTTATTCGATTACATATTTCGTAATAAAACATAATTTATATTTAACCCATCAGAAATCAAGCACTCACACAAAATATCTCGACTTTAAGCAGTGATATGAACAGTGAAAACTGAATTTCTGTACAACAAGTGTGTGTTCTAATTGATTTGCACATTTGTACTACGTGTATGACCTAGAAAACACTATTCCAATCTTTCATGCGAAAGGATGACAAAAGCAGTCTTTTTGACCGCTAGACGACGCGTCTGCAATGGCGTCCTTCGTGGCTCCCACTGCTTCCACCGCCCACTTCCGAGCGGTTTATGGGAACTTGCCATCCTGTTGCCGCGAATCCGGAACGAGGACAACTTTTGATAAATTGCTCTGTCGAATTTGCATCGCTAAGTTGGGTTCCGCTACTCTGTTCAAAGCTGGTTACATTAGGGAACTTCATCGTACAAGCCACAACAGTTAGGCTCATTAATACATGTTAGCCTATGCATCTTTTCATGTCAAATGTATCAGAAATGGGACCCTGCCTTACGGCTTCTTAACTCTGTTTCAAGAACTAGTTTAACCGGAAAACCAGTCATGGGTATTTTCAGAAGATGACATAACTAGAGATATGCGTAAGAAAGAGACCTTTGAATCTCATCCAAACCTACTTGCGTGATATAGAGCCTTTAGCATGAACAGTTTCAATAGAATGTCATTTTTCACAAGTACTCTTTTCTTCCTGCATTCTTCAGCTCTCCCAGTCTCGTGTGTAACACTAAAAGAAACATGGTCAAGGGTAGAAGAGAAAAATTGCACCTGTTGCACGCTACCAGGAAATTCCAACAGAATGGTTCATTCATTTGGGTCGTTTAAAGGATAGCCAACAAACATCGGTTTCCATTCTCAATTAGAGTATGAGACAAAATTGTTTACTTTTCATGTCGATGTTCGAAATTCACTTTTTTAAACGAAAGGTGCTCTTTGCTGCCAATATCAGGGACGCTGAGTTGAAATCTAGCAACACTGAATTATTTTCATGCAAATTATGAGTTTTCCCTTCAATTAAGAGAAAATGTTACGACTTAAGTCTGAAATATGTACACAGATGGCACTTCTCCCCAGAATACGTCACACACAGTTTCTAACTCCCGTTAAATAAATAAATAAATAAATAAAAATTTATAACTCGATATAAATCATCAAATAACTTATAAACTTATTTGAAAATTTTATTTCATTTCTATAACTTCGTGAGTTCAATGTTGAAGCATGGATCTAAATATGTTTGGATTACTAAGAAACAAATCTTAAGAATGAGAAAGTGTTTCACATTCCACAGACACAAATACTTGCGAAAACGTACACAGCCTATTATAACCAAATGATGCCATAGAAAATACTGTAAAATGCCTTCTGATAAGCGTGAAAATAAAATTTAGTTACGCAAATAGGTCTACAATAGTGAAAAATTTGGCCTACACTTGACATTTAATCCTTAGACTTTATTTGAGGGTCGTTTCTGACCCCAGGCGCAAATAATGTTTTGAAAACTATCTAAAAATTATTCACATGAACTTCTTTTAGATGTGCTATTTATGTCCAGTTTTACATGTGTTGTCAAATTTTCAGTTTTTTAATTTTTTTGTTTGAAGTAATTTGATTTTTTTATGCGGCAGGAGTCAGAAATATTTCCAAATAGATTTCAGGTTACATCTCAAAATTATAAGAAAAAATTCTAAAAACATGGCCATTTCCGTTTTATAATATTATGTTGTTGTTTCTGAATGAAAATCTGGCGTGCATTTGTCTATTACGAAATTGTAGCTTTGCATCAGACATTCTCATGCTGATATAGCAGATACCTATGCATAGTTATAAGGATATGCTGGAATGTTTTTCTGAAATTATTATTCTTTGATTTTTAGAAGATTAATTTTTGATTTTTAGTAAATGAAGCAAATAAATAGCATCATTTTCTTAGTTAATAATTCCAAACAGAATCCGTGCTTGAAATACAAGTAAACTATTGGGTAAAAGGTGTGAGATTAAATCTGACCCCAGACTCCGCGTAAGTAATGGAGAAACAAATAATAATGATAGATAATGTACAATCTCTCACAAACACGTAAATTGAATTGTGATTCGTGAGTCAGCGTAGGAATTTGCGCTGTGTCCGTCCCAGTGGAGGCGCCCTGTCCCGTTCGTTTCCATCGAAGCGTCGCCCTCCGCCCACCAACATCGCCCATCGCCCCCAGCGCAGAGCGTTCGCCCGCGGTCGCCCGCAGCCGGCGCTGAAAAACGCGCGGCGGCGGCGGCGAAAAACGCCTTCATGGCTGTTGGTCAACAATGCTGCGGACGCTTCTTGCTCGCGCCCCGCCGCCCTCCCCTCCCCCACCGTCACCACCACCACCACCACCACCGCCTCTGCCTTTGCCTTTGCCTCTGTCAACACCACCGCCGTGAGAGCGTAGGCTTCCGCGGCCGGAATTGGGACTTACTTGGCTATCCGGGAGACTCCGCGTCCAAGGCACAGGTGCCGACGTTTCGGTCGCCATTCTGCAACCTTCATTAGGGCTTCATCAATACTACGCCCTGATGAAGGTCGCAGAATGGCGACCGAAACGTCGGCACCTGTGCCCTGGACGCGGCGTCTCCCGGACAGCCAAGTAAGTACCACCACCGTGTCCGTCTCTAACGCACAACCTAATAGAAATTCCACCGTATCCACCGCCGTCGCTGCCACCGGCGTCACGGCTGCAGCCACCAACACGTGTCACCACAACCACCAACACGGAACTCTACCCAAGTGCAGCGTGCTGCCGCCGCAGAGAGCCCGTTTGCCACGCTTGACACGGTCTTCGCTACCACCACAGCTATCACCGCCTCTGCCACGCCCACTACCACCGCCATCCCCCGTCCCTGCCACTCTCCGCCATCCCTAACACCGCCACTGCTAGCACCATCGTTGCCAACGGCCAAAGTCACCCCCCCCTAAGAAGCTCAGGCCAGGTGCAATGCGGTGGCCATTCGCCGCTGCGGTCTGTCAGTTTTGATTGATTGAATTTTTCGTGTTTCCGGGCGCGTCAACTGCTCCGGTCATTAGTCCCGTTAGTGAAGTGCATGTTTTTCTCTCGGGAGATGGTGGTGATCTTCTCCCTCTGGATGGCGAGATCCGGCGCCGACCTACCGTCGGCTACTGGGGCTTCCCCCTAACCAGGACTCTCCCACCAGCGGGGCACCGCCCCAGCTGGTCAAACTCTAAGCTCCCGACCGGTCTCCCGAAATATGTGGCAGTGTAGTGCATGTTAGTGTAAGTGTGTGTGTAAGGGGAGAGGATAGGACAAGGAAGTGGACGGATAGATCGCGCGCGGTCCGTGGCCCGTTTGGTAGGGTACTGCTCTGGCATTTGCTTGGTGTTGATCGGAGAAACCACGGAAAACTACCGATCAGAGCAGCCGGCCGCAGAATTCTCCTCCAGACAGCGACTGAATTCGACCTAGCTGAAAAGCTGGTGTCGAAAATCCTGCCGCCGTGGGGAGTGGGAACCTAGGACCTCCCGGTCAGAGGCGCTGCAGTGACATCAGTTGATGCACTGAGCTACCGCTACCGGACGGTGCCTGGTCTAGTCAGTCAGCCCTAGCTACCGCTCCCGCTCCCTAGCCTCCGCTCCCGCCCCGCCGCGAACCACCATAGGCGACGACCAGCTCGACTCCGGGAAGTTATGGCGCGTGATTTATGAGTCCTCCTGCACTCTGGCATTCCTCGACACGGCGTCGCGCTTTAACGCTCCGTCGCAAGGGTCGCCTTCCGCACCCGTCACTTCGCGCGCGTCGAAAGTTTTAGAGACCTCCGCGACTTGCGAACGCAATTTAAATCAACAGTTACACGCGCACGCCTGTACAAAACCGTTATTCGGTTTTACCATTTAGAAACAATGAAGAACAGACGGAAAAGTTAGTTGTGCTGTCTTTGCAAAAACACAGAGTATAATATTGAAACTATTAAAGAGAAAGTCACGACATTTAATCATTTATGGAGGAAAATACAACATGCGAATTCATGTAAGAAGATACCTATTTCTTGTGACGAGTCAACTAAATGAATTAATCTATCCAAAGTTGCAGAATGCCGACGTTTTATACCATTTCTTGGCCTTCCTTAGCTTTATTATAGGCAGATCAAAGCATATAAAACATGAAGGCGATAATGGATTAGAAGTGGTATTTTGCACTAATAGGCTTCCCAATACTTTTCCCAATACTTCAGTAATATATTTGAAATATTTCTAGTACATCTAATCAATTACAATCATTTTAAACAAACGTATAGTTGAAGTGTACTTGAAGTCCACTTAAAACGTATTTTGAAAATGTAACTGCCTGGACCATGAGCTCTCAATTACAAACCGTTTAATATCTAACAGATGTTCTGCAGCGCCTCTGACCGGGAGGTCCTAGGTTCGAGTCCTGACGGCGGCAGGATTTTCGACATTAGCTTTTCAGTTAGGTCGAATTCAGTCGCTGTCTGGAGGAGAATTCTAGCGGCCGGCTGCTCTGATCCGTAGTTTTCGGTGGTTTCTCCGATCAACACCAGGTGAATGCCGGAGCAGTACCTTAACAAACGGGACACGGACCGCGCGCGATCTTCCCTTCCTCTTCTTTGTCTATCCCCTCCCCCTTACACACACACTTACACTAACATGCCCTAACTACCACACATTGTGAAAGACCAGGCGGGGGCTTAGAGCTTGTCCCGGCTGGGGCGGTGCCCCGCTGGTCCTGGTTAGGGGGAAACCCCACTAGCGGACGGTAGGTCGGCGCCGGATCTCGCCATCCAGCGGGGGAAGATCACCGCCAACTCCCGCGAAAAGAAAACATGCACTACACTAACGGGACTAATGACCAAAGCAGTTGACACGCCCGGAAACACGAAAAAATAAATCAATCGAACTGATGTCGATCGAGAAAGTCGAATCGCGAAGGCTAAGGAGATCGTTCCTCGTCCCGGCGGTGGCCGAGAAGGTTCCCAGGCCCGGCGCTCCGAAAGCGTCGTGTTTGTCCGCGCCGGGCGGCGCCTCAACGCTCCGTTTGCCGTCGCCGCCGCCGCCCCTCCGTCCCACGGCTCAAGTGGCCGCAAATGTGGTCTGAGGACGCAAGCACTTGAGCGGTCCAGCACCCCGCGGCCGCCAGCGCCGCCGTCGCCGCCGCCACCGCCGTCGTCGTCGCGGTTGGTACGGAAGCGGGGCACGGACCCGTTATCTACCTGCCGAGTGGCCGGCCCCTGCCGCCGCCGCCGCGGTCCTGCCAGCGCCGCTGCCACAAAATCACGTCCAGCGTCACCGCTCCATCGGGCAGAGCGCCCCGCCCACGCCCGTCCCTTTGTCCTGCACCCGCCCCTCCGCGCCGAAATTCGACGCTGGGTCCAGCGCGGTCCGCCATCTGTTCCGAAGACGATGAGTTCGACGATCTGGCGCGGGCGCTTGGAGCAGCGGCGATGTACAGCCAGTCCAAGGCTGCGGGTTCGAATCCAGAGAAAGCACGAGTGTTGCACCAAGTGATTATGTGATTGATGTTTATCGACTCTCAGCAAATCTTGTAGAACCATCATCCCGTTTATGTACAGACATCTCTCATCGACCATCAGCACTTACCCGTGTGATCACACTCACCGTCATAGCTAGTGGACGGTAACAGCACACTACAGTTGTAATCATCTGTCAGGAGTTTGGGGATCATATGGCTCCCTTTCCCATAGACCACCTTCGTTTCCGCTCAGTATTCAGTATGATTCCAATCGTCCTTCCGGTCACAGTACTGTTTCATTCCCGACAAAAATAGTCTTCAATTGTATGAGTATTGTCTCCTAATGTTGTGTCTTTATTCTGTTAGTACATACACTTCTCTACACCTGCTAGCTCTTAAGTAACGGAATTTATATCCCTCGACCACCACTCTTTTTATATTCTTGTAAAGACTACACCATTACTCCTTGCTACAAACTCGATACCAAGCCTGAAAGGGACAAATGTCTTGCGGTCACGACACATGCCACGTGCGGAGAGTTCACCATTCACCACAGCAATTATCCTTTTTGTACGAACAACAGGCAATGACTTCAGGAATATCGGCACCAGAATGAGGCCGTCAAGATGCAACAAAAAATTCCCGTTGTCCCGATACCGGTTTAGTTGCGACTTTAGCATACACGGCACTGCAGACATGATATTAGTGTTGAAAGCAACAGTGTTTCGTCGAACATTAAAGTTGCTTTCGTTCATCTCGTAGGTATTAATGAAATTTCATGTTCAACACATTCTTAGTTAATGAAATTACTGCAAGAAATAATGTCTACTCCATTATGCAAATATTTTTTTAAACATGTTAAACGTTTTATTGAGGTAGTCAATTACAACCTTCTACATCACATTCGTTAATGCAACTATATAAAGCACGTTGATGCAACGATGCCCTGCGTCTCATCTGTAATAGGTTCTAATTGGTGATTTCTAAAATAATGTCATTTAAAGGGCACAGCTACTCACATTTCTTCTCAGTCACATTATTTACAACAGCCACGTGCAATGAAGGAAGTGACAATTTCATTTTCTGCAAAATCCAGTAGTCAACATTCTCACGCAACTGTAATACGACAATTCGTCGGAAAACGGAGACAATTCTCCGAGTCCCTTCTGTTTCAAATGGCACAGAAGACTCGGAGACAGTAACAATTAGCTGCCAGTGCATTCATCTCACGGTGCGCGAACACTGGGTTTGCTTTCATCCCCCCCTCCCCCCACCCTGACGCACTCCGACGGCAGCCAACGGCCGCAGACGGAAGCGCCGCTTCCCAGGCAGAAGCGCTGCATTATCTCCCTCGACCACGCACCATCGGGCGGGCGGACGGGCGGGCGCGCCCGGCGTAATCACTATCATGGCGGCGAGCATTAAAAGAACAGTTACGCGCGGAGGCACCGGCCCTTCCCGGGGAATTTTTCGGAAGCTGCGTCGCGTCGAGTCGCGCCGCGCCGTTTGTCCCGTGGCGATACCGTTAACGCGAAAGTTGCAGTCATCGCCACGTGCACGCGTGCCCGCCCGCCCGCCGCCCCCGCGCGCTTGCGATTCTGAACGGGGCCGCGCCGCCGCCGACGCGCTCAATTTGCTTGGCGGTCGTGACGCGGCGCTCAAATCGAAGCGGCAGACAACGCGACGGCGCCATGCGGGACCCGGGATGACACAAAGTATTACAGTGTGCAGCTTCCAGGAACGCGATGGTATATGTGGAATGAGTGGCGCTCAAAGTGAGCTCTTGCCAGGTTTTCTGGAGATTCTCCCGTGTCCCCTGCCTCGAATTTCAGTACTGCTCCGTCACCGATCATGAGTATCGCTATCTTCTTCGTGCACTCCTGGGCCTTGATGTCTTACGGAGTTGAGGGTCTTCTAAACGATACCCCATACATCCAAAAAATGAAATACCAGTAATGCAGATACAATTGTATGTGCGTCCTGAGTGAAGTAGAATTTTCAAAAAACTTTAAAAGCAGGTAGTCGTTGCCCAATTTAGGACGTTATTTTAAAACCGAGTTAGGACAAATATTTGTTATATACTATGGTACCGCAAAGCTTGAATATAACACTGTTTCTCTCACCCAATTGTATTTTTGGAAACACTGTTACACTCATATCAGATTGCCATTTTAGACATGTAATTAGCGCATGAGGCTCTGTGCAAACGTGACCATAATTCATTAGCCATTATCAAATCCTGTAATGTCTAGTCACCAGAAAGTGGTCCACTACTCCGCGTTGCAACAAACCGCGCCATGTTCAGCGCAGCGGGGCAAGGAATGCTGGGTGTCTTACTTTCGAATGGGCAACGGCCTATCAGCCCGGAAAGCAATAACGCAACCCCTCTGCTTTATTATGGTCCCCGCAGCTTCTGTGAAACGCGAGGCCGCCTGCTTCCTGCGGAGACGAGCGGCCGTAAAACCGCGGGACGAGCCCTTGCACATTGGACGCGAGCGGGAGAGCGGTGAGCGGAGAGGGCGTGAGAGCGGGACGGATATGGAAATGCAGGCGACCGCCGCGCCCGCTCCGCTCGCCCGGTAAGGAAGTCTCGGGGCGGGCCTGGGAACGCGCGTGCGTAACGGGCGGCGGTGGCGGCGGGGAGGGGCGGAGAGGCGACGGTGAAGCCGGCAGGAACGGTGGTGGGCGAGCCGGAACGGGAAGCTGTGACGGGGATGTGGGACATGCAGGCAAGACGGGCAGACGGGACGGGAGGATAGGTGCAGCGGGGTGACGGTGTCGGCCGATATGGAGCGGGGAGGGTCGGAGCGGGGCGGGACGGACTGGAGCGGGGTGATGCGGAGTGAGATGCGGAGCGGAACGGGGAGGGGCGGGGGGCGGGGAGGGGCGGGGCGGGGGGGCGGGGGGGGGCGGGGGGGTTGGGGAGGGGCGGGGAGTGACGGAGCGGGGCAGCGGGCGCGGCAGTGGGACTGTGACGGGGCGGGGAGGGGCAGGGCGGGGTGGCGTGGTGGGACGGAGTGGGGCAGGGCAGGACGTGCAGGGGCGGGGAGGGGAGTGTGTGAACGCATTACGTATGCGCCGCTGCAGTCTGCGTCGGCTGTTGGCCGAGCGCCTGCGCTTGCGGTGGCGGTGGCGGCAGCGCACAGTGCTCCCGAAGGCGCAGGAAGCAAAAAGCTCCGTTTTGCGCCATTCCCCAACGAGTATTTCTACTACATCTTTCTCTTTTCTCCCACCTGAGCGCTGAGCCTGCATGGTTACTCAGAATAGGAAACAAAATTACTTCTACATGATAGTGATTTTAGGTTTTCAATGATGATGATCAATAGTGACACACGAAAGAAAGAGAACCCAGAGAATAAGAGAATCCAGAAAAAACGTACCGCGACCCGCTATATCCACGATATATTCTACATTTGAAGCCCTGTGCCCAAAAATGGAAAGCCGTTGCTGTGAAAACTATGACCGCTACAGAATTTGGACTTACACAAAACAATAAAACTTTCTAGACCTTGTAATATTGAAAATTAAACTTCAGAAGACCTTGACGTCATTGACGCTCTGAACGAAGTATTTCCTTTCCTTTACTATCGTTGTTTAAATCTACTTATCCGCTGCGTTTCAGATAGCCTTAATTCCACTAAATGCTAATAAAACGGGAAATATTCGCATTTTCAAAATTTACAAGGCCGCTACAAGATACATCAATGCAAAATTAAATCGATTCTCCATTCACATTTTTCAAATTTTCTTTTGAGTATCACAGTTGATTCTCATTGTGAGAGATATGATCAAGTGCAGCAGGCATTAATGTAATTTTTGTCCTTTTTTTGAGTTTACAGATTATTTAACGGTTAGATATATTACGGAGAATTATTCAATAATAATTCTGAGTAGGTTACAGAGTTTTAATTTCGAAAGCAAAGTTGAAATGTGGTGAAATTTACACTACAATGTTTATTTAAACAAAAAATAACAGTAACGTTCAGATTCTGTTCCGCATATAAAATACAAGTTTTTTCTAGCTCACCTCACAGCACATTCCAGGAACTACAGTCCATTCTGTTTCGCCTTTTCTTCTCTTTTCTACGCACCACTTTTGTCCCATTTGGCCCCAGTATGCAGCGGCGGTGTGGTGGGAGCGAACGTTCGGGGCGGTGAATGGCAAGGGGGAGGGGGCGAAGCGGCTCGCTGCACCTTCCATGCCGCCGCCACCGCCGCCTCCACCGCCGCCACCGTCGCCACGCCGCCGCCGCCGCCACCGCCGCCTCCACCGCCGCCGCCGCCGCCGCCGCCGCCACCACCGCCGCCGCCACCGCCGCCGCCACCGCCGCCGCGTGCAAAGGCAGCCTGAAGAGGCGGAGCCACGGACGAGTGTGTGCAGCGGTCCACGGCCCGGTGTGCAACGGCGCTCGCTGCACGGCCCTCGGCGAGCGGACAATCCGCAGCGCGCACGCCGCCCCGCTCCCCCACCGGGGCTGAGGAAGCCACGTGGCCGGGGAGAATCATTCAGGCATTAAACTAAACTTCATCGAATGGGAAACGGATTCCGAAGTAATCCTCGCAACGTATACTCTCTCCAGACCTCCTAATGACAGCTATTCTACTCTGAGTATTGTGACTTTTGCGTTTATGAGATTAGTATATATTTTTCAGAAAGTTACATATCTGATGCCGACCTGGATGGCCGAGGTGGCTAAGAGCGAGAACCGACTCAGCGCTTCGGTCCGAAGGGTCGCGGGTTCGAGTCCCGCCTTGGGCATGGCTGTTTGTCCCTTGACTTTGTGTGTATTGTCGCGGAGGGCCTCGCGTTCTGCTGACCCCAGATCAGAGAAGCCCGCAAGTGTTTGTCTAGTGTATGGTCGAGTATGCTTCCCTTCGGGACGTAAAGGGCAACCGGCTGTTGGCTGGATAAAAGCCCTAGGAAAAAAACATATCTGATTTCGTGACCTTTCTTCACACATTTTACACTCAAGAATAAATTCCATCATTTAATTGCAGCTAATCTTATCCGGAATTCCACGATTCCACTTTTCTTGAATTTTTTCCACCATGCCTAAGTGTTTATCAATCATAATAGTATTAATTGTAGAAATTATAAAAAAAAATACAATATTCGAGGGATTTCAGAAACTATTTACTTTCACTTCTTATTTCGATAATATAGGATTCGTTATTATTCGTCTGCCACTAATAATTGTACTGCAACATTTCTGATTAAAAAAATCCTCGACGAACCCTCTTTAACATATTCGTACTCTGCAGGAAGTTACATTCTTTTATTTATTTTGCTGGAATGAGCTTGCTTGAATGTGGCGAATTTTGAAAGCTATCCGACGTTTTTTATCCTTCAGATACGCATTTGTTGTATTGTCTTACAACTACTTCCTTTCACTAACGGCAGTTTTGCCCAATTAGTGCGAGAAAAGTTTGTGGTTTCTCCGCTACTCGCGCATTAAAGTCTCCAACGAAGGTCTCTTCAAATACACTCATTTGCAGAGAACGCCCTGTTAGCATTTCGTATAATATCACAGACTGTATCCGCAGTGGGAATACCGCCGGAGAAGCTCCGCGGGAGACCGTTCCCAGGCTACGAGATCGCTCCCATCGCACACACCCACTGGTCACCGCCCACCTTCGCGGTCGTTCTTCCCCCTCCCTGGCGCAAATCATCCGGGCGCTGCCCACCGTCCGCCTTGGTGTTGGCCTCGCCCCAACTACTCTCCCCCCCCGGCCCGCCCCTTCCGTTGCAACCCATCCGGCGCCACCTCATCAGCGTTTGCCTCTGCCTCGTCCCGCCCCTCCTTACCACCATCCGTCTACACCGTTCCCTCCTCCGCATTCACCTCGCCCCAACCTCTTGCGTCACGTCCCACGTGCGTATCGCCCACCGCCCATCCCCCTCATCATCCCCCCCCCCACCGATCGGCGCCGCACACCTCCACAAGGTCGGAACGATCGCCGGGCGATGGTCTTCGGGCGATACACGATGCGCAATGGGCGGTGGGCGGCACCGCTTCGGGCGAACGCGCGCCGGCTGGGCGATCGCCCCGAGATGATGGTGCGGTGCGGGCGCGGTAAAAATACCCGCGCGCCGATTTCACACGCGGAGAAGCGTAACAATGGAGCGGCCGGGCGCGCGGCCCCGAAATTACGCGGCGGCCCAGGTGCTTATTACGGACGGTGGAAGCGCCGGCGGCGCGCGTGACTGCGCATGCGCAGGGCCATCTGCAGCCCAAACGGCCTCAGAGGCCGCGCCAAGCCCAGTGACCCACCGGCGCCCGCCCAACGCCTCCGGACGGAGCGTATTTGCTCAGTTGAACGGTTTTACTACGACGACCCGTCTGGACGGTTCGCCTGGAGCTCGGTGGTAATTGTCATGTTGCACTGTAAAGTTTTTTTTGCGTATTCTCCTCGTTGGCTTCTCCGTTTTTCCCCGTAGAAAGTCCATACGTACTCCTATAAACACAAGTCGTGCAGCTTGCCAGGAGTTTCTTGCTTGCACGATTCATACAATTACTTTCTAAGTTTTTCGGTTGAATGGGAACTATGCTCCTTACTACTACGTATCTTAAATGGGTCCATAATGTGCTCAGCATCACTCCGCTCAGGGCGATGAGAGGTACCTTCAGATGAGATAGCATGTAGACAGTCAAAGCGTACTTAGTACATCGGAGGAATCTTGTGTTGGTATAAAAATTTTGAGAACACAACTTGTTCTACATCATGAACGAGTGTAGTACCTTACGCAGCATTATACTTTTCTTCACATTCTCAATAGTTATTGCACTGAGTTAGCACATTAACATGTCCATCTCTCAGAACGTGACTCCACGAGTTCTTAATTAAAATACCAGAAATTCTGTCCATGCCACTTCACATCTCCCAAAGCGGTAACGCAACCGACAGCTGCAAGAGGACAATTCGTATGCATAAGCGATGCGATAACGACGCAGAAAGCGCTGCGGTGGGGGTTCTCACGCACTCGCCCACGCACCATCCGGCGCCGCCGCCCCCGCAGCCCTCGCCGCCGCCACCGCTGCCGCCCCCGCCGCTGCCTCCCCTCCCCGCCACTGCCGCCCCCGCCGCTGCCAACCCCGCCGCCGCCGCGCCCGCCGCTGCCGCCCCCACCACCGCCGCCGCCCCAGCAGCACTCGCCGCCGACCCCACCGCCGCCGACCCCACCGCCCCCAACCCCGCCGCTGCCGCCACCCCCGGCGCCCTCACCACCGCCTCCACCGCCCCTTCGCCGCCGCCCCCGCCTTCGATGCCGACGCGCCGCCGTCAACTCCGCCCCCACCGCCCCCACTGCTCCCGACGCGGCCGCCCGTGGGCGTTTGGAAGGCGTGGGAGTGCGCAGCGGGCGGTGGGAGCGGGTCGGCGCGGGGCGTTCGCTCACTCGCGCCTGCGCCTGCGCCCACGCGCGCGCGCGCTCCGGGCCGCCTAACGGGGGTCGAAGCCCGGATCTGTGTCGCGCCGCCGCCGGCAGCCCCTTCGGCGCTGTCACTGCGCCAGGCTGCGCTCGCCGCCCCGGTCCACTTGCATCGCTAATGGCGGCGCGCGCTGACGCAACGCCTTTTATTACCCGCCACTCGCGGGGCTCGCTTCCAGCACAACGGCTCACTTCAACAAGGAATGCAGCTGCTCCGTGAAGTGCTAACCAACGTGTACATGCATTTTCGAAGTTGATTACGTCCTACTGACTTGCAGACGAACGCTTTTATATTTACTTACAAGAAGTTATTTCAAATACCTTCTATATTGTTTCCCGTACGTATAACACTTATTTTGCTACTGGATCAGTAGCATTGCTTCATATAAAAAAAAGAATACGTGATAATTTAAAAAAAAATCCTTCAGCATTGTTGCATGGAAAGAGATCCAAAATCACAACAGGTTGACAAAATAAAAAAAAAAGTGCTTTTCGTGAACGAAATACGAAGGAAATGGACAGCTACGAAAATGTAGTCTTCAGAGAATCTAAAGAGTGGAAATGGAAACCTCATTCTCCATATTTCTATTCCAATTTCCACGCCATTCCGTTAAAACCAATTTTCTGATACACCACAAAATCCAGCGACCCTATTCCAAGTGCGTTATTATCCGTCGACCACGGTTTCAGTCACACGTACATGGTTGCGCGTTCGCTCAAAAGAAAGGAATCGGAGTCGTTTCTTTTCCCGCCGCCAGAAAACAGCGAGCCGCCCACCCACTCGCCTCCTTCCGAATCGGGGCGCCGCCCCCGCCGCCGCCCCCCTCGCCGCAAGCAGCGCCGCGGTCGCAGGCTTCCGCCCGCGCGTTGACACAAGACGGCGACGGCGCGAGCGCGGGCGCGGGCGAAGCCGCCGGTTGCCGTAACGGCGCGGCCCAGCGCGGCCGGCAGGCGACCAGCCGCCCGCCGTCCCCACTGACCTACATGCCGGTACGACACACGCTCCCACCCGCCCGTCCACCCACGGCGGCGGGAGCGGGCGGGAGCGCGGGGCGGGGGGGCGGGGGCCGGAGAAGAAGCGGGGAGTGACCGCGGAGGTCCCGTTGTTCGCTCTCGCACGCACGGCCGCGCCGCGCCGCGAAGGCTCCGGAGGCGCAGCAGGTAGTCAGTCGGCGGTCGACCTTCAGACGGAGCGTTCACCCGGGGAGCATCGCGGCTAGGCGGCTGGGCGCGGGACACTCAGAGCCTGAGCAGCAGCGAGCGCCGGCCCACGCCCTTCCAACGCACTCGCGCACGCACGCACGCCCCGCCGCGCGCGCAGCGGCGCGCAGCTCACGTGCCACGCGACCCTCGACTCTCTACACGCTTCCGACTCAAGTTCAAGGTAAGTTGAAGGCGCCGAGTTCTGAACCGAGTCCGAGGTCCGCTGTGTGCTAGTGGCTGCCGATGAGGTGCTCCAGTTCGTGTGCAGCAGTACGTCTGCGATGTGGATTGACCGTCGAAAAAAGTTTAGTGAAAGGCGACTGGATGAAATGTTAGCCTCGTAACGTCGACGCAAGACATGCACTGCGATATTGTCTTCTGTGGACTGAAGAGTACAATACAAGTGCCGCTGCATTGTTACTTCCGGTATTTCGTAAAAACTCCTTCCCGTACTCGACAACCTTACGTTAATAGAAATGCTCACTTAAGCAACAACCAAACACGAATTAATGCTCGTTATTTCTGAATTAGCAAGGCGTGCAAATAAGTATCTACAATTCTGTCAGTCTCCATTCATTTACTTTCAGCGACAATAGACAGCAATGTACGCATATTTGTTTCCTGTTTCATTTGTGAAAACACAAATCATAAGTGCAATTATTGAGATACATTTAGGCATTCCATTAGACGCATTCTGGGATGTAATTATGTCATGATTTAAGTAAGTAAACACTTTATGAATGTATTTCATTCCAAATAACGTGGTTTCTGGTTCTTCAAACCTACAGTATGTTGCTCTGTTCGATGCAACGAACGGCCGTCAAAAATTGGTAGCGTTCAGCGTCAACTTTTCAGTGTCATTGACTGTTTCATCTTTCAAAGAGTGCTTCGCAAAAGGAAAGTTTGCTATCTGACTCGATACCGCAAATATTGAGGGCAGATGGAACCCTCTTTTGAAACTTTCCCACAATACACTGATGTTTGCTTTTCGAAGTCCGAAAGAATATATGAAATATACAAACGCACATAAATGCTGAAACGTAATAATATTTTCTTTTTTTTTTTTGTTCGTACATCAAGAAGTGAGCGTCAGTCATTAAAGTATTAGAAGAAACTCAGTAAAGTATTTCTTGAAGTAATAATATTCATTCTTAAGAAATCGGTCCTTGTAAATTTTACGAACAAGTTACGAGAAACATAAAATGGGCAATTAAGATTTGAAATCTTAATTTACAAAAGGTCTTCTCAAAATTAAAAATGCATGTGTCATCCCCATTGAACGAGGTCTCTCCGTAAAGGAAGGAGAATGTTCTATACAGTTCACTGGAGAGGACAGGATGCGACCGTTGCCAAAAAGGTTACCAGAACAGCAGACGTCAGAATGTGGCTCGGCGACATGCAATGTGAGAAAGTACAGTCTCTAGACTGAGCCATACAAATATCACATCTCAGGTCACATTAACATTTTCTATCAAGAACGCGAACCATTAGCCTTCTGCTTTGCAAAGTGATATCGAATTGACATCCTTCGTAATAGACGATGTTCTTTAGATTCTCAATATCATTCACACAGAAAAGATAAAATGCCATATTTCATGTATGTATAATGAAGCTGATTCAATCAAGTACTTATGAAACCTGAAAGTAATTTACATTCATAAATACCGTAGTATATTTTAATGTCCATGAATGCCATAGACATTTATGCTTAACATCACGTATAAAGAACAGTTACAGTTTTAAATCGACGCGTGAATCACGACGAAGAATTCCACAGGCACATCGTGAGAAAATCACGCAGAATGTTTCTGAAAAGGTTGAGTCAACGTTCAGTCATTCAACCTTACCAAACCGGAAACCGGGAATGCCGAAGTAGTACCCTATCAAACGGGCCACGGACCGAGCGCGGTCTGTCCTTCCTCTTCCTTGTCCTATCCTCTCCTCTTACACACACACACTTACACTAACATGCACTACACTACCACATATTCCGGGAGACCGGTCGGGAGCTTAGAGCTTGTCCCGGCTGGGGCGGTGCCCTGCTGGTGAGAGAGTCCTGGTTAGGGGGAAACCCCAGTAGCCGACGGTGGGTCGGCGCCGGATCTCGCCATCCAGCGGGGGAAGATCACCGCCATCTCCCGAGAAAAAAACATGCACTACACTAATGACCAAAGCAGTTGACGCGCCCGGAAACACGAAAAAATCAATCAATCAACCTTTCCAAGCGCTCCTCAAAGCTTATTTACCGAACGGTACAACTGAACTGAATTTGTCTTCATTTCAAGTGGTAAGTCTCCGGTCACTCTTCTGCCCGACCGCTTCTTTGGCGGCGCTCAAGGGGCGAAGGAAGTGGCCGCTTACCGCTCGAAGAAAAGTCGCCGGCCCCGGACCAGTTACAGGACAGCGCTCGCTTTCCGCTTCTGGGCGCCTGGAATCTCTCCGACGGCGATTCGGGCGAGCGAAGCGCGTTGGGACTGGCTCCATGGGATTGTTCAGCTTCCTCAGCATTTCCTTTATCTTGCTCCACAACTCACTTTGTCGCCATCATCATTATTACTTTTTTTGGTCGCGAATCGATAATCCTACGAGAACGGGAATGCGCCACTTGTACCTACAGAGGCCCATTGCGCGTTACCTTTTGGTGCGGGATCAGCGCCTTTTTTTTTATGCCGAATCCACTTTTACATCCCAGGATTGTTCACTCTTCGGGGATGAAGTATCAGATGATGATGATGATGATGATGATGATGGTGGTGGTGGTGGTGGTGGTGGTGGTGGTGGTGGTGGTGGTGGTGATAAAGGGTGAATGGACGATCACAAACATACAGACACAAACACTCAAAACCATGCCCGAGGCGGGATTCGAACCCGCGATCCTTCCGCCCGAGATCGCCACGACACTACTACCTTAGCAATCTCGGCTATCCGGATTGGCCATTATTACTACCATTCTTATTTCCGTTATCGTTTCGGTTATCGTTATCGTTATCGTTTCGGTTATCGTTTCGGTTATCCTTCCTCGAGACACCTTTAGTGTCTCGGAGCTCACAGCTCGCAACTTGCAGCTGGTCGTTGCTTTTCGGAAGTGCTGACGTTTGCGGTAGATTTTGAATCTCTAGAGGATATACGAGGTTGGGGAATAACGCGGCCATTCGGATTGGAATGAGGATGGAAACAGGAAGGAAGGATCGCGCGTGATCCGTGGACCGTTTACTACGGAACTCCTCCGGTATCCGCCTGAATCACAACCAGAACTCTCATCCAGGCAGATATCGGCACCTACACAGCACACAAGCTTGTGTAGAAAATAAGCTATGGACTGCCGACTGTCCAACCTAGCATTTCCCAGTCTAAGAAGCTACAGTTTCTAAATCGCATCTACAAACACTATCGCCGCCGGTTTTTATTATTATTCACTCCTTTATTTATTGACCATCAGGCCAAGAAATCTCTCAGGCACGAGGGCTCAAAAATAGAAATATGTATAATTCGTACGGTCATTTAAACCTTTATAAGCTGCAACAAAAACGTTGCCTCAATTCAATTTACTCAAGGGCTCGAGTACACTAGATTTTACTTTTCTCTTGTTGATAATCACAACCCTTGGCTTTGTCTTTGGTCTGGTAATTGATCGTATCTTTCCCTATGCGAAGAACCGTGGGTTCTCCCCCTCCTTTCCGTCTTGGGACAACCACGTGCAGCAATATAGGAAGTACATGAAAAACCTGTATCGTTCTTTTACTTGGGGTTCCATTAAAAATTTTATTTGGGTTTTATGAGCCCCGCCAGGGAAAAGAAACGCTACAGGACAGAATTAAATTTCCGAATGTACTGAAAAGAACATTTTCAATTTATCGTATTTATTATATTATGTTTTAAATATTCGTTATTCGACATTGGAGACAGAAACCGTTGTAAATAGTAGTTTTTGATAGTATTTTTGGTAGTACTTGGTATATTTGGTAGAATTTTTTCATCTCAGTACTAAAAGATGCTGAAGAAAATTTTACTTAAGATGACCTCACAAAAATGTAATAGCCATTCTAAAAATTCAACTGATTATGGCGAGTGTAATGTTAATTTCAGCTCATTTTCAATCATACGTTCAATTAGAATCGTTCGTTTCAATTTCCACAGATACAGTGCTCTCAACATTTCCGTTGCTAAGCCGTTCCCGTAAAACTTCATTAATAAATTCCTCCTGCATGTGAAGTAGATCAAGTAGCACGCTCCGAAATATGTCACGTGTCACTCACTTTTGAACTCTAAATCTGCTTTAACATAAATTTAATATTTTTATCCTTTTCTGTATACGAGCTTAGTATTTGTATGGTGGTTTCCTTGGAGTAATGTAGAGTAGTCTGACAATATTTCATTAGTTAATACAATTACGGTGCCTCATACGATGCTGTGTACCTTTGCTAACGAATTGCTTGTTTTGTGTTATTTTCATTTATTAAACTTAAAAAACGTTAAAAACTCCATGTAATGCACGAAGAAGTACAATCTGTAAACATTGTATAAGGTTTAATAAATGTCTGGGATGAATATGAATAAAAGTAGGCCATTAAAACAATTTTGTAAAAGAATTAACGATCTTCGGAATCGGTACCTCCGCTCTTTTACTACATTAAGTTAAAATCTGAATAAAAATTCTTTAGTGTAGAATTCTTTTGCAATCAGCTGTTGCCTTGTGCAAGTGCACCATTTCAACAGTCGAGGCGTCCCCTTGTGCCTCTGACCTCGTCGGCCAGCGAGGAAACGGCGCGGATCTGGTCGAGCGTCGCGGTCGAGTGCCGGCGAGGCGGCGCCCCCTGCAACCACGGCCTCCTGCGTGGAATGATGGCGCCAGGGGAGGGGGAAGCGGAAGGTAGGGTGGGGCGGAGCATGACAGCCTTCCTTTCCGCGTCGGCTTCCCCATCCTCCAAAGCGCTGCCTGACGGTTCTGCGCCTACGGAGATTTTCGCTCTTACTTCTGCGTGGCGAGAAAATTCTCATGAAATGGTTCATTATTCATTCTTATGAAATATTAACTTAACATTGATGGTTCGTGTCCTCAACGACGGTGGTTCACAAAATAATAACAATGACCCATTCGTTTTCATTCAAACGATTTATTTATTTATTTATTTTACATTGGCAGGCATTACATCGTTCAGCCGTGAGGCTCTTCAGTTGATTGGGCGAGCAACTTTGTACCAGCAAAGCGTGAAGGGGGTAATTTCGTGTTACCTCCCTGATAATGATTATAACTTCAACCAAAGTTATTGCGAAAAAAATTTTTTAGAGAGTAATGATAGGGTTTGGAAAGGAGATACTATAGGACGGACAGGTAAATGCAAGAAATGTTCTTACCTTACCTAATGTCAGAGAGATATTGAAGGAAAATGTGGAATGGAAGTCTATTTCTTAGGCGGGAGAGGGGGGGTTGATCGGTTCCTATTCCGTAGATGACTACATCTTGCATATGACTTAGATTATTGAAAAAATTATGTGCCAGCTTCGTAATAAAGGAAGTAATTGGTTCTATTGCAAGATCGTTGTGAAGGGTCTTGTTGCTGACAAACCAGGGGGAGTTTACTGTTATTCTTAGAATTTTGTTTTGGAAGATTGAAACTCAACACCTTACGGATCTGATCTCACGTGATGCCGGATGTCATGGACGGAGGGTCTGGGTCGCCCTTCATTACTGTTTTTTGAGCCACCAACCTTAAGTACGGAAACCGCACTGCTACTCGCAGAGAAGTATTTGCTTTTTAAATCAATGAAACGAAACGTTCATGTTCCCTTCATGCGATATTAATGGCAAATGAAGACGAATCTCAAGTCAGTAAGACTGCTACGTTAACTTGTTCAGTTACCTCCAAACTGTCGCCTTGTTGGATTGACAATTACACCAGCAATGTGTTCCGCACAGTAAATGCCATCATGACGTTACCATGTGAAAGAGTATTAAATGTTCCCTACCATGAAGAGTAATAATCCCTCTCTACTCTCTTTGCACAAATATTTCAGTTTTATAACTAAACTTTTATACATAAAAAAGCGCTGTAAAGGTGCCATTTTAAAGTGTCATATAAGTTTACAAATTGCGCTTTTATTAGCCTTGTTCTGTGGTTTTTAAAACTTTGCCAAACTTCACCACAGTTCGTAGACAAAGATGGCGCCATTTATGAGGATAAATATCCTCAACCAATTAAACAATCAGACGAACATTAAACTTTCTAATTTTCTCATAACATTACTCTGTTGTTCTTTAGTACTACTTTAGTAGTACTGGGGGACATCTTTAGGCTTCGACAGCCGTCAGGTTACAGAAACATGGTTGATTTACAAAGCTGTTTATCTAAATATGAAATGTTCACGATCGCTGTTTCTTTTGCGGACACAAAAATGCACTCTAATCTGCAACCTTATAATTTCGATAATGGGACAAAATTGTAAAAATCATAGAACCTATAAGAATGCAAAATGACTCATTCGGTTTGTTATGAATTCAAAATATTAACAAACAAATCGTTATGTCTCATACTCACGTTTTGTTCCATATTTCACATGTAATAATTTAAGTAGAGCTATCAGTGATTTTACCATCACTATATAATAACGGAATAATAATATTTCAACATCAATTCTACCCGAATTTCGACACCGAAAGACTGCATACGATCCTTCCTTCCAAACTCAGTCGCCTCTCCCATTCTTATGGCCCAGTGTTGAGCTACTTTCCTGCACCAGAATGCCCATCCCATGTGAAGGACATACTCTCCGTCAGTTCTACGAGTACGCGTATGTTGGCCAACGTCCAAAATGGGCTGAAGCGCAATCGGAAATATGAAAATAATTTTTTTGAGGATTGTTAATCTGCCGCCCAATAGATGAGCAGATTTTGCTGCTACACGCTAATACTTTGCAACTCTGTCAGTTTTATTTAATTATTTGCTGCTTTTCTCCCATTTCGAGTTCTAATTCGCTCATTTTCCTTTTTGCTTCCAGGCTGTCTAAATGACCTTCAGGATGGTGCGTCTCTCATGGCTGGCTTTGGTGTGCGCCGTTTTGGCTCCGGCGTGGGGTGAGTGCATTCATTTGACTTCACTTCAAACAGTCCCACTCACAATTCCAAATGAGGTTACTTTCTTCAGGGACAATATCTAGTTGGGTTTTTCGGAAAAATAAAGACATAGAAAATAACAGACAATACTCGTCCGGGTGCATTTTAAGATGTACTTTTAAACTGGCATTTGTAATATATATTGTGCATTTATACATGTTGATTTACTCTATGACTAAAATCAATTTCATAAATTATTATGTATGAGAATCGCCTTCATTAGTATTTTGATTCAACGCTTGCTAATTCTTCGAATGCAAAAATTTATTTTCGTTGTGTTTCAAACAAAAGCGAATATTCGGGGAGCCCAGTCTACAATTAGATGGCAGTCATAAATCATGCATTCAGTCAAGAATATATTTAGGTGGTTTCTTTGTCCTTTACCACACTGTTTTTGTTTTGAACATAGAATATAATTATATTAAAACATTTTAAAATGAGAGTGGACCTAGAACTTTATTTTCATGAAATACGTTTACGAATTTGAATATTATAGTGAACGTACTATACGCACTCTTTTAATCTCATTTTGTATAACTCTTTAAAAACGGTGAAAATTTAAAAATTTAGCACAAAAACGGTTTGACATGTAAACAATTTCTGCAAAATGTTTGTAGAAAACCTTCAAATGTATAAAAAATAACATATTTTAAGGAAGAAACGTTAAGGCATGTGTTCAGTTACTGAAATGTAGATTTTTTAGCGCTCTAGGAGATTAAATGGTCTGTTATTTGCCCGCTAAGAATTTTTATCGGCATTTTTACCGTACTGATATAACCAGAATTGATATTAAATTCGGCATTATTATTAAATTAAATATATTGATACATCATTAATCTGATTTACGTTTATTTAACATTTTATCCTAGTATTTGAATAACACTTCTATAATGTAAATGCAATAAGTTAAACATTTACTTGCACTATTTAAGACAGTAATCTACAAGGGAACCGAGGTGGTTTTGGTTCATATTTAAGAAGAAGAGAGACAGAACAAGAACTCTAAATCAGTACCATAAAATATCAATAATGTGATAGGTAGACGGAAGAGACTTCACGTAACTTCTATCATAAGACTGATTGAAATGCTTCATATTGACGAACAAGTTCGGGAGTTTTAGCGCACGAGCAGAATGACTTTGGGGGTAGAAGAGCCTCTTTGCGCATGCGCGCGTTCACTAAAACTCAGAAATCGTTCATCAAAAGGAAGCGTGCACATCGGGTCTCAGAGTGAGGATTCGTTTTCGGGTGACGTCATCCGCTGTGAGCGAGTTGGTTGGTGAGCCCGCGTGTTTGTGTGTGTGTAGGGCGCATCGCGTTCGAGAAGCTGACGGAAATGGACTACCGGGGCAGCACGTACTACACCGTCAAGAACCTCACGCTGTACGAGTGCCAGGGCTGGTGCCGTGAGGAGACGGACTGCCAGGCCGCCGCCTTCAGGTGAGTCAGCTCTCCACCCATTCCACAAACATGACACCAGGCACCGGAAACAGCTTTTTATAGCATTCATGCATGGAAAAGAAGTCTTATATTCACTGTTTATGGATTGGAAAGAGCTCGAGGTATGCACCGGTAGCGGTAGCTCAGTGCATCAACTGATGTCACTGCAGCGCCTCTAATCGGGAGGTCCTAGGTTCCCACTCCCCACGGCGGCAGGATTTTCGACACCAGCTAGGTCGAATTCAGTTACTGTCTGGAGGAGAATTCTAGCGGCCGGCTGCTCTGATCGGTAGTTTTCCGTGGTTTCTCCGATCAACCCCAGGCGAATGCCGGAGCAGTACCCTACCAAACGGGCCACGGACCGCGCGCGATCTGTCCTTCCTCTTCCTTGTCCTATCCTCTCCCCTTACACACACACACTTACACTAACATGCACTTCACTACCACATATTTCGGGAGACCGGTCGGGAGCTTAGAACTTGTCCCGGTTGGGGCGGTGACCCGCTGGTGGGAGAGTCCTGGTTAGGAGGAAACCCCACTAGCCGACGGTAGGTCGGCGCCGGATCTCTCCATCCAGCGGGGGAAGATCACCGCCATCTCCCTAGAAAAAGCATGCACTACACTAACGGGACTAATGACCAAAGTAGTTGACGCGCCCGGAAACACGAAAAAATCAATCAATCAATCGCAGTATGCAAAACATCATGGCTTCTAAATCTGCGTCCTGTTCTATAGTGCCCTGTCCTGTACTGTCAGTCCGCTAGGGGGTCTTGACCGACCAGAAGTGACCCAGCCTCTCGGCCATGTGATAAGAGGTTCGTGAGGTTAGCATGAAGACATCTCTTCACCGTATATACTGGTCTTCATAACCTTAGGGTGGGATTTCTCATCGTCACACAGCAATGGGACATTTGTAAGCGCACAGTGCGCACAATTATTATTTTGGCCCGACCGGGAACCGAACTCGGATTTACGCCGAGGAAAGTGAGCACGCCAACCAACTCTAAATAACTTCCAAATAAATAAGACACTAGAGTGCCTTCAATCAACATAGCTCCACCCCGCGTATTGAAAATCATTCCAAGTATATCAGCTTGTGAGTTTCCATGAATTCGTACAAAAAATCCAGTAGCGAACAAATTAATATGGACAAAGATATTTCATAAAAACGTTTGGAAAAAGCGGTTAAAAATCAGCTAAAATGTTTTAGATTATTTTACTCATGAAGGTCAAGGAGCACTTATGTCTACCGAAATAATTTTAACTGTTAATTGCTGATTGAAATACTAGGAAATAGAATTGAAATTACCAGTAGTGTAAGAAGTTACCACTCGTCTAGTAGGAATATCTCACGCTATGTCACACATTAAAGAGTGTGTCACACTTTTTTCAAACTAAATCTAAGTTCTTGAAGGACCAGAGAATTCTATTGATTTGATCCCAAATAAAATTAATAGACTGTATGGTGAAAGACATACTCCGAAAAATGCAATGTTTCAAAAAGTAGACTTACTTGAAACCATAGAGCATGTTTGGTTCTACGAAAACAGTTTATAGGATCAATGACCAAAATGGAATGTTAACTTGCAAGGATCGTCTCTTAAATTATTAATTCCTTTCAGCTTTTAGGAAATTCTAATTTTTGAAAGTTTTCTTATACAACTCGTAATCTCTTATATGGAACGTGTCTTCGGATTAATTTGTTTGCTACTGCAATGTAACTCGACTAAGGTGTTTTTGGCGTACTCGTTTCAAAATGACGGACTCGGGCTCCTATCGTCCGTCAACATTTCATTCGTACTAGTTACGTAAATAACTATTGTTATTGTTCCCGCGTGAAAACCACAACTTCAGTTTTACGAGTACTTTCTCGTATACGTACGTACGGAGTAACATATGTAGTACACGCAAGGTTAAGTACTGCTCTGGGAAATCGATTTCGAAATTTACAGGTTTTGGGGTTCCATTATACCAAAAAATTGTTGTTTCTTGTTCAAAAGATGTGTGGGTATGTGAACAACACTAACACCTAAATAGTTCATGGGATATTTTTTTAAATGAATATTCCCTGGTCGATCTAGCCCCACTCGAGGCTCTGGAATTTACAAATTATTAAAGGGTTAATAATTAATAAAGGGTTCTTAATCAATCTTCCCATTCAATTTCCACTAACTTTCCAACAATATTATTCCAGGTCTGCGGTTTTTAACTATTATTTTAGTATGTCTATTGCAAATTAAGGGTCTTGCATGTGGCAAGTTATCGCAACATAGCTGGTGTAGGTCATAACAATATTGAATAGAAATTGGAATCGTGGCAGTGATAGTAGTTGGATCGCTTCTAGTATAATTCTTATGTAGTTTAGATGTACGTCTATTTTATCCACTGTCTACTATGTACGATATTCAAACGCACTTCTCATTGACACAATAGACGAATGATAAGACGTGTTTAGCGAAGGGGTTTTTAATCAATCTTCCCATTCAATTTCCACTAATTTTCCAACAATATTATTCCAGGTCTGCGGTTTTTAACTATTACTTTAGTATGTCTATTGCAAATTAAGTCTTGCATGTGGCAAAAGATCGCAGGGGTATACACTTAAATTTTCGCTAAAAAATACGAAACTCGCATGAAAGAGTCTCGCATATTCATTTTTTTAAAATCTGGAATGAAAAAATTCCATTCGTACGCCAAAAACTCACTTTATGTTCCCTTTATGCAAATATAACAATGTACTACCTGGTGATAATACATTATTTTTTGTCAGTGATCCCATTCCTAAGTTTAAATCGATTCCGATCTATGTCTTTCAACTATTTTTAATATCAGTTCTCTTTTTCTATCCTTTCACGTAAGTCAATCAATCAATCAATCAAACGAATCCAAAAATTCAACCGAATGTCAATCTTTGAATTTTTTCATTAATTTTTTTTAATAAAACTAGACTTATGTCCATTGTGTGAGAAAAAGAACTAATATGAGGATGAAGCTAGAGCAGCTGCAGATTAAACATTTCAAAGGTAATTGCCTCCTTCATTTAGTTCTCGTGACGTCGCAACATTAATATTTGTAGATTTTCATCTAACAAAATCACCGCTTCTCGAGAAAGAAAAATAAAAGAGGTAATGTTTCAACAAACATTGAAAATGTATTTACGGTTGATGCTTAAGTCTTCTATATAAGTGCACGTATCCTGTTGTGCTAACAGAACCTTTTCATGAAATGTAAAAGGATATTACTTTTTCAGCTTTACGACTGAGCATTAATTTTATATTTTCTTTTCTATGACTTACACGCATTATTTTCGTTACAGTAATGTTTCACTCCTATCCCAAATTAAACATAAAAGCTTTCTGATGGAAGACTATTTTATATTTATTAAGACACAGTGATGCAACTATAAATTGCTTTCCAAAACAATTGATGGGGAAGGATCTAATTATTGGTTGAATGTTAAAACGATCTTCCGTTAATTCATTATTCTTCGAAGTTCTTATGCGTCAGACACTGAAAAATTTGGCTCCTGCTTAATTTTTAAAAACAAAAGAACAATCAACGTTATTTTCATGATTTTGTTTCATTTCATTCCCTATTTTTCAAATTTCATTGCATTTTAAAATAAACTGTAACTTCTTTATCTACAAGTTCTCGTAAATAAATCGTAACTAGTACATCGCTTAGTCCTCAAGCACCCCTTGGCAACTACAGGACGGCATCTCGACATACACGAGTGTACTGCTGATTGCATCTGCCCCTGCAGCAGACCCGCTCCGTCAAACACCTGTACCCGACTGTTTCACTTCTTCCTTTCTCTTGTATCTTACCATTTCCAATAGTTTACATTGTAAAACTTTCAAAATAGAATAATTTGGTATTGGAAAGTATCAAAATAGAGGCCAAAATTCTTCTGTTTGGATTATTATAATCCACACTGAAAATCTATTAAATCAAACATTAACAATATTTCTACTTCATTTGACTATCTTCTATCCAAGAGGAACAATAAAGATATGCTCTCATGAACACTTTAGTTAAGCCTCTTGATAAGTATATTGAAGGGCATGGATATTTATCAGTCTTCTTTTTGTTGCAGCTTTGTCGTAAACCCATTGACACCAAAGCAAGAGACATTGTGTATGTTGCAAAATGAAACATCTGCCACAAATCCATCAGCAGTTCCACAGCGGTCTGTCAACTTATACTACATGGTCAAAATGCAGATACGCTCAGGTAAGAGGAATATATTGACTTCTAAGTTGTCTAGGCAAAGTAGTGACAGAACTTGCCAGTGATCAAGTCGGTTTTCTTCCACACATTTCACACACTGTTCAAATTAACTAAGACCAGTATAAAACTAATTATAATACCAAACAGGATGAATAATGACTCAATAACAATACATTCAAAGTCATTAGATCCATGACATACCCAGTGCTATTTAAGATATGAAGTATATTTTAAAAATATACTATCTGTTTTGACTAGAAAGTAAAGAAATATGTAATGCAAAAAGTATATATCTAGTAAGGTAACAGAAATAACATCTTTTCTAAAAGCCCCACCAATAATTAACCCAATTTATTTTCAATGTCTCAGAATTGAGCCTAAAACTAGTACTTCATTTTTAGTTTGTTGGTTTAATTATTTATTCCTTGAAAGTAGTAATGAATTAGAATTAGTAACAAAATGCGCTGCACAAGTCTCAAAAATCAAAAAAATTCTTGTTTTGCGAAATACAAATAAAGCACTACTTTATTAACTCTTTCATGTCAAAGAGTAAGTTTCAACTGGTAGACTTAAACAGCTAAAAAGTTAAAACAGCCACGAAAAATTATGGAGCTCTGTTTTCATTTGTTTCATTGAAGTACTTCATGGCTTACTTATGATGTTCAATTGGTTTTCTTATGTAGATAATGTCTGCTTGAGGCCATGGGCTTTTGAAAGAGTACCCAACAAGATGATTCGAGGGTTGGATAATGCTCTGATCTACACATCAACCAAAGAAGCCTGTCTGGCTGCGTGCCTCAATGAGGTAGGTAACCACAAAGGATATATAAAAGATTACTAACTCAGAAGAAACATGAATAACTTATTTTAAAATATTTCAGGATCGTTTTATTTGCCGCTCAGTAGAATACAACTACGTTACTCTGCAGTGCCACCTCAGTGAGTCTGATCGTCGAACTACTGGACAATATGTTCAGTTTGTTGATGCACAAGGTGTAGATTATTTTGAAAACCTCTGCTTGAAAGGTAATCAAATAACTTTTTTTTAATAACATACGAACTTATGATTCCAATAGATTTCTTTTGGTTTTGGGTACTAATATCACCAAATATCATAATTAAAGATGATAAACCCATTAAGTTTTAAACTGAATCTGAATTTACTGCTTACAGCTAACCAGGCATGCAAGGGCTCCCGATCATATGGAGTTCCAAGAATTGGTGTTGCAGATGACAAGGTGTCTCAATATGTCAGCCTTCACTATTATGTAGACAAAGAGATGCAGGTAAGGTGATATTTGAAAAGTATTTTAAACTTGAAACTTCACTAACAAACAAAAAAATATATAAAAATTATTAATTATAAAATATGTTATACTTACAACAGAATATTACGTGCATTAAAACTAACATCATGCTTATGAATATTTTTAGGTCAACAGTGAAGCTGCCTGTAAATTGGCTTGTGAAATCGAAACCGAATTTTTGTGCCGATCTTTCCTGTACCGTGGCCCTCCCATTGGAAGTAAATACAACTGCCAACTCTTCCACCTTGACCACAAGACATTGCCTGATGGTCCTAGCACATACCTCAATGCTGAAAGGCCCCTCATTGATAGTGGAGAGAGGGTTGGCACTTATTATGAAAATAGCTGTGACAGTAAGTTCATAAATATCCAAAAAATCATAGTTACACTTCCACAGTTACACTGGGAGAAGTGACACTTTGTAAACTGATAATAAATTTCTGTTTTTAGAATCAACAAGCACCACTCCCCACGAAACATTACCGGTTGTCTTTGACAGTACAGAGGAGCCAAATCTCAACCTCACCCGTAATGACATCAACTGCGATTCAAAGGGAACTTGTTATGATGGTAATGTATTCTATTGATTACATAAAAATAAATACTTATCAATTAAAAGTCACACTCCTCATTTTATGCAAGAAATGTGCTGTTCCCTAATCTGAAATAATCTTCTCTCTATTCACAGTGTCAGTCAACTGCAAAGACACCAGAATTGCTGTTCTTGTCCGTACAAATAAACCTTTCAATGGTCGTATCTATGCCCTTGGAAGATCTGAAACTTGCAACATTGATGTACACAATAGTGACCAATTTAGATTAGATCTCACTATGACTGGCCAAGATTGTAACACACAGTCTGTGGTATGTATATAAAAAAACAAAATTACATACATATAATGTTTAATCTTCCCATATGAATTGAAATGCTAAATGTTACTTTTCTGCCTCAGACTGGTGTATACACCAACACAGTCGTTTTGCAGCATCACAGTGTAGTGATGACCAAAGCAGACAAAATTTATAAAGTGAAATGTACATATGACATGACATCAAAGAACATTACATTCGGGATGATGCCAATCAGGTAAGACAACGTAATTAACTTTAAAAATGTTTAAATTATTTACAGTACTACCTTTTTGAAATATGTTTTCAAATATAATAAAACATATAAAATACTCATAAAATGAAAAACAGAAGTTGAAAAAATATGGCAATTTCATTAAATACATTTTTTCCAATGGTACATCATGACATTCATAATATCAATGTCTTTAATATTAAAATTCTGAATTCACTTTCCCATCATCTGGGAGGTACAGAATCAACCTGTCCATCCACTGCATTGTATCAACTACTTCCAAAGCTAGCAAGTTGCACATTCATCCTTAAAAACTTTATGAGTATCTGGGGTTATGAGTATCTGGGGATCCCCCCATTTCAAATGGGAAATGCATCAAGAAATGCACTGAGATTTGTAATTGTACATGAGGTTTCCCAAATATATCTGTAAATATTCTCACAACATTAACACCAAAATGTTATGTGCCACAGGGATCCAGAAATGATCAGCATTACCTCTGCACCAGAAGCACCTCCACCACGTATTCGCATTCTGGACAGCAGAGGTCGTGAAGTGGAGACTGTGCGCATTGGAGACAAGCTCACATTCCGCATTGAAATCCCAGAAGATAGTAGGTTTTATTTCTGTTAATTTGTAGATAATAATTAACTAATATCATGATTGCAGTCATTTGTGTAAAATACAAACTCTATATGCTGAAAACAGTCCTTCCAAGTTTAATGAAAACAATGTGAACTGTTGCAGCACCTTATGGTATTTTCGCTAGAAGTTGTGTAGCCATGGCCAAGGATTCAAAGAGCACCTTCCAAATAATCGATGATGAAGGGTAAGATAAGAAACATTAAATACTTCAATTAACTACAAAAATTATGTTAAAAGTTCCCAGTAATATTAACTAGTGTTGTTCACTTAATGAAATCATTTTTCAACATCAGGTGCCCAGTAGATCCCAGCATCTTCCCAAGCTTCACCCCTGATGGTAATGCCCTTCAGTCAGTGTACGAAGCCTTCCGATTCACAGAGTCATATGGAGTAATCTTCCAGTGCAACGTGAAATACTGTTTAGGACCTTGTGAACCAGTAAGTTAATATAACCTTTTTTTATCTTTCAGGCTCAATAGAGTGGATCCCAACCGAACAAAAACTTCAATAGAAAAGTCAATCTCCCTTTTCTTTGTTCTAGGCTGTCTGTGACTGGGGTCATGAATCAGTTGAGTCATGGGGCAGAAAGAAGAGATCCATCGCTTCCAACCACAGTGACTCTGAATCAGAGAGTGATGATATGACCCTTAGTCAAGAAATTTTGGTGCTGGACTTTGGAGATGAAAAGAACAGCCAATTTCTCAGAAATGAGGCTCCTTCATCAGACTTTGGAAAAGGTAATGAGCTGACTCCATATTCCACTAAGTCACACAATTACACATTTCTTGCAACTAATTTTAATAATCTTTTACAGACAAAACTGTTACCATCATGGAGCCTTGCCCCACCAAGACATCAGTATTAGCTCTGGGAGTCACATGTGCTCTCCTCATCCTTATTTATATCAGCACAATCTTCTGTTACTACATGAAGAAGTGGTTAACACCACGTAAAGTTATTGCCTGAGTCATTGAAAATCTGTGATCGTGTGATACACCAGAAATGTAACAAGTTCATCCAATCAACAGAGACAACTCCATGACTTGGAAGAATACACACTCAAGAACACTCATTTTTTATGTTTTACAAGTTGCTTGAAAGATTAAGAACTGCAAGTTTGTGAAACTTACTCAGTTTGCAAAGTATATCATCCATCAGCTTCCGAGATGCATTAAAGGAGGGAATAGTGTACAATAGGAGAGAACAATAGAGTACACAAAGTATTGTTAAGAAAGGATGAAGGAGCAATGCATCCTTACGCAGGTGGATTAGGCATTTCTGAGTAAGGAATATATTAAATTTCTTGGTCCAAAGCCAATGAAAACTTAAACAAAGATTAACAACCATAGAGATGGTAGTCCATCCGCTATGTAATTAGATGATTAACAACTGTACAGGAATATTATTCATATGTGTAGGCCCACATCTTAAATCCTTTGGCATACTGGGGCAAGTGAAAAGCACAAGAATTTCTAATTTTGTCCAGCCAAAGAACTTCTCACAAGTGACTGGAGATCAATTACAAAATCCTATTCACTCAACCTCCAGGGTGTTTCTCAGCAAGGGGCAAGTCCTTTTCTTTGTATGTCAGAGCAGTAAAGGAAGGTGTGGGCCTTCAGCATATGGACCGAACCATGCAATGTGAAAGTGGTGGCTTGCAAAAATTTAGAGAAATTTCATCAGTCATGCTCACATGGCTCGTTTGGCAATTGGGATATGGTGAATGGATGTTTTTGTAATAACCTGCAGGTTAGTCATTCTGATAATTCTAATTTAAAGCTTTTGTAAATAATTTATAACACTATTTATGTCAATTACTGTTTTCAGTAATAAATTATTTCGTAATAAATTATTTGAAGTTTTGGAATAATTTCTAACATGATTCACTTTTAATCAAAATATCCCTCATCCAAAAGAACCCACACCTTTTTCATTTTCCTAAACATCATTAACATGTGACAGAGCATTCAGTGACAATGACAAGAACTGACGACCATTCATGTTTAGTCATGAAGATTAGGCATAATTCAAATTAATAAAACCAATAAAGTAAACAAGAGCAAAGGTCAGGTCAACTCTAATAGAAGTTAGCCATTGCAAAATTTAGAAGTGAATTGAAGCATGTTTAAATTTATTTTAGCATGTTTCATCATTGACACAATGAAATCCCAAACTCAGAACATGCTCCAATGCAATGACCCAACCAGCAGCTGAACACCTATCAATAAGATATTGAAACTAATAATTCTTGTAGTTACTTTTTGCAACAATCAATGAAAATTAATTTTATTTTTGTATTTTCATGTGGCTTATAGGTCCAATCAAAAATGTTAAAGCTACAAAGTTCATTTTCTTTTTTCATGTTCATGAATCCCCTGAATTCCATGAATTCCCTTTTTTTGTGTTCATGATTAATCCTCTAAAATGTACATTAATACGAAATTAAAATACTATTTTCAGTTCAAAATTAGTCATGATTTTTAGAATATTCTTTCACAGTACTTGTTTAATTTACTCATTGGTTTAGCGCTGATTTGTTATTGGCATTTAAAATTAAAATTCAAGGCATTGTCATTGCCAACAATATTGTTTATATAAAAGAGGCTTTTGATGGCTTAGCCATCATCATCAGTTTCCTGCTGTTCCCACAAAACAACTACCCATTTTGTAAACAGCAGCTTCTAAACAGCAGGAAACTGATGAATGATGGCTAGGATGTCGAAAGCTGCTCTTATAATAAAGAATATTGTTGACAATGACAATGCTTTGAATTATTTCATTAATTTACTCAGTGAAATCACTCTCAACTGATTTTCATAAACCTTCTATTTTGATTAGGGTATTAATCAAAAGTATCATAAAAAACAGGAAACAACTTAATAATACACTGACAGTATTCTTAATTTTACAAACTCTGTTTATATAAATCGAAAAATTATTTTAAATAATTAAAATTAAAATATTAAAACATGTGATGCTACACTAATTTCAAAAGAATAATTACTGTTGATTACTTTAGTGTGCAAATATAAACTTTCCTGCAGATTAAGCCCTTGAATTGGTAAGGAAACATTTACAAATATTTACATTCTTATTTGAAAGTGGGACACTCTTTTGCTGTTCTGTATTACCTGTAAAATACAATGGAATTAAATCCAAAAAAGAGTAAATCCATTTGTTTTACCAAGTCTCGCTCGAATGTACACTCCAATTATGAATTAGCAACTAACGTTATACCACGTGAAGAAAACTGTGAGTATTTAGGTTTTGCCCTGTGAAGCGACTTGTTTTGATCGGATCGTATTAACAATACAGTCAAAAAATCATGGAGGGTGCTGCACTTTGTAATGCGTATTCTAAAAACAGTTGTTAAAATGCCCGATCCTTAGCATATAATAATACTCTTGTTCGTCCTATTTTAGTATACATTATCAGTTTCCTGCTGTTTAGAAGCCACTAAATGGTAGAGATTCGTTCAGAAAAGAGAAAATCGAGGCGTTAGATGAAATTAAAAAAAGAGCCAGAAAGTTTAAAAATCATGAGCGCGTTGTTAACGGCCGATATGAATGGGAACCCTTATCTAAGAGGAGAGAACGGGCGTGTTTATGCGTAATGTACAAGACATACGAAGGGGACACAGCAAGGGCAGATATCGGTAAAAGATTACAGAAAACAGATTATAAAAGCAGAGGAGACTAGCCTTGGAAAATACGATGAAGAAAGTAAAGAACTGATTCAGGCTTGTTCTCCTTTGTGAATCGCATTATACTAGAGAACCAACTATCTGCAAAAGCACTAGAGGATCCTTCTAATGCAGTTGAATTTAAAAATATGCAAAATTCCATCGAGATCGTAACTAATAATACTGAGACGTTTATCGTTATAATAGTAATAATAGTAATAATAGTAATAATAGTAATAATAATAATTATTATTATTATTGTTATTATTATTATTGTTATTATTATTATTATTGTTATTATTATTATTATTATTGTTATTATTATTATTATTATTATATAACTATCATCATTATCATCAAACACTTATTGGCTTTTGTGTAATTTTAAAGTTGTTATTGCTTATATTATTATTATTATTATTATTATTATTATTATTATCATCATCCTCATTAATATGGTCCCTTATACAGTGAAGTGAAGTGTATATTTGTGGTGGGGAGTGCAGTGCAGTGAAATGAAGTGAAGTGTTAGATAAGCTATAAGTCAATTTAGAGAGAACTAGAAATTAATTAGAACTAGGATATCAACCTCTAATTCTAATTGTAAATATTCGTAATAGTTTTGTAATTGTCCTAATTCTAATTGTAATCATGTTTGCCGCCGAGCATTAGCTGAAAGCGAACTTTAATAAATATCTACGTGAAAAGCGTGCATCCACACGCATTGGTCGCACAATATTACGAGGTTTTATTTTTATTTCGATATGCTTTTGTTCCTGGCCGCATGGAAACTTCACGTGCGAGACCAAAAGTATGTACTAAGTTACGTATTTTGCTCACCACCACTCCCAACCGAAAGATTACCCTCAAACCTCTACCCCCTCGACCCCCCCCATGGTGGATTAACATCTCGCCTGAGCGGTTAGAAGGGCCGGTTTAAACGACTTCCTTAAGATGTACCGTGTTCTCTACTTCAGCTTATTTATGACTAGAGCTGGGAAATCTACGCAACCTTTCAGCCCTGAAATATACATGCAAATGTGCCATAAAAATGTTGAAATAAGCACATAAATTGTTAAGATATGCAGTATTTGGTCACAGAATACGTTATATTACAATGATATTAAATATTTTTGCAACCTAGAGAAACAGAATATGCAAGGAAAGGAGGACAAAGATTTTGAGTACGGAACGTTTTTAGAGGAAGTAATTTGCTACATATTGTAACGGTACGTCCTCCGAAATAATAATATAATAAAATACAATACTGGTCATATTATGCCGACCGCCGCCCCACCCGCTTAGGTGCGTGGCCGCGCCGTTCAAAAGGTTTTATGACCGTCCCTGGGTGCCGCGGACTCAATAGCCTCTCCACACTAAACGACAATTATCGAGGCCAAGCCCTACCACCGGTCTCTGCCAACCCCTCGTCATCACCCCCTCAGCCGAACCCGGAGACATATTTATGACCGTCAAAAGCATTGTGCTACCGAGACGCACCGGCGCGTGCCGCGTCGAGTCCCGCGCTCGCTGGGTATGCCTTTTGAGTCCGATCCACAGACGTGCTGATTAAAAGAGCATCAAAATTCGTTTTGCTCAAGTGTTCACCCGGGAGAGAGGCACCAGGCAGGGCAATAAAGCAATAACGTCAATCAAAGAACGGCCTGGGCTAACCGTCGCCGGCACCCGAAAAGAAAGGAGTAAACCGCCGTGACCGAGGCGCGAAGGCGGGGAAACATGTGTCACCGTCTTCGGACGTGCCGCGCCAATATACCACCCTTTCGTTATGCGCACGTGGTCACCTGTGGACTCGCGAGACCTACTTTCGAGCATACAATGCCGCACATTGTCGATGCGAGATCGCGAGCCATTGGCTCAAGTGCCGCCTCTTTAGCGACGGGCGAGCGAATCGAAGACAGGCCCCCGGTCCGTGGAGAGGGAAGAGTTGCCTTCGTTCGTGGTAGCGCGCCGCCCAAAACGGACTGGTATCGAGAGATCGGGAAGAGACACTTGTATCTAGAAATCGGTGAGAGAGACTTGTGTCTAGAAATCGGTGGGAGACACTTGCTCTACCGCGCGCCGCATAAAATTAATTAGTCACGTGAGCTGAAATGATTACTCTCAAAACGTGCGCTAGTTGACTTGGCGCTTCATTCGAGATTTTTGCTCTGCGCAATGTCACATCATTGGTGAAATTCATTAGACTCGCTACCGGAAGGAACTTCCTCTCCGGAGACCGCAAGCCGAGCGCGGAATCACCATTGTTTACGATCGGCAACGAGACGTTGTGACCTGGGTCGCGTGTCATGAAATGTGGACGACGCCAGCGCAGCATTGGGTCCAGAGGGAGCGTGTCGCTGGTGGCTTCCGCCTGAGTACGCGCCACAGCCGCCCGACTCCAGCCCGGGAATGCATCACTCACCACTGCTGACATCACGCATCAGAAGAGTACCAGATAAGTAGTTTTGTGCAGCCAGGTGACGCTCAGCCCTTGTTTCCCGCGTAAGTGCGGACGAACTTTAGATATTCGGAGCTGTAGCGGATGTGCCGGTAAACAGGCACGAGGGTAGCGGCCAAGTACTTGTGTTCAATTTTTGTATCAAATTTCATTTTAAAGTAAATAAGAGGCCGCCGATGTACAAAAAAAACATGTAAATTCATTTGTAAAAATCATTGTTATGCCAATCATCATCATCATAATCATATTTTAGAATAAGTAAATATTATCTTGAAATGCCCATCTGTGTATTATTGAGCATGCAAACCCCCGACCCACCGCCGACGGGTTACAATATATAAATAGGAATTATCATTTTGGTGTCAGGGACCTACAGTACGATTTCTTCTGCTGAAAAATCGCAGGTTTTCGACGCAGTTTTACAAAACTTTCTCCATACTACGTATGTAGTATATAGAGTACGTTATGAAGTAAACATTTTTACATTAGGATTATAATGCTAGAGAATAATTAATTCAACTTTATTAAGACACATTAAAGTACCAAATACTTTTCTAGAATTGCTACATTAGCACTGAGATATTTCATTTTTTAATTAATGTACTGTATTATTAGAGTGTGGATCTCGCATTAAATGCCTATTTTGTATCTGTGGTAAAGAAAGTAATTTGAAGAAGTATATACATTTTACGGCAATATATTTCTATTCTTACAACCTCGTTAATAGTGAAGAAAATGCGTGTTGAATGATGGTGTCTAATTCGGTTTTAAGATCATAAAATGCATGTTTCATAATTTTGTGAGTTCTCCTCTCGAGGTGGCAGTAAGGCCATGAAATGTAGATGATTCGAGATGTTACTCAGAAACGTATACTTCGTTAAAAATACAAATGTACCAACCTGTTTGGCTTTCTTTTTCATCGTTCTGAAAGCAATAAACTAATTGGAATAACGATTTTCCATTCACCCAAGTGGTTGAAATTTTAACAAAGGCGCGAAATGATTTGGAAACTGCACCATGGATACAGATTATATATTCGTTCATGACTGCACAAGGATCGGAGGGAGAAGAAATGCGAAGAAAATTTCAACGGGAATAAAGCTCGAACTATAGATTGAAAACCTTGTCAAAGGTAGCAGCCGTTCTTAAAACTACAACTGAAGATGTGTAACTATCGGTCTTTACCTTTCAGAGCTTTTGTCTGAAATACGTAAAATTCTGGCCACGAAGTAGAGAGCAAATTTTTTCCGTTTACAAACCTGTCTTACAAGAAAATCTGGAGAAAAAAATCTTAGTCGTTTGCTGTAACAACCGTGAGCGATTTAAAATTTTGTGTAAGAAAAATTGGGAATTCTTTGAAGAAAACTTAATTCGTTAAAGAATTAATTTAACCATTCTTTGTGAGGAAAGTTTGAAGATGAGTAATCTGGTCGAAATGGAATAATCAAATGTATTAGCCCCCCCTTTTTTTATATATTTAACGCGGTTTATTTATCTTTGCTTTTGAACATGTGGTCCACATTGACTTCGTAAAGATGATTTTGTAATCATTCTCAAGTGGAATTTTATTTTAGGTGTGTAAAATATACTCTTGACTGATGACCCTAAAGAACAAACCTTTTACATTTTGTACAATGAACTTTTTAAGAATTTTAATATTTTTATTCGATGCAGAAAAAAAAATCACGTTTAGAATACTTCAATTACTTCTACGGATTTTTATTCTCGAAGCCTTGTCAACCGAATCTTCATTTGCGACCATTTTTTAAATAATTATGAAAAGTAATTACTAGCAAGAAGTGAAAATGTAATACAGGAAGTTTATTAGGACTAAAGGAAAGTGAAAAGTTTATCTATCAAGGAATTGACAGGATGTTTAGATTTTTGAATGTACTGAAGTTAAACATCTCGTAAAAGAATATTTGAAGTTGAAAGGAATTCCAAATTCAAATTTTAATTTCTTTTCCTTTGGTTTTATACATTTGACTCGGCAAAATGAAAAATCTAACCCAAGTTTATTCTCCAGGACTCTGTTCGGCCAGATGAGCGTTGTACAGGGAGGTTCTGTAGGCTGGATAAAGTTGCAAAATTATCACGCCGAAGTCGAGAAGATTAATCTGAAACTAATCAGGAAGACTTTAGTCTTGTGGAGATTTAAATTACGGAGATGTAGGGCATCGGTCAAGACTGAGATCAGAAGCTTAGCGGGACGAGGTGGTAACCATGTTCTAGATCTCTTGTCTTTTCTGCCTAGGAGCTCCTATAAGAGCTCGGTGTTTTAAGTACAGTTCTTGAAGCATGTAGACTCTTGATGAGGCTAGCGGTATGTCGCCAGGTAGAAGGCCGAGAGCTCTACAGGGCGGTTATTTGCAAACCTCCCTGCAGAAATGTTCCGAGAATGGTAACCTGAAACCAAAACCCCCATAGTTGCCCTTACCATGCCTATTTCCTTCTGAAAAAAAAATCCTTCCTGTTAGTTACTCCCGTAACCAGAGGCTTCCTCTGCAGATCCACACGTTAAGGAGCTTGTGTCAAGGAAGCGGTTCCGTGGACGCCGACCGCCTCTTCCGAACGAGACGGCTAGAAGAGTTAGAAATCAAGAGAAAATCCCATTAATAGCTCTTCCTAATCTCATCCGATCTGTAAAAAAACCAATCCAACTCCTTAAACCCGACCCCCCTTCCAAGTTCCCACAAGTTTCACCCTTTTTTCAAATTCGTCTTCATGGCAGAACCGAATTGTAGTCTATCTTCACATCCAAGTGCTAGTTTTAGATTCTTTGAAAATCCTGAGACGTGACATCTGAAAATAAATTGAGAAAAGTTGCTGTCACAGATATTTAATTATTTAACTTCAATTTGAAAATTAACTGTTTACTCACCAAATTTTAAGACGGTTCTTGACGACTTGTTAAATAACCGAAGCTTTTTAAAAGAAATATTGAATAATCTGTAAACATTCCACCCAACTCTTGTGCCACGTGTACTACACAAATTTTACTTTCCTCTTTCTGACGGTTTCTCGAGAAAAGAAGCCTACTAGTCCCGCGCCGGGAGGCAGACCCAAAATGTACATTCTGAGGAAGAATCCTTTTTCCAATTCTTTCCTCGAATGGAAGTTTCGGGGAACCGCCTCCTTTGAAGAACGATCAACGATGCACCTGCGCTAGTCTGGCAGTGGGGGCAAACCTACGAAATATTCCCCATGACCCCCAACTGACAGACACTGATCTAACGCTAACGATCTCAACGGGCCTCCCTAAGCGAGCCAACTAAGAAGGTCTCTATATACTCGCTTTCCGCGGTGCTACTCAACGATGAATACATTCACAGATCACTAGAAAATATTGCATGCGGATCTAATATGGCACAAGAGGACCCCTTACATTTAACTGGGCAGGACCATGGCTGTACATCCTCCCCGCTTACTCATGAAATTTGAAGTTAAGGAGAGATCGGGGAGGGTAAAAATCTTGTACTAACTACTTTAATTGAATGTATGATTGAATATTGAATTTAACTTTAAGTTTAAGATTAAAATGTATATTTACGTATATTCAAAATATTGAAGTAAAACAGTCTACAGAATTAATTGAAATCAATATTCTGGTAGAGAATTAAGAAGTTTAAATCATTATATAAATTGAACTTAACAAGCTCTGCCCGATTACTCCTTTACAAAACTGCGCGCGCTCCCTAGTACAGCCAAAGGGGGACGGGATGGTTAGAACCCAACATAGCCCAATGATCACCCATTCCAGGTGACCACCGGGACTATGAGAGCCCACCGCGTGGCGAAGGCCCTGCCCAGTGCCAAACACCGACCGTTGGTCGCGCCCCAAACTGCAGACAGAGGCGAGGCCATCACACTTGGGCGTAGCCAGTCAGCGCACCACTGGCGGGCCTCTGGGCCAGCCAGACCAGTCAGTAGAGCACCACGGTCCCCACCAGTCACCTCTGCACGCAGCTCGGGAAGTGCGACAGTGCCCGGCTTTATACACGATTCACTTCCCCTTAAGAACGCAAAGATTTCCCCTCCCCGATATCCTATTGGCGGTTGGTCAAGTGATGTTTGCCCGCAAAAACAGCACACTATTAATCGTGATTTCTATAATCCTAAAAGTAAATGAGAAATCCATCGTGAATCCCTGCAATTATAATGTCGCATTTATTGGTAAAATGTACCTTGATTTTACAGGTTACCAATGGTGAAATAAAATATTCCGCAGAAATGCCGCCTGACGTCTTAGAAGAGTGTGGTGGGAGAATTGGAGGGGGAGTGGAGGGGAAGTTCTTGCAGTCCGAAGCGACCCTCAACGAAGCAAGTTGCAGTCAGCTTAATCGTTTGGTGGACTTATAAGGTTGAGATATAAGAAAAGGTCTTGACAAGCACGAATATTGCAGTCTCGTTTTTATTGAATAAAATATTTATATTTCTGGGTAATTATAAAATATTGTTAGCTTGAGAAAAAATATGTCAATATATCAATATTTTTAATGTTTAATGTCTTTTTGATCGCGTAGCGATCGTCAGAGCTAATCTGAAAATATGTAGAATGTAAGAAATTATTACAAAACAATATTGTTAAGTATTATGGCAGATGCATGGGGAAACCGGATCGTGTAAGCCTTGCAGCGTTTCCTCCTCCGTGAAATAATTTCTTGTTGTACATATTTTCAGATTACCTCTGATGAGGATTGCTACGCGATCGAAAAGATTTCGAGTATTAAAAATATTGATACCTGGACAAAATCTGTTTTCTCAATTTATTACAAGATATCAACTCACCAACAATATTATTAAAAATATTAGCCGTTTTGTAATTAATTTTCATTCATTTTAGTGTTAAGGTTAGGTAAAGTTTGTGTGCAAATCATTGTCATTGGTGATTATTTTAAATAATTGTAGGTTTCATCACATATTAATTACAACGTTTAAGACGCTTTATTAATTTTTTGTTCGGTGTATTGTTGCAATTTTACGATTTTTCGGTACTGATTGAAATGGAAACATTCTACTTTACTTTGAATCCAAATTGCACACATAGTGAGGTTTCAATACGGAGTTTATTTGGACCTCTATACTCAATCTGCATTGGGCGAAAAAGCAAGTACACTTGAATAAACAATAATAAATAATTGAAGGTCTTCGTAATATTTCTAAATATACGCTTTTTATTTCTTCTGAATAACACTGCGGAACTTTTATTTTGAGCCCCAAGAGCCACTTGTATTGCGCAATCTAGAGAAACCTGAAAGAAAATAAATCGGAAAGAAACCGAGTTTAAAAGTTATTTTATCTTACATTCAGTTAAATAAATTCTTTAGTGTTTTCTTTCGAATAAAATCTCTACAAATGCTCGAACTGACTGACATGAGGTTTACTGTTCTGTATTGTTTCTTTTCCGTGACGGTGGGTGGCCCGTTGATCTATCCTTCAATTTGTGGGAGAAGTTCATTATGTTACCTCTGGAAACAACTTCAGAAGGTGAAGCCACTCAGTTGCAGCAATGACAAACACGATAATATCAAGAAAATTATAACATCAAGAAAACTAATTTAATGAGGCAGGACATTCTATTTCAACACGTCATATGTGGAAGAGAAGGATGTATATTCCTCGATAAATTAGCAAGAATTTTCATCGAAATTAGTTACTACCATTTTTTTTTCAGGTAAATCATGACGCTATTTGCGATGTTTTATGTAAAATATCGCTGCAATAATTAACATTAGTTTTATCATAGTTTATTTTGACTCAATTTAACACAATACTTTTATCATTTACTACATACTCTAATGAAAGAAAAAATCATTATACTCGTTATTTCTAGTTCAAATGTATGAGTTTGTTTTTAATTGTAATAAATATGGATTAATTAGAGCATTGAAAGAAGAACAAGGTCTGGTAGTAATAACTCTAGGGATTAAAGGTTTTTAATTAGTTGCGAAATCGTTTTCAAAGCACAGAACTTGGGAAACTGTACCAATGTAAGGGTCTTTTCGTCAACATTAGATGATGAATGTATCAATTATTCAGTTTTTTTCAGGTTCATCTTTTACTATTCTACATTTTTAAGTTAAATTTTATAGTTCTTCGTTGTCAATATATTGGTTCTAAAACGACTAAAACAAAAAACAATTAGTTATCCATTTTAGAAAAGCAATATTGCGTAAGTATATAAAACATCACTTCTGTCAGAGAAGTAGGTTTTTTATTGTTACATTAAATAAATAATGAAAGTTAAAGGATGGATCTTGAAACACACTTTGCCACACTATCTGTATTTAATGAATAACCCTAACAAATATTTTGTCTCGGTTTCTTAATGTTTCAAAGAATTCCTACTTTGAAAATACGAAGGTTAGTAAAAGGAAGGCGTCTAAAAATCTTGCTTTTATTACGAAATATTTTAAAGGGACTTTTTGTCAAAAAATTGGGTGCAATATCAAGTTTAGTATACCTTTTTGCCCTTCACTAGTGATAGAGGCTCTTCAAGAATATTGCCGTATTACCAAGTTATTAAAATCTTATAAATATTCCACTTTTAGTCACTTATAATTACTGAATCCAGAAAATGAAGCAATTTCTCAGACATTTTCTTCAAATAGAAATAAAATTCATGTAATAACCATTGAACCCCTTTTTAATTAAGAAATTTCATTTTTGCGACCTCAGTTTATTTTTAATCATAAAATAGAAAGGTCAAATAAAGTGATATCCCAAGACGCACAGACCCACAGTGGCCTCGACAGTCTCTACGAGGCCCCGTTGGCTACAATTCAAGATTCCGAGGTTAAGACTTTCTCATAACAGAAGTGTCAAGGAAAGAAGTCATGTTCTTATTAGTAGTAACGTTCCTCTGGCTGAGTCATACATTTTATATTTTTGTGATGTATGATAGAGTAAGTCTGGCAAAATGTTCTTGACACTAAACATTTCGTTGCTGCGGTTCGGAATCCTAGCGCGGTGAATCGCACGTTGATTCCGGTGCGATTTCTGCTTTACTCTCCTTAGATTGGAGCAAAAGGCTTTTCTGGACTTCTCTGAGCAAAGCTCGGTATTTCCGGGAAGAAGTGTATTAAATTGCGCTGTAACGTCTCAAGCTAAAGTACTATTTAATGATTAGGCTACTGTTTAAAGAAACTTAAGTTTTATGTAATACACGTACACTTTTGGCCTATTAAATTTGCCTTAACACACCAATATAATTATATAACATTAATGGTTTACTGACAGGTAAAACTTAATCTTCAGATATATAACAACATACTCCGACGTACACCCGAGTAACTCGTAATTTTGTTAATGTCAATACAAAAGCTATTTGCAACATTATATACAGCATTTCAACAGTATCGTTGTTTGAGGTATGTCGTCTTCTAGTTTCTCCAATCCTGTACCTATCATCGAATAATGGTTTGATACGTTCCTTCTTTCCGCAAAACCTGCAATTTACATTCTGCTTCTTTTGTCCTCGTGTGCTGTAGTGTCAGTCGTTGTTTCGAGGTCAAACCATTCGGTGACGATACATGCAATGCAGAAATTCGCCGCACAGCAACATTCCTAATAAATCCAGCGACGCCGGATGTCTATTTTCTAATAATTATCCAATAGAGACAAATATATTATTTCCCAGAATTTTGTCTCTTCAAGGTAGATTCACAATTTAATATTCTGAATCGTCACAACTGAATGGATTTGAATATGATGAATATATAAAATAAAACAAAATGAAAGTAACTACTTTACCTTAGTATTTGATTAGGTAATCTTTCTTTTAAGATGTTCAAAATTATTTTATTGATGTATTTATTACCCGTTTTAATCCATTCTTGTAACAATGTCATTTTGAATTCTTTTTTTGTCGTAATGGTTGTTTGTTGGATTCTGATATTGATTTAGTTCCATAAATTGGTCATAGAATACAAGACCTGCTACAGAGGAATGTCGACAACAGTTTTGGACATTTACACTTCTCTCTCACAATATAGGCCGTATGTTCTGGATCATTGTCTTGAAGAACATCAGTAGAGCTGCTTTTTTCTCTATTTCGTCTAAGATGTTTCTTTATATTCTTTTCTTTCTTATGTCATAGTTCCTGATCCAGTCACGTCTGCTGTAACAGCAACTTCTACGTCAGTAGTCCATTTCAAGGGCCAGCAGCCTCCCTCTGGTTCTTTTATCAACGTCCAAGACTTCTGAACCACACGTTGTAACAATCTTGACTAGTGTGGAGTGAAGACGTTTTTTAGTAGTGTTAGTGATGTTTTTGTTCCATAAGACACGAGTACTTCGTGTCACGTTTCTCCCCAAGTTTGTTCGCCTCTCAATTTCTTCCTGGCTATTTCCATTTTTGTTAAAAAGTACACCCAAGTATTTATATTTGTTTACTCCTTACATTTTTTCTTCATTTTCCAGAAGACGATCTTCTATTTCATCGTTCCCAACTGCCAGGTATTAAGATTTGTCCATGCTAATAGTAAGTCCTGCTTTTAAAGTGTTCATTGAGTTAACAGATCATGAAACTCAAATCGTCAGCGTCTTGTGCAATTACCACCGGGTCATCGGCAAAATATAAGGTATATAATTTATCCTCTCCAATCGTCATTCCCAATATTCAGCATTGTTTCTCCCACTCCCGTAAAATTTGATGCAGATATATTTTAAACAGCGTTGGGGGAAAACAGCAACGCTGACAAAGACATTTACTGAATGGGAATGGATCAGAGAGCCTGCTGTAGATCTTAATCTGAGAGGCGTTGTTCTTATATAGATTGTGTGTGGCTCCAATTAAGTTCTCACTGATTTTAAGTCCGTCCATTTCCTTCCATACTCTAGCAACCGGTACATTGTCATACGCCTTGTGAAGATCAATGAAACCCTGATGAACTTCCCTACCTCTCCTTGTTCTCTTTTCTATAAGTTTTAATGTAAATATATTGTCTATGACCGATATATCGGCAGTAAAACCACATTGTTCCTCTCCATTTTTTTCTTTTATCTCTTCTAATATTTCGTGTTATTTTGCTATACAGTCTACCTATAGTTCCAATAACTGCTATTCCTCTGTAGTTTGTTTCATTGTCTCTAGATCCTTTATGAATCGCTGTCAGAAAAGACGTTCGCCGCTCTTGAGGAGGATCTTCTCTGTTCATACACCTTGAAAATGTGTATTTCAGCATTTGATGTAGTTTAGGGACCATATTTTAGTAGTTCTGCCGGTATAACTCTCGGGCCAGGTAACTTATTAGATTTCATAGTCTTAAGCGCTTTTTCTAAATCTTTAATTGTCAGATTTACCTTTTGCTCAAATTTCACTTTCTTGTTTGACTGGAAGTGTCTGTTTTCTAGCAGCAGCATTTTAGATTTATTCTAATGATAGGCAAGAACACGATAATAGGGATATCGAGGACATTTCACGGACAACATCCAACCCAAATTCATCCGAAAAGTACATCTAAGAAGTCATCGCAGTAAGCTTACGAACTTTATTGAAAGCCATACAAGTCCTTAATGTTTATACAGAGAAAAAGTTAATCATTTTATTAATGAACTCATTGGAATTTGTAAAAATGTCAGAATAAGTGTTACATTTTTTTTTTTGAGAAAAGAAAAGGCTGGAAATTTACAGTAGTTGCCATCAATTAAAGAATTGGTTTTAATCAATAGAACTTCCATAAATCATGATTCTGTATAGAATTACATGTCCACATGCAACAGGTAAGGAGTAAAATGAATGTCAAAACCCATGATTAAAATTGAAAGTGAAAAATATAAAATAATATTTAATATAGAGAGAATTTATGTGCATAGCAGGGCAATGGAAGAATATTGATAATAGCAGAGGACCTAATCCGCTTCATAATATTGTATAATTGTTGTAAATAGTATCAAGATCGAGTAATATTAAATATCATAAAAGGGAAGGGTATTTCTCAAATGGCTAGCCCAACGCGACGCCTGTGACAGGGAAGTTCCAAATGGGGGCACAACACAGGGCAAGAGATGGTGTACTTCACAAATGGCGGCTCAACGCGGAGTAAGAAACTGTGTATTTCTGAAAGTTCATTTTTAAATTGATGTGCAATCATCAGCCAGTAATTTTAAGAAATTGCCAGTCATCTTATTAATTTAATGAGTGACAATTTATTAGTTTTGATTAAGAAATTATGCCATTTAATTTTGTGTTGAAAATAGTTTAATATAATCACAATGGAAACACGTAGTAAGAAAGTGTGTAATAAAATTGTAGAGTCCGATACGATTAAATGATTTCTGCACCTGATGGCAATGAATTGCAAGGGAATTCTGGTGATGGTGTCAATACCGAGGCTGAATCGAAAATAGTTACAGAAATGGAATTTGCACAAGAATTATTGAGAGCGGGCTCCTCTAACTGTCATATTGAAGGTATACTTTTTTCTTAATGAAAATAGTTCTTCAAAATTAGATCTTTAAATGAGGTCATGTACTATTTTTTTCAAAATATGAGTAGTTTTCCCACATTTTTTCATAAAATAAAGACAAATAACAATATCTTCTAAAAAACGTCTCCAAATTTTTTCTTTATTTCTTTTTGCTGATAGTACTAAGTAGGATTACAAAAATGGCACAGGTCTGACTTTCTTTGATCTCTCTGAATTTTTGAAAATTGCAAACGTAACAACTAATACAAGACAGTATGCGCTTGTTGCAGCACCACTAGTTTTAAAATCAACTTTGAATGTCACAATACAACTCTTGAAGAAATTAAGTTGGTCAAGAATCAGCAACAGGTATTACATTTTCACATATTGAACATGTAAAGAAATATGTTATTACAGGCTTTATTAACTTGAATGAATGAATGAAAATAGATAAATCAATATTTTTCAAAATCCCTCTTCAAAAACATTAACAACCACAGAATAAGTAAAATTGATGACTATGAATTGTATAAAAAGCAATTTAAATATTAATAATGATAAATAAACAAAATAAAAATAACATTTATTTTTTACTATTATACAATATACTGTACGGCAGACTGAGAGAATCTATAAAGTCCCATATATCTGTTTTTGTCCACTCTTTTAATGGATTCACCCATTGAATTGAGGGGTGATTCTTCTCTGCATGCGTCAACAGTTGCAACATGTCTACACAAAGAAAAATATATGTTAGTGGTATATTAGTAGCATGTTCACAATATTACGAAACGATTTCCCAATACATACCAGAATTCTCATCTGAAACACAGCCTACAAATACGGCTTTGAAGTGTTCATGAACATCGATAAATGCATTTAGAGTGTTGGTAAGAGGGCCAGAAAACCTCTCTAGTTTCATATTATACCTACAAACAAAACAATAGCACACAGAGTTTACAAAACAAAAGTACACACCCACAAGTACACAAATGACAGCAATCCATATTCTTCTAGTTTGTTGGTTTTTAACACATGTACAAAAACATAAATTGAAACTTTTCTGTATAGTTGATATGAATATCTTAAGTGTAACAACAAAGTGTGATAATTGGAAAGTTAGTTGATAATTCTAACTCATGTTTTTAAATTCTACCAACTTCATACTTTACACATCTGTCAAATGAAAACTCATTTACTTCAATTGGCATTTGAAATGATAGCTTAGACATAATTCAAAATTGCGTTTGATGGCTGAGGAAAATAGGCCATTAATTAAGAATGCCAGGAAGTTATAGGTCTCATTCTGTACTCATGAAACTGGCTGGTTGAAGTTCTAAAATTGAAAAAAGAAACTGGATTAGGATATCCTATGATTTTAGCAGCTAGAAGATTTGTCATACATAATTTTCCAGAAAAATGAAGCAAAAAAAAGCAAGCAGCTATTTGCTTATTTTCTAGTTTCCTTTCCTTTTGGAGACAACAGTTTGGTTGCAGAACTTCTATCCTACTTCATCTTACAATACAATCTTAAAATTCTGAAGTGTACAGACTGATGAACAGACATATGGTGTACCCCTTGCAATATTATATAACTTTCTATTACTACTATGTTATTGTCTACTGTGCATACAAAGCTGTTATAAATATACAGAAATCAACTTACTATCCTTGGTAGTACTTTAAGAAAAAGAAAAATTAGTAATACTTAATTTAATTAACTACATCTCAGATCATTTTTGTGCATTTTAAAACTGTGTGTTTTACACCCTAACAGTATCTTGTGGGAAAATTTGAATAATTTCCACCAACAATTACCCTTGAAGTTCAGTTTTATATTATAAAGTTTTGTAATACCTGCAGATAAATTTCCAAAGAGAGATAGTTTAACTCATTCAGTATCAGGGAAAAGAAATAAGAATACCAAAATAAGGTATCTTACCTTGTTTGTGTCTCCTGAATAAACTGCTCCAACTCCGAAGGATAAGGTTCTTCCATGAAAGTCACTCCATTCAGATGTGCACTTTCTGAATTCCTTCTCAAACATCCATGGATAAGATGTGTCAGAACAACTGATTCAGGATCTCCATTGAAAACAACACAGATCTCAGCTGGCCTTCAAAATTGTAAAGTCATTAATCCCCAAAAAGATCTTCAATTCAATACATGAAAAAAGTGTACAAAACTTCAATTATACAGGTAAGATCATAATTAAATGATAATTAAAGATCCTTAACTACCAAAGACTTAGATTGTGATGGCTTATAAGTAATTTTTAGAAAATAACAAGAATTTTGAAACTATATTTACTCTTTAAATATTTTTTCCTACACAAAATATTTCAACTGTCCATATAAATTGTAGTAGCTAGTGAACAATACAACATTTGTGAATATCATCCCTCTACGCTTAAAAGAATATATCCCCCTAAACTATACAAATTCTCCAACATACGATAAACATAATTTATTCCTTGGTATTGCAACCACAGTAATGTTATACGTAATAAAATACTACTACCATCATTATTATGAGATCACACAATGTTTTACTCATGTGAAAATGAGTAACTTACAAAAATAAAGAAGTAGTGTGAAGAGAAGTGTTTTATATATGTGAAAGTGTACTGCTCTATTCAAGCATGTAGATTCTAAAACAGCATGTCCTTTCTCGCCCATATTTTCACGCAAAATTACACAAAAAGTACTCAAATTTCTGACAAAAATTATACATGACCTTATTTCAAACTATCTTTAAGGAACAGATTCCGTTAAGGGAAAAATCTCTTTCTTTAATATTTTAGTTGTAGGAAGACTCAAAAAAATTATTTTCAATGAACACAAGACCTGCACCAATCTCTTAAACGTCCTTCACACTAATCAACAAAAAAATTAAATCAAAAACGTTAAGAGCCATTTTTCTGAATATTTCGAAAATGTCCCAGAGACTTCATGGAAAGTACTCCCCAAAATTAAAATAACAGTTTGAAATTCAAGGGACTATGACATCAGCTACGTCAATTGGTCTCACAGACATAGATCAATTGGGTTCAAATCATAGCTCACAGACGGCCAGGACAGACATTGTCATTTGATTTTTCATTATCAAGGACTCACAAAACATGGATTCTGACTTCACCACGTGTTAAAGGATTTTTTTTCTTCTAAATTTAGCAATTGGATGTATCCACTTTTTCGATACCAAGGCCATGTAATAAGAGATTTTCTGCCAAAAATTCACTGTTTTTTCACACAGCTTTACATACCTTTCTCTCTACTGCGTAAGTGGTAGTGAGAAAGTAAAAATTTGAGCTATTCAAGAATGTGTTTGAAAGTGACCTTCACAATTCCCTCAAAACACAGAAGATCCATTTCAATTTTGTTAAGCCTTGAGTTTGGCCATTTCATTCATGGAAAACGCCACATACAGTTTAGGTACTAATGTTGTTTTCCAGAAAAGTGGACTCATAGTTACACGTTTTTGGCAAACAGGATTCCTATAAAATGAATTTCCATCAAAATCTTGATGAACTATTTGTACCTTTACATAACATTGTACTAAATATCAAAGGAAGTTATAAAGGTATAAAACAGAAAAATTGCAAATACATTTCTGAAATTAAAGTTTCATGACCACAATATTCATTTAAGTAAATAATCTTTATATTTAAAACATTAAGGTTTTTCATTTTTAATGCAGTTTGAGCTTTCTACTGAACCAGATTTCATGATTCCGCAGATGTGTTATCATTTGATCTTTTGAACTGGTTTTATGGTAAAAACACTAAATTACAATAAGACACTATTAAAATGAATAGACTGAATGCTTATCTGCCATCATTTGTTCATTACATTGTTTTAAACAACTATAACACAACTGTAATTGGTCTTGGTAGGATATCCTTGCATCATGAGGTCATAGTTGGCAAAGCAAAGGCAGCAAGTTTTTAAATTCAATGATTGCCCGTTTTTAAATGCAGAGATCAGCAAGTATATATACAAACACAATGTTCAGCAATCATTTGATACATGTCCCTTAATGAAAAGGTTTGTGTGATAATAAAATATAACTTGGGATTTGAGACATTATGTTACGGTGGATAGCAGGACTATGTATGTTCAGCAGACATTTATAATTCTACAATTTTTTTTTCAGAAATATATTTAACTGTTTTCACAATGAATAGTGATTGAATTGTTCAAGAATTTGTAAACCTCTCCATTTCATTAGAGTTGGAAAATAAGAACTAAATGACATGAAACATTATTTGGAAAGTTTTCAATTTTCTGTTCAGTGCATTTGAACTTTTCTGTTGTAATGTTACTACAGCTCTTCTTTTCGTGCAATGAAGTCACAGGAATTCAGCTAGTTTCTATTAAAAATCTATTAAAGAGGGCAAGTCATCACAATCCAGGTCCTCCTAGTAAAAATCAATATACTTTCTGAAGAAGAAAAAATTATTAATGACAATTTTCCCATGTCCAATTACATAAATAATTGCAGAAACCTGCAGAAATTTATAAAAATCATTGTGTACCTGTATACTTTACAGAACTGTTCTATGCTCTCCATAGCATTCTGAACATGGTTTTTCTTCTTTTCCACTCCAAAATTCAAAATCTTTTCATATGAATTCTGTGTTGGTGCTGTATCAAAATTTACAATGTATTCTGAAACAATTAAAAAATTATAAAACAATTAGCTGGACAAAGTACAGATTTTGTAACAATTAAAGTTAAAAATATGTCTTAAATTCACCCATTAGGTCTCTGTTCTATATGTCAAATTATTGCCTTATTCTTTACCAGTTATATTTACATCATTGTACATGTTAAATGCAATCAAAGATGTACTCTACATACATATACTAGACTATAGAGCAAAATACCACTATTATAAGACAATTTCCCAATCACTGAATTCGAAGTTTTGGTAGGAATTAGTGCTGCAAACTGAATTAAGTGAAGCATTCCCGGCTGCTTCCCATCACTACATATTTCCAACAGGGACATGGCATGAGAGCAGGGGGTGGGAGTTCACACAGATGGGGCTGGCATCAAGGACTGAATTTAGGGAGGAATCTCCCCACACACACACGCGTGCGCACAAACACAAAATCTTGAATGTAATTCCTACAAAAGAAAAGTGATAATCATATTTCTCTTTGATCCACTAACACAATATTTTTTAAATGTACAAATAAATTATTTTATTCAAGAAAAATAAATATTACATTAAGAAGTCTATTTGTAATTGTTAATATACAATTCTTAATCATTTAAACTGTTACTGTAATAAGCAACACAAATGAGGAATATGTCATTGGAAGGAGAGGTTTTAATGGAAATCAATGGGAAAGAGGTCTCATATCAACAAGAGAAGTTGGGATGAACATGTTTAAGAAAGCTGATTAGACCCATTAGTGCATTGAATGTTTATATTCAGGTAGGTGGCAGGGTTCCTTCCCCAATGGGTGGTGAGACAGCGCTGACCTACAAATTGGCTTGTGGGGTTCTTCCCTCCCCAGGCTTCCCCTCTCGAGGGGCATTGACCCAACGAGGCAAGCCCCAAATAATATCCCAACAGTGGTGTAGCGTAGGTGTCAGTCGCCCGTTCCGGAGGAAAATTTCACTGCCCCCATATTTAGGTATTTCAATTTAAAGGACTAAAATATACATGTAAGTCATGTGTATATGATTTACACTATAATAATTACATTCATTACAAACATTCTTACACATATGCCATGTACATTGATAGAGAATACTTATGATTATACCTTGATGATCAACAAGATTAAGTTATTAGCAAATTGAATGTAAAATGAAAATTGACTTCCAATCAGAACTATAATGATACTGTTACTATTTATATTTTTATTGAAAAATAATACAATCGTTCGAATTAAAAACAACTCTTCTGTCTTTAACTAAAACTTTATTCATCTACTTTTTTGAGAGCACAGTATTTTCTTGCACTATCAATATCTGTAGCATCACATATCTCTTGCTCAATAGACAAGACAGCTAGACAAGATAACCTATTTGGGTTAGCCTTAAAGTATTCACTGTTGATCTTAAATAATTTTGATCAATTTCAATTTTGAAAAACTCCTCTTACAGCTGACATTGCTTGTGGCAATTCTGAGGAATAATCGGAGCATTATTATAATATTGAGCAGAGTATTTTCCAGCTTGGATTTCACAATAAATTTTAATACAGTCACTATCGTTGAAATTTTTACTAGATATTATTATTTCTTGTGAAATTTTGCCACCCCTTAAAAGTGCAGCGTGGGGCAGGCTGCCCCTGCTGCCCTCACTACACTATGCCAGTCTCCCAATATTTAGTATTGCAGTGCACTTAAGTGTAAGTGTGTGTATGTGTTTAAAGGCTGAGGACAGGACATGGAAGAGTTTGTTAGGGTTAGGCTCAGGCATTCACCTGGTGTTGATCAGATAAACCATAGAAAATTACCAACAACTATTGTACTACAGCTTCCGGGTCAATGACCCCCATCTCGATCAGGTTTTTCGTCCAGTTTCCCTGATCCATTGAGCAAATGCTGAGATGGCCCTTGTTTTGCTTCTAGACATAAATGTAACTTCATTTTCTGTGCACGTCTTCTAGAATTCAGTGGGAAATACAATTATTCAAATTATCGTTTCCATGTTGTCGCGGCAGGAAGTAATAAGAGCCAAAATTTATTGCTTATTTATCTTTGAAAATAGATTTTATTACATGGGAGCTTTTTTGTTGTTTTTTTCTCCCTTTCAAAATTCAAAATTTATTGCTTATTTACCCTTGAAAATAGATTTTTTTACATGGGAGTTTTTTTTTCTCCCTTTCAAAATTCAAAATGTATTGCTTGTTTATCCTTGAAAATAGATTTCATTACATGGGAGTTTTTTTTCTCCCTTTCAAAAATTCAAAATTTAAGTAGTATATGACTTAGTGTAGGGATCACAGAATTTTGAAAATGTGCACACAATTCACTTTTCCCCATAGCACGTCATACGCAGTTTTTAACTGTTTTTTTGACGTAAAATAAATAAATAAATAAACAATCACAGCTGCCAGATGTTAAGAGTTGTACAGACAGCACCTGAATTCATTCTAGCTATCTAGTTAGTGTCAAAAATCTGCCACTGTTGAGACTCAAACCCCAGGACCTCATGGTCAGAATCACTTCAGAGTCAACAGGAATTCTGGTTCAGACCAAAACTGGAAAGGTGACCGTTTTTTCGTCTTCTAACGGTGCCCCAGTCTGCTTCTCCATTTATTCCTAACTCTTTACCTTAAGGAATAATAGGTAATTCTGTACTTATTGAGCTCTCACCACCACAATCACTAAAAAAAACACATTAATATGATGAAATTACCTCTTGGAATCAACGCAACAAGATCATTGTATGCTTTCTCAGATTCTTCTTTTGTCACTGACTGAATAGTTACATGAACTTTATAAAACCTGAAAAATAAAAGACATTCAGAAATTAATTTAAAAAGTTATTTTGAATTCCAGTCTCTCTACCTTTTGCCAACTACTTGTCCTCACCTGTCAAACAACTTGGGATATGAACCAAATGTCACAGCAGGATATTTTGAAACAACATGATTCAAATGTTCTGCAAAATCTACTTCAGTACAGCTCAAATACAAATTTTTTACATGTATTCTTTCATTTCCTTCCTTAAATAATTCCTACAAAAACAAAACTTAAATTATAGAAAAATCCCTACTATGAATATCAGAATGTGTTGCGTACAATCAAAAAGGATTCAATCAGAAATTCATAAACATTAAAATCTACTATTCACACACATATTCTTGATATTTGGCTTGGCCCAGCAAAGTTCGACCCATTCAGAGCATGTTCAACTACAGGGTTCTGAATGTGCCATAGTGAGTTTCACTGCACAGTCAAGTATCATGAAAAATTGTGTGACTGGTACCATACATAATTTTTTTTGAAATTGACATGTTTAGAGAATTCTTGAGATTTTGTTTATAAAGCCTATAACAATATATTTAAATACTTTTACCACTCTCATACCTCTTGTACAGCCAAAAACAGCTTTTGCATCAAGAAGGGAATTCCAGGGAAAATATATACATTATGTACCGATACGTTTGGATATAAAGTTCTTCTTCCTGTGTTTTGATCAATGCCATATAGGAGTTTTGCTGATTCTGGAATCTTGCATGGAAATCATTAAATTAATAATAATTTTGTTTCATTAAGAATGCTAATTACTACAAGCCTGTCAATACAAAACACAAACTGAAAAAATTTCAGTTTAATAAAGAAAGAAAATTTGGAATTTGATGTTTTTTCTCTTAAATTAGTTAACAGAATTTTTCTTTTTCTTCTTTGTGAAGGAAAGGTGAAACCTCTCAAATAGTTTAGAAAAATAGAAAGAAATAAAATTATATTCCAAATGATTAAACATTCACATTGTTTTGCTGCATAAATATATTATTATAATTTCTGTTTTTCTCATCAGTTTTCTCTCCCCACTGTCAATAACTTTTAAATAGTGCCAGTAAAAAAATAGTGTAGCCAAATAGTGTATGTAAGTACCCACATTCCCTTCTACATTTTATACTATAAATACAACTTATTCATCAGTGCACTTAACAATGAATTTTTATGAGATCAGTTGTACAATTTTCAAAAAAAAAAAAAAAAGCATTAATAAAAAATAATATTTTGTTATGATAACTCAGGAATAGAATCACCAGGATACTTAAAAAGTTTCTCAACATTTTGGCATTTCCTTTAAAATACAATAAAACTTAATACCTGGGCAAGATCCTTACATGAGCTAATTTCATTGCAGGAGAATTGAGATCTTCAGTTTTAAAGAAATCTGCACACAATTTGACTAATTCTGGGTGTGGTTTAACTTCTTCCCCAAATGCTTTGGCGATAGCTGTCAATGAGTTATTTATTGTAAATGTTATTTGTTTATAATACATTTTATAAAAGTATCACTTAAATTACAAAAATAAAGTTCGCTTTAGAGAACAGTATAAATTATACCAGAAAATGTAACATCATCATGGGTTGGTCCAATTCCACCAGTTGTAATTACATATGAGAAGTTTTTAGAAAATAACTGCACTTCTTTAGCAATTTCGTCTTCTTCATCTCCAATTACAGATATCTATTTACATAAAAAAAAGTTAAGTTAAAAAAAACATCAGGAATATTTTATTGGGTCATTTTATTTGGTCATACTAAAACATTTGGAATGATTTCTAAACTATTAATGTATCAAACATATTATTTCATGTTCTCACTCTTTTCACTTTGATGCCTCTATCAAACAAATGTCGAGCAATGAAGTGTGAGTTAGTATCGGCAACCTGACCTTTCAAAATTTCTTCTCCTATCACTGAGTAAAAGCAAAATAGAACAAGTATTACTTCAAGTCAAAGGATTTTTTCATAATTTCATTGTCCTTAAGTTCACAGTAATAAGCTGACATACCTATAATTCCAGCAGAACTTTGTTTCTTCAAAGGCACAGCAGAAGTATGTACATGGCTGATGGAAGCACCATTTAAACAAAACGGGCCAATTTTCCGTAAGAATGCCATTATTATTAGGTTAGATATTCTAGGTAAAAGACTATTCAGTTACTTTAAGGGATGACAGCTGATGATGGAGAAATTCATACTCATTACTTTGGCCCAAATACAGGGTACTTTCAACCAGACGTTACACTTCATTATTCCTCGAGTTTTATTGCGTCAAACTTCATGCATTTCATTATTCAAAAACACTTGTAACTCAAAACTATTTCATACTCCAACTATTTCATATCCCAACGAAAATTACTGAAAGTAATAGAGAAGTACATCAAACAGTTTCGCATGTGCCATTCCAGCACGAACTGGCTTTAAAAAACAGTATAATCTCTCTATTATCTCCAACTGCTCTCTAGTATCGGGGGAAATTTAGGCGACGAAGACACCTGTCCCTAGCAACACCATAGACACAGAGCACATCACCGTGCCTGTGGCCATAGGCAAGGTAACGAAATAGCGACTCCTGCGGCTTTACACCCCACCATATCATTAGCCACTTAACCTAAAACAACTTTGGTCTCGCCCCCTTGCACCGGCTGTGGCCATCAGAGTGGCTCCGAAATTATCTACAATCAAAAATACGTCTTTATCATGGTAAATTTTTTTTCATGTCTTTAATCATACCATAAACTTCTCATTTACCTTAAAACGTAAGGCCAAAGCGTATATAAAAGCGCGCGGCTTTTGAAATCCAGCATCCGCCTTCGTAATACTATCTTATTAGTTACAGATTAGTTGGAAATTGTGTCATTTTTAAAAGACTGTATAGCGTTATCGCCTGGATTTCGAAGAGAAAAATAAAGGGAATTGCATGCAAGTGTACTGGCTCTATAAAAATATGAGCTCCTGACTTGGAGTAGTGTAGTCCATGTAAATGTGAGTGTAAACCACATGTATGTCTGGCCATGGTGGAAATAATTCCACCATGTGTCCACCATGTGGTTAATTGTGTCCACCATGTGGTTAATTCCACCATGTGGTTAATTCCACCATGTGGTTAATTCCACCATGTGTCTGGCCACGTATGTCTGGTTGGTGTTGGTGTAAATAAGGTGTAAGGATAGGGCGAGGAAGAGGAAGGAAAGCTTGCGTATGGTGTGAGGCCCGTATGTTACTCTCAGGGGCGTCCAGAGGGTAGGGCAGCTGGGGCAACTTGCCCGAGGCCCCCACTTAATTGTGGCCTCAAACATTTATAAAATATATTTCATTCAGTGCATTTTCATGAAAAAAATATTTAACTGTAGTTGAAATATGATTCACTTAAAAAAATATATTTAATATAGTTATAATAATAATAATAATAATAATAATAATAATAATAATAATAATAATAATAATAATAATAATAATAATAATAATAATAATAATAAATAAGAGGAACTTTTGTTGGAAATATGGGGCTCCATGGATCTGCTGCTCCAGCCCCCTTGTTTTCTCGGGGCAATCCTCGGTGTTATTACTACAGCATTTGTCTGGTGATAATCACCGAAACCTAATAAAGAAATAAAATTCGCTCAATTCACACAATGTCACGCAACAGTGAAAAAAGTCTGAGAACCCCAATTGGGGACGATGGCAGTTAGTGGGTTAAACTTCTTATGAAGTTTGCTAATCCTGGCCCTTGGGGACTTGTAATCAGCTCGTGGAGTACGCATCGTGCGCGAAAGCGATCTGAAAGTCATTCACGTGTTCCCTTGCCTGTTGGCCCTGTTCCCCTCCCTAGGCCTTTGAGACGGCCTATTAATAATAATGACAATATGAACACGCGGATCATTTTTACTTTCTCGTAATAATACGTATATACAGAGTAATATACGTAGTGTAGAGAAAGTTATGTTATGCTGCGGAAAATTGATTTCGAGATTTCAACGGAAATACATGTTTTAGGGTCACCCGATACCGACATTTTTTTTCAAAACGTCCGTTCGCCCGTCTGTCTGTCCGTCTGTCTGTCCGTCTGTCTATTCGTCTGTCTGTCCATCTGTCTGTCCGTCTGTCTGTATGTGAACACTACTAGCGCCTAAACTGCGTAGAATTTTTTCCAAATTGAAGAAACCCCTGGCCATCTGACTCAAGTTGAAGGTTTGAGATTTTGAAAAACATTGTTTAAAATTTCGGGGTACTTTACATAAAGCCCATTGGACATTTTCAAAATTTTCTAAAAAACGGCTCCAAATATTTTCTTTAAATTTCATGTAAGAATAGAGTAACACTTATAAAGGTGGCAAAGGTCCGATTTTCACGGTTAACTCTGAATTTTCGAAAATTGCAAAATTATGATTTTTTTCGGCGTCTTCCTACAACAATAAAATTGAAGACAGATTTTTCCTTCAAATGAAATTTGTTGTCCAACAACAGTTCTTTCATTAAGGTCACGTAGATTTTTTTGAAAATTTTTGACGCAAGCTAGATAGCTTGGTCGAATTCAGCCGCTGACTGGACGAGAATTCTAGCGGTCGGCTGCTCTGATTGGCAATTTTACGTCGTTTCTCTGATCTATACACCAGGCGACTGTCGGAGCAGTACCTACTCAAATATGTCACGGACCGCACGCGACCTTTCCATCTTCTTCCTTTCATATCCTCGCCCCTTACACAGTCACACCTACTACACTACTATACATGTCACATTGATTGATTGATTGATTCTTTCGTGTTTCCGGGCGCGTCAACTGCTTTGGTCATTAGTCCCGTTAGTGTGCTTGTTGTTCTCGGGAGATGGCGGTGATCTTCCCCCCTCTGGATGGCGAGATACGGCGCCGACCTACCGTCGGCTAGTGGGGTTTCCCCCAACAAGGACTCTCCCACCAGTGGGGCCACCCCAGCCAGGACAAGCTCTAAGTTCCCGTCCGATCTCCCGGAATATGTGGTAGTGTAGTGCATGTTAGTGTAAGGGGAGAAGATAGGACAAGGAAGAGGAAGGACAGATCGCGCGCGGTCCGTGGCCCCTTTGGTAGGGTACTGCTCCGGCATTCGCCTAGTGTTGATCGGAGAAACCACGGAAAACTATCGATCAGAGCAGCCGGCCGCTAGACTTCTCCTCCAGACAGCGACTGAATTCGACCTAGCTGGAAAGCTAGTGTCGAAAATCCTAGGACCTCCCGGTCAGTGGCGCTGCAGTGACATCACTTGATGCCCTGAGCTACCGCTCCCGGTATACATGTCACGAGACCAGTCGTAAGCTTAGAGCTTGTCCCGACTGGGGCGGTGCCTCGTTGGTGGGAGATACCTGAATGGGGTAAATCTCACGAGTCGACAAATAGGTTGGCGCTGTATCTCGCCCTCTAGCGGGGAAGGATCACGCCACGTCGAGGTAAAAATATGCACTACACTTACGGAACCATGACAGCTGACACCCTTGGAAACGAAATAACACAGGGCAGCAAAAAAATAAATTCTCGGCGCTTTGGTTCTGATGGGTGAATTGAATTTATTTAAGCGATTAATTAATAGATCTGAAATCTATTTTTCTCCAACACATAAGACTTTTTGTAATTTCAAAGAGAAGACTGGTAAACAAAAACGATTTATGAAAGTTTCAGGAAACACATTGTGAATAAACGATTTAAAACTAGATATACACAATTCTACTAAAGGAAAATTAAATATAAATATATATACAAGCGGTACACATCTTATGCTTATTGACAACATACATTAACAAAATGTTATATTTACACTAACAATGTCAGAGACTCTGCTAATACTTTCTTTTGCTGGAATTTTGCCTCCTCTCTCGCTTTCTGTGCAATTCTACCCTTTCTCTCTTAAATGGTCGTCTGCCATCATCACTTCAAAATATCTGCCCTGATAACGTTTTTCCATCTCTTTCAGGTCTTGTTGAAACTTTTCTCCATGCTCATAACTTGGAATCCCCCCGATAATAAGGAAAGAAATAAAGGTAGTTGTGGTGATTGATGCTCATGTTACATCCTAAATTCTTCATAGAAATTAGCATTTCATCCCTCGTAGATCTGAAATCTGAGTGTTTTTTATTTCTTTAAAAATTTACGGAGACTGTTTTGAAACCTTCCTTCTTCATCACTCATTAAAGTTTCAAAGTGTTCATCTTTCATCAGATTTCTAATTTGAGGTCCAACAAAGATGCTTTCTTTAAGCTTGACCTTAGAAAGAAAAGGAAATTTTGAACAAATATATTTAAAAAGATCTTCATTCTTATTCAGAGCAAATTTTAATTATACCAAGCTTGATACTCAGTGGTGGCAAAATAATCTTTTCCCGATTAACCAAACTTCTTATTTCGTTTTTTATCTCCAGGATTCAAAGTATATCTGATTGACAAATCCTTTTTGACCCAGTGCAATACACAAACCCTGGTATCTCATTCAGATAGAAAGCAGGGGAACTTAATAAATCCTAGTTGAAGTCCCACCAATATTCCGATAACTTTCAAGTTTTCAGAGATAACCCTTTGGTGTTCTTTATAATTAATTTTTTTAAAGTTCTTCCATGTTTTCAAATATTTCCTTTAAATGAACAGAATGAGATACTGGCACTAAGACATATTGATTTTCATTTTGAAGCAGAACAGCTTTGAGGCTGCGTTTTGAAGAATCTACATCGATCACTGACATATCTTATTCCAAATTTTTCAAGTACATCATGGATGTTGTTGCAGTATACAAACTGACCCTCTTTCATGAAATAATCAAGGAACTCTTCTTCTCTCTTTCAATATCAGTAAAATGTTGTGCCTGGAGCAAGCATATTTTTCTTTTTCAAATGTAAGCCTAAAACCTGCGCCAATTCCTTTGAGAGACCAAGATCTCGCTCCAAATCATGACGTTCTTCTGAATTAAACAACTGGGGCCTTCTCTAGAAGAGAGAACGGGGAAATCAGTAACATCCATTTCACTGTCACAGCAGGCTGAATAATCTGAAGATTATGTAGACGGTAGGCCATGGGCCATGTAGTGGGTTTCAAACTGAGGGTTTGATATAGGAATGTCAGGACCATGTGGTTGCAGGTCTAATGGCTGACATAAGTCATTGTAATACATTGCCAATGTTCATTTGAAATTTAATCAATTGTAAATTTTGCATAAACTGTGTGCAATGTGAAGAAACTGAATCCACACTTTTAATCTGGTAGCAACACCGACTCATTGTCACCTTGCTTTTAATCAAAAACAGTGAATTGCCACAGCCCTATGTTTACATACTATGATATGACAGCATATGCTAATTTGAGATATGAAAAACTGAAAGTTTTGCAAAAACTAAAAGTGATAGATAAAAACTAAAATTATATATGTATTCAAGATGAAAAACTGATTCATAATCACTGATTTTCATTAAAACTGGCAAATCATTGTAGCCCTGTGTAATCAATTATTTGAATCTATATTTCATGGACCTAATGAATTTGTCTAATTGCAGCATGGAGTATGGGAAATAAAAACAACAAATCTATAGATTTGGGATTAGAAAGTCTAGTGAATAAATATAACATAATTTATTATTATATTATACGTAAGAATTCTACACAAAGGAAGAAAACCTAGAAAGAAATCTTTTTACAAATAATTTGTCGCAGTTATAAAATTATCATATTTGAAATTAATTTTTTTTGCTCAAACAAGCTCTTTGTCCACCAGAGATGATAAGCCAAACTTTCAATACTGTTTCAACTTATTCAAGTTCCTTCCAATAATATTCATAAAGTATGTGCTGACTGTGTCCACTAATGTCTAGCATTAACACAAGACTTTTAAAGGAAGGAAACAGTTTTTAAGTCAACATTCTTGAATCCAGAAAAACTGTAATCCTGATTCAGGTTATCTTATTTTGCTTATGACCCCTATCTCAGATTTTCCACTGCTCCAGATACCTCTCACCATTTTGATTTTTATTCTAAACTAGTGGATCCCTAGAAACTTCATGCCTACTATCTATGCTTGGCCCACTCCACCTCGCCTGGCAAGGTGGAAGGATCAAGTCACCCCATCCGCAACAACATCCATATCCACAAAAGCTCCCTACAATTTGGTGTCGTTATCCTCCTATCTTTTTTCTCAGCTGCTCGAAAGAGTATGTACAAAATTTGACATTATTTCTTTCAGATCAGGTTCAAATTTAGTTGTTCTGGATCACACTGAGAGTAAGATCGACTTAAATACTGACTTGTCAACATGGTATATTTACATTTTATGGGTTTTATCGAAGGATTTTTTTTCACCCATGTTTGTTGACACCAAAATACAAATTTGCATGAGCAAATGATTAATAAATTAAGGTTTTTTTAATTGATCATTAGGTAGCATTTTGAAGATCAAGATAATTCCTGCCTTGAACAGATTTTTATATATTATATTAGGAAATGTCGTTCATGAATTTGATCAGAGTAAAAAGAATTAAACCATTAGTTCGCTGATGTTTCTGAATATTTTTGTTCCCTCCTCAGGGCTGGTGTTAAAAGCATGACAACATCAAAATGTATAAACACTACATAAATTATTCATAGCTTGATAGCATAACTTCTGTAATGAACCAAACCCAACCAAAGTTGATCATGCAAGAAGCGTTTTGAAACAAATGGTCTACCCCTTTTTTTTTATTAAATGGAGAGGTAACCAACAGAGCCACTAGAGAATCTCAGAACAGTCAATTCTGAATGTCTTATAACCATTTTTTCATCAGAAATCTTTAAAGAAGTAAGAAAATTGCACATTATTTCTTTGTCATGACAATTCAAGCCCATTGGCCCACGCAACTCAATATGTGATCAGTCAAAACGTCGAATTATTGGGTCATCAGCCTTAGTTCCTATTTGGCACCCAATGATTTCTTTTTCTTCTCAGCCAAGAAGAAACTATGTGATTAACAATTTTCAACACTTCAGGAAGTGGTTGAAGCAATCAATTTGCTTGTCCTGAAGAGAACTCTATTGGAATAAAAAAGTAAAGTAAATAAAAAAGTAAGAAAATTGATTCAAATGTATGCAAAAGTGAATTGATCACTGTAAAACAAAACCATTTCAATAATAAATATTTGTTTTTATTTCTTATTCCAAATACATAAATAGTTATCCATGTGCAGGTATTGACACACAATTCGACATACCAGATCCCTGCATATCATTATATTTTAACAAGTTTTATTTTTTTATTTTTACAAGTTTAATTTTGTTATAGTCTCATCAGTAACTACTATACCAATCTATCTTGATATTGGATCGGAGTTCTTCTTATATTTTGTACTAGAGAGCACAAATCCATGGTGCTCAAGTCCTTTTTAATTCACCAATGAACACAGGTTTGGATGCCACTCATTCCAATGGGTATGACTGATCAACTATGGCTATGTCATTGTCATTGTAATTTTCCAGGACAATCGTGTCCTTTCCCTACTATTCCGTTCACTTTATCTGCCTTTATTGTTACTGATATGGTTAACACAATATTGTGTATGCCTGTGTATTAATATAATGGCAAGTGACAGTTCAAATACCAAGTGGCAGTTCCAAGTGGTAAACATTTTGGGGCCCTCAAACTCAAGTTAGAAATAGAAGCTGCAAAAAAGCTCTCATAAGCTTGTTAACAAAACAGAAAAGTAATGAAAAGTTTCATGCCATTATACGTTAAATTTATTACACAAATATTTTTACATGAATTTCCATCATATTGTTTTTTTTTTTTCTTAAACAGAATTATCAATTATTTTGGCAGTGTCAATGGGGTTTAAAATTTCATACTTACAACTTACAATGTATAACAACTAAATATATTTAATTACGTACAGAGTTTGATTTCTAGTGGAACATGATGGAACGGAATTCCAGTACCTCGAGAACAAAATAGGAGAGAACAAGCAACTTCGATTTGTAATTCAACCAACTTTCTTAAATTCCAAATTAAATAGTTTTTCATTTAACTGAACCATTACTACAAATGTCATAAAAATATTATTAAAACCATTAAATATCATTATAAACTGTTTTTAATTTACTATTATTAAATTCATATAGAGCACTGTTGTTGTTATTATTATTGTTATTAAGTGTGATTTATAATATTATATTAATAGAAATAATTATATATTATAAATATATAACAATTTCTATTAAATTAATAATTAATTTGGAGGGCATTCTAAGATTTAAAATTTTATAAATCCAGTACTGGTTATATGTAATTTGCATATTTGTTTCAGTACAATGATGGTCATGAGTGATAATCACATCACTGTCTTCTTGCATTAATAACAAAGTATATGGGAAGAATGATCCATGCTTTTTACTCCAATTGTATACCTTAAATAATTTTTTAACTCTTTTAAATTGAAAGTGATCTTTCTCTAGATGAGAGAATTGTTAGAACAATCTTCAATAATGCTTCAATATTCCATTGGCAGCTGTATGTATGTGAAGACATCTATCGACACCGGTAGCACATAAAAAACCTTTACTTCAATTCCAATAGAGCCCTAAAAAGTGTATGTTGCTGGAAAGGATTGCTGCCAAATAAAGGATTGACATTTTTGTAAAAACATCGAATATTGTGAAATTTGAACCCCATGTTTCTGTCTATTTAATTCACTTACTGTTAAACCTATTACTGATGTTGACATCTCTAATAATGCATAAGCTTTGTTAATAAGGCATACATGTTGCTCAGTTAAATAAATAAATTGTAAAATAATGTAAATATTGCATACAATGAATACAATAGTGAAGTAATAATTTCTCTCTCCAAATATTTTTAATTTACAAGGTACAATATTGTCCAGCCCTATAATATGTAAATGGTCATTGCAATCAGTGTGCATTGTTTTCACCACTAGTTCTATCTCTCGCTCAGTATTCAAAAGATTCCAGCTAAGCTGCACCCTCTCCTTCCTCGCCTTCCCCTTCACCCTCCTCAGCCTTCTCAGCACGCGATATGTTCTTCAGTTCCTGCACACATATACACATAAAGAAATGAGAACAGATAATAAACATAATTTGGTAGATAACTGTCAGCACATAAATAACACTTTAAAGCTTTTTTTTCTCCAAAACACTTTCCAGTAATTTGGGTAATTTATATATGAAAAGGATATTAATACAAGTTTTACAGATTAACCTGCACATCATCTCCTTTTAACAAATACTTTAAACTTGTAGCTAAAATGATTAATAGACAATACAATTTTAAAAACAATTTCACAAATGTAATTATCAGTCAAGTCAAGATTTATAATCGAGTCCAGCCTAATTTTGATTAATTTTGAAAACCAAAAAGTAAAACAATGTACATTTCCCATATAAATTATGGTTTACTATTAGAGTTTAAGTTTTTAATAAGAAAATATTAATTATAATAGAGTTTTATTGAATTGTATTATACTTGTGTAACTTGTTTGGGAGACAGCATCAATACACTATTACTGTATAAGTTGTTGTAATGTTACTTCTGCCTTCTATGATAGCTCATGGACAATGTACTAGCTTCCCATGATGTGTTCCTGAGTTTGATTTCCAGCTGAGGCAAAAATAAGAGTTATAGCTTTCCTTGAAAATCATCTCAGTTTCTGTAGCTGTGAGACGAAGCTCAGGCAGGTGAGATTTGCTAGTTACGGTGAAGGGAATACGTCATGTTTGTCACATGTCTTTCTTACTCCCCCAAGCACAGGAATTATACTACGTCCAGGCATGGGGAACACGTTAGCTAGCAAGCAAAGTTGGACAATCAACTCCAAGTGTCAAATACATACATTCAAACAATGTTACTTCTGAACATCCAGTATTGACAGAAAGTATCAGTAAATAAAGATTTTAGGATTTAATGAATTTCATTGACAGTCTAACTTACAATGATGATGATCTGTGCTAATTTGATTTTTTTTTTATAAGAAAAGAAAAGAAGTTTACCTTCTGAATTATTTGATAAAATTCTTTAGTTGCAGTTTCTGCAGGCTGCTTTTCAAAATCTTCTAAATCAACTTTTGAAGCTCTGTCTTCAGGCTTTGCTGATTTTTGCTTCAATCTTATTTCTCTGATTCTAGCTTCTAAAATCTTCTCACGCCGACTCTCACGTTCAAACAACTGAAAATTATTGAGAAACAAGTTTGATGTTTTACTGGCAAGACATATATTAAGTTTAAGTTGGAGTGTATTTTCTTCTTACATTTGAAAGTTGCTGTTTTTCACTCTTCTGACTTGTTGTCAAGTTCTCTGATAATTCTACAAGGTACGTTGTTCCTATATGGTTTCCAACAGCAATAAGTAGACCTTGATCATGTACTCGTAAACATCTCAACTGGAAATCACACACCTAACACCAAATAAAATATATAAATAAATAACAGAAACATAAATATCAGTCATCCAGCCACAAGAGAAACTTAGAAAATTTTATATTTGGTACCTTAATACTTAGAGAAGGCTCTCTTTGTTCTTGAATAATATCCCAAACATCTAACATACCATCCATTCTTGTTGTATAGAATACAGAATGGCGTGTTGGACTCCAAGCTCCGTCTGTTAGTAGAGCTCGATGAAAACTGAAGAAACCAATTTTTAAGGAAAAATTTTAGGATGAAAATTCACTAATCTTGTGAGGATTAAAATATGAATCATGAATAATTTCATATATACAAAATAATTGTATTTTATATACAAAAAATGTTGCCTTTATATTAACAATATAGACTCCTTTTTAATGAACCTCCATAATTCTTATTTTATTGTAATGTTATTTTTATTTATTTCTAAAACACAAAGTATACATTTTCTAAATGTGATGTGCAAAATATTAGAAATAACGAAAAAACTGAACATAACAGACCTTGTCCATATGATAGATGATTCTTTGCAATCTTCTGACCAAACACGAGCGGTCCAGTCTCCAATTGTCAAGAAATTTTTGGAGTAGCCTGGGTTTCTTTGAAGGGCATACACTGGTCCTAAGTGAGCTTGGAATTTAGCAGAAACTTTTTCTGAAGGCAACTTGCCCTTTCGATTACAGCCAATAACTAATCCATTTTCAGTTCCCACCATAAATCGTGTGGGAATTGTTGGTTCGTATTCTAAACAAGAAGCTCCAACAGCACGGCTTACCACTTGTTCATCAATCTTCTCCATATCAAGAACAATCTCCTCAGTAGGTGCAGCAAGCTTTCTTGTATCCCACCACTTCACCTGAAGAAAAATTGAACTCATTATTATGAAAATTGTTTTCTAACGTCGAGAGATATGTTTGCTTCATACAAGTGTTTTCGGGCTCATATCAAAAATATAATATGAAACTTGTGAAGTTCATTGTTAGGGCAATATTACAAATGTTAAATACAATTGAAGGGGTCGGGGCAACATAATGATAACCCTCATTTTTTTCGGAAAATGAGTTATACATAATACCGTACTCTGGTGCATGTCTTCTTTACCACTGCTATCAATATTTGAAAAATTGTCAGTAGATTGTACTTAAAAGTCAATTGATAGTGTTGCATCTTAACAGTTTTGCCTAACGTTTAGAGGCAACATAATCATATCCCTCAGTGGTAGGATGGCTGGATGCAGTAATATTCCAGTTAGAAGTTGTCAAAAAGAGATTTCTTCCCATATGGACACATCTGATGACTTCAATGAGAACAATAGTGTTGATGATCTGAATTATATTCAACACAACACAGAGAATTCATCAGAAAAAATACATGAGGGTTATTATTATGTTGCTTCAAAAATAACCTAAAATAAACATTAAACATAGTTTTATTTTTTTAACTTTGATATCATAATCTGAAGTAATCCAATACATCTGTTGATTGATGGGTCTCTACAGTTAAGCTAAAAATTAAAAATGATCATCTCTTGCCAATCTTTCTAATTTTATTTTGTTACAAGATGAGACATTTCCGAAGTCAATAATCTCTTTATGAGAAGATCAACTCAACCATATTCACAGAAGGTAACTGCTAGGAAAAGGCAGAGGCAAATAAAATCAAAGATAAGAAACAAGCAAAGAGGAAATGAAGGGAATATAAATCAAATAAAACTAAAAAGAAAGTTCCAAGTCACACTATTGGCAAATTATTTAGTACATAATCTTTCGTAAAAATACAGTTAAACAATTCTGCTAAGGAAACAATATCTAAAACATTCTGGAATTTGGAACATGTTGATAAACAAAACCATTATTAATGAATTGTATTGAAGCTATCCCAATAAAAAGATGTTTACATGGGGCAAATCTATTGGATGGAGAGGAAGTGATGAAATTGCCTGTTGTATAATGAAATACATACAGTGTAGATGAATGAAAGCTACAAAACTAGTTGTTTTTTTTTTATAATTGTACCAGCCAAAATAAGTATTGGAATATAATGTCCTCAGAATGATTAGTTTAGTTTGTAAATTAAGTTATGTTAACAAACTACAACAATTTTTAATTCAGCAATCAAACAACATATCCTCAACGTTTGGAGCACCAAAATCATAATCCACAAATCAAGTGCTCATCCAAAATAAAATATACTTGAATTTTCTAATTTAAAAAAAAACTTTGATTAAAATGGTGCAAAAAACTGTTCATAAGACTGCAACATTTGATTAGAAAATAGCAATTGGTGCATACACACAACTGAGACTTGTCTGGATTTACACAAACTTTCTTTTTCGTCTAACGCAAAATAACAAAAATGAGGGTTATCGCTATGTTTCCCCGACCCCTTCAATTGTCAGAAAAATTCTAATGGAGGCATTCATATTAAATTTCTGGCCATAAAAGAAGATTTGCACTTAAAAACAGTGACCTGATATGATCTTAACTCAGGTACTTCACAGTTCATAATTCCTTTCAATACCTGACCATCAAAGGAAGAAGAGAAGAACTCAGTTCCTGATTTTGAATTAATCCATAACACATTGCGCACAGGGTCTCTGTGGCTTTCTTCAGACAGGCTCACGTCCACTGGCAGTTCACCCCTCCGCACATCCCAGCAAGCCACTTGCCCACTAAACAGTCCACTCACAAGTGTATTTTGATCTTTTGGGTTGTACTCTGTACACACTTGTGGAACAGAAGTCCTCAAGGACATTTGTGGCTTGTTAGAATTTTCTGAAGTAAAATGAAAAACGCACAACCATAAATCAGTTTTCTTATAAACACCAATTCATGAACTCAAAAGTTTTGAGTGGTATGCTCATTTCACTTTCCTTTTCGTCTAATCTTGTTTATAGAAGCCCATTTTTTAAAAGTAAGTCTAAATAAAGTCTCATATTTTAATGACTCATATACGAAATTGTACTATGTCTGACAAACTTAAATACAAAATATAGTCCACAAAAAACTGATTAGAAATGTTAGTAGCTCCCACTCAAAAATAAAATTTGCCACTTACCTACTTCCCAGATATAAGATGTAGTACTAAGGTCAGGTGGTGATCGTTGAAACTCTAAATTACAATGTGTCACACAAATTCGTTGACCACCATCAGGAGACCAAGATACATGGGTAATGGGCCTCTTAGTACTACAAATATCACGGTACACACTAACAGTTTGGGCTGTAAAATGTTCCACTGGTATTGTGGCTTCTAAATCACTATAATATTCTTCATATATATTGACAGCATTATTTTGTAAAATACAGTGTTCCATAGCCTAAATAACAATTACACATTTATTATCTACATGAAACAGAATTCCATAATATTTAAAAAGTACAAAATCTAAATTCAAATAAATGAAATAAATACAAAAAAAGAATTATATTTAAATTTAGTTTACAAGTTGGAGTTGAAGCATTGTATGAATATAATTTTCATCTTTTTCAACTTTTTTTCTGTATCTTGTTGTCTGTTCTATATCTAATGGGTTGATGTCACGAGGCCAGCCCCCTTCATTATGGTTCATTCCACGATCAGTATATTCAGCTCTAGTAGTGTTTGCCTAGAAAAAATAACAATTATTTTTCCACATTATTTTATCAGCAATATTTGAGTTTTATTGTGCAATCCCTTGGCAAATTTGCTTAAAACTAGGGGAATAATCATTCTTTATAACCTTCCCATTCAAAAGAACATCTGAGATAATAATTTTAACATTACACTGGCAAATAAGGAGAACTGAAAGATAATATTACCTCATGTTCTGAAAGCATAACACCCATTTGTATACTTCTATCAACTGGATCTTTTAAGATATATTCTGCATTTATGGCTTTATCAGGTACTATATTTTCTACTAGTTTTGGACCTTCATCAGAAAACAGACATTGTCTTCCAAAGTCAGATCTTTTCCTTGTATATACAAAAGTGCTTTCCATTATAACAGATTTGAATCAAAGTTGTAAATAACAAAAACAATATTCAATGTTTTACACCTTCAATTACATCACTTTCCTTCTTCACTGTACTGTTTTCATGTCTTCGAATTAAATTGTGTATATATAAAAGTGGTTATGCTGTTTGTACACATTTGTGTCAAGAATACTCAAAATGTGTACTCCGGTTACCATGGTTACAAACACCATACCGCTTTTGAGAGAATCTTCAAACGCGTTAAAATTGCTTTGACGGAATTCAGGGAGATGGCATGACGTCACAAACTTGAAGCCATCTTCGCCATATTGGTGAGTCCAGAAAGCGGGTAGCATAGACAAACTGTGTGTGAGTGCTCTATGGCTTGTAACTGTGCTCGTGTTCAGTTGTTGTTTGGCATCGTTTTTAATATTTAAAAGCCTTGTTCGGAAAAGCTAGCTTTTTGTAACAGTTCGTTATGGTTACTAGTGCGGCTAACGGCTGTACAAACCGTGCGGAAAAACCGGAAATTACTTTCCAAAAGTAAGTAACTACTCCTTGTAATTTGGAACATTTGGTAACTTTGCAAGTTATTCGTTAATTTTCGTGAATTTCTTCTTAAAGATTTCCTGCAGATACAAAGCAAAGAGCATTGTGGACTCGGGCTGAACGAAGAGGCAATTGGCAACCTAGCAATTACAGTAGGTTATGTTCGGCTCATTTCCAAGAACACGATTTTAATAGAACTTCTTTATCGTGTGTACGTTTGCGGGAATTCTCGATTCCATCAAAGTCGGTCTACATATTCCTACGTCTCAAGCAGCTAATGACATACTGTTAGGCCTGTAGTAACAGAAGGTACTGGTTTGACAGATGTTGTGGACCCACCAATATGGCGAACAGGCTTCACTTGATGAACATGAAAGATGTTTGTAACGGCACCTCCATATATATTCATAGTTCCATGGACGCCAGCATAGTAATGTTGTCGGGCAAAGCAGCGTGTTGTGGAAGTATGCGAATTCGTGCAGTGATAAAGCAAGAAAATTGCATATCACATCGTGACATACCAATACGTGGGACATTGTATTGCGTGACATTTATTGTAAACAGGGTGAATGGTAAGGATAGACATATGTAAATATGGCGGCCTAGCAACGGTAGACGAGTTGTCGTCAAGGTCAACAAACTTCATTGCTTTGAACCACGGGGCGCGGCTAGTTGATAAAGTAAACTGTTTGGGGATTGGCCGAGAAAGCAATGACAGTCTGGGGGCGCGGCTAGTTGAATTTGTAAGTAATTTAGGGATTGGCTAGGCATGGAATGACAATGTATTTCGACGGAAGTGGGTCGAATTTTTTCTGACAAGAAACAGTAGAAAATATAGACCGAGTTTTGAAGGGCTGAAAGAGGGGAATATGGATTCACTCCGACTTATGCCGTGGTGCTGTGCGGATCGTTTGTAAATAATTGATGTTGGGAGTTTGGGAATTGTGAACGTCTACTTTGGAGCGTATGGTTGTCGGACTTTGAATATTGACGGAATGTGCGAAAATTGGAACTTGGAAATATTTCGAGTGCAGCAGCTAGGTGAACTTAGGTGAATTTGTCGGGAACAGGACTGGGAGTATTTGGAGCAGATAATAGTTTACTGAACTTTAATATTTTAAGCATACGCGTAGAAAGAACTGGGAACTTTTAAAAGGCAATTTAATTAAGACATCAATAGGGAACGGATTTTCATGTAAATACATATTTTTACAGGAACAAGATACCTGCATTCACTAATATTTTTTACACTTAACACGACATTCTGAACTAATTGGAACCATTTTTATTTTACATATTTTAACATATTTGGGTATAATTACATATTTTTACATATTTTATCTATAGCTACATATTTCGTTACATTTTAATATATTTATAGGTCGAAAATGAACATTTCACTTGTGATGTTCGAAATATGTTACTTGAAAACTTACTTAGTTACTGAAATACTTAAAAAATACGCAATGCGCTTGTATTAACACCGGACAATCGCTATTAATTTCCAAACTTATCTCCCCCGCCCCACTGCTTCTTGGAAACAGCGTAGTCGGGATCAACGATGAGCGGATGTAGTATGTGAAGCAGAAGGAACTTCAACCACATGCTTACTCGTGTTTCATAGACCCCATGCGTAACTCGATAAAAAACTCAGATAATTGTCTTATCGCTTTTCTGGAGTTGGGGTGGGAGTATGCTTCCATTCCACCCCCTTCTATCACAGGCTACACGGTACTATTTACTTGAGCTCCGGATCCTCGTAAATAACATTGTATAGAATACGAAAGTATTATATGTTTCGGATGAAACTAGCGAATAATTGCTTCTGTAGATGTAAAACTTTCATTCAGCCTCTCTGAATCCATGTAAAGCTCTGATCGGCAATGTACTCTGCTCGAAAAACGCTTGAAGAATGGAATTGTAAACATTATAACGAATATTTATTTCACATATTTCCTGTTTTTTTTACATATTTTTGAAAAAATAAGTATATATATATATATATATATATATATATATATATATATATATATATATATATATGTACATATTTTGCTATTTTTATTACAACTAGTGAGAACTCGTCAAAATTTGACGGTGTGATCTGAGATAAATGTAAAATACTGTGCCCAGTTTAATGTTCACAATATGTTTCATTGTTTGAATCTTCAGGGTATAACGAAAATATTCTGTGATGAGTTCCCAAAATTTTGAACACGTATGTCCTATGACCAGGTGGCAATACAATATCGGCACCAAATTACACAAAAGAAAGAGCACGACTATACTGACGGATATTATTTCTAAAATCTTTTGATGTGACAAAATCTCCTATAAACAACTGTTTGATTTCTTCTGGCATATTGCTCGAAAGTAAGCTTATTTTCCCAATTTTGCAACACAGAGTAAACTCGTTTACAGAATTTCTCTCACACGGGAAGTACAAAGTAGAACAAAACTTACATTTCATAGACAGTGACCCAACAGAAAACGAAATGACCTCACTATCACGACACATACGCTGACTTTCGCTTCCTCTGCTCGCAGTCAATGTATTCGTATACGCAGTCAATTTGCGTCTTTTTGGGCGCGTGGGCAACGATTCGGAAGTCGACATAATCTGTGAACAACTTCACTACTTCAGTACAACCGAACAAAACCCACTGTCCGAATGTTCTCTAGAAAATATACTACAAAAGCAAATACATGCAAACTGTCATCACCACAATGCAAGTATTACACTGAAACAAAACCTTGACGAATCGTGATCAAATCTCAACAATCGAAACAAAACATCAAGCAGCGCCACCATGAAGCGGCGGGGACTCACATCTATCGACTCATGTATATCAATTTCAAAACAGCCACCCTTTGGGAGAAAACAATTGACTATTGGTAAGCGTACTATTAAAGAATGATTTAATTAATTAATTTACACCATAAATGTTGGTGAATCAACACAAACAATATCTGGTAACACATCTAGGATCACATTCTTTCATTTAAAGGAAAGAATACTACAATCGGTTCAGTAGAAGCTCTAAACGAAGCCATGGCAGAATGCCTTATTTTTTAAATATATAGATAAATTTCGTTCTCTACTTATCAACTTATGAAGCGGTGAGGATCAGTGACTTGAGTACTCTTGTGCCAGAACGGAGGAAAAGAAAATGGTATTTGGACCTGGAGCCATCGACACCGGAAAGAAATGAAAATGGTTCTACGCGGCGACATCGGTCCATAGAGCGCGCGAAGACGGGTACTGTAATATAAGGTTTGAAACTGGTCATGACCGAAAGTTTCGTATTGTTACTAATGAAAATTGAATAAACTTACAAGTTTCTGTGAATAGAAAATATGATTTTCATTTAGCCAATTCCAGCAAATGAGTAGCTAGAAATGTATATTTGCTTTTCAGATTCCTCGGCCACTCTGTACAGATGGCAGATCGAATAATCGGCTATTAGTAGGCAATAGCGATTATTTCTTATAAGACCCATCGACCCAGTTAGCCGGATATTAATTTATTGGAAATAGCAGTTGAAGATTAATTTTAATAATTGAATTAACGTAATCTTTTCCTGGCGCCCATATTCTTATATATAAATTTGGAACGGGTTACGTTGAATTAATCTTTTAGACGCTGAAAAATTCAAGAATAAGGAGGAAAAGGCACTGTCATAAGTTACATACGCAATAAAATGGAAAATTGTAATTTTTGTATATATTATTTTGTAAACTTAAATGCACAAAACCAGGTCGCATATATGTCAAACTAGATTTACATATTTACAACACTTCTGCATTTTATTAATAGTTTCCATTAACCAGAAATATTTACATATTACCAGTAACTTTCCAAGGATCACAATTTAAAATTTGCGACGACTGGGAGACAAAATCAGTTTGAATGCGGAGAAGGATATCTGAACGATGTGACTGGCATATATTTTAGCAGCCCAACACTAACCTTCTGAGAATTTATATTTACTTTCACTAAAATTTCGGCGTATTGTCAATCGTCCATGTTCTCAGATCATGGCCAGTATTTGTCAAAGAGAGAAATGGAGAAAAATCAGTTGGTATACTTTCAGGAATTCTCTCGTATTTTATAATATTAGAAGGGCAGAGGAGATATTAGATTTAAAAATTAAATTAAACAGTTTGTTTCAACATATACATGAAAGTAGAAACGATGTTTTTGTATTCTCTTCAAAATAGTTCCCTTTGACTTCTAAACTCACAAAAACTCATGCCTCATAAACTACAAATAACATTTCGATATTCTGCTGTGGAATTCCCCTTTAATAGTCAACGATAATTCTTCAGAAACAAGTTTCTTTTACTTTCTCGCCCTTACTTCGAAAGAAGAGAAAGTATTGTAATCGTGCGCAGAAAATCAGCGAATTTTCGACAGAAAAACTTATTGCCGGGCCCTGGTATCAAAAATCTTGTTCCTATACTATGTAGAGTAAATTACTTCCACGTCGTGTAGTTGGAATCCATATTTTGTGAGTATCTGATAACGAAAAGTCAATTGATGGCAAAACGTCTGTCTGTTCTCAACGCTACCGTCTAAAACATTCAGCCGATTTTTCTCATTTTTCTAAAAAATTTTTAGTAGTTTTCGTGCAATAGTGCATGCAATATTTGCAATTTTGAAAAATAACAAAAACAGGATTTTCTCAAAAACGGCTCCAATTTTATTTTAATTTTTGGTATGGATAATGCTAAATGCACTGTATAAGATGACCTAAACGTCATATTGCTCTATTTTGTTTTTTCAAAAATTACAAAAATGTAATTATTTTGACTTGTCTCTCACATCGGTAATATTAACGTTAGAGGCAATTTCTCCATATTATTGTACTTATGAGAAGATGTGCTTTAAAAAATGTCAAATAAAGTTTCTCGAAAATTCGACAGTTTTCTGTTAAAATGAGCACAAACGTACGCATTTTCATAAACGCTCAAACAGGATTCTCTCAAAAATGGCTCCAAATTTTTTCTTCAATCTTTTCCAACGGATAGTGCTAATTGCATTGTTTAATATGACGTAAAGTTAATTTTAGTGAATTTTTTGTTTTTTCAAAAATTCCACCAATGTATTCTTTTTTAAATATCTCTCATGCCGTTAACATGCACATTTCCATCGATTTGTCTGTACTGTAACCGCTTGTCGCCGGTCACATTTATAACCAACGGAAAATGGAAGCTATAATACCCGACATTAGGCCCTACACGTAGTTTCTACAGTGGCGAAGAGATGGCGTAAGTCAGAGAAGGATTTCTGAACGCACTCAGACCGTAGCCAATCAGGAAATTTTCGTGGAAATACGGACGTGGCGTGAACTTGCGTCAAAAAAGAGCTCGCTCTTTCTGGTTCGAGACATCAAGGAGAACGGTTGTCTACGAGTACGCCACATGGTCGACGAGGGACACGCGAAGATTGCGGAACACAAAAGCTTTAATAAAAGGTAATTGACTGAGTACTTTTCATGGATTTACGTACTGTGAATATCGTGAAATTACATGGAATTAGTAAATGAATATTAAACAAGAATGCAATGAATGAAAGAACGACGGCGGTAATAGATCGAAATGAATCTATAAAACCACGTTGCTGCATTCTTGTTGCTAGAAAAGAGGACTATTGTAACATAGGACATGTTTCTTCTTTGTTACAGCTTTAATATATTTCATACTTTTCATATATTCTTTATTCTTATTTTTGGGAATTTCACTTTGGAAATTCTATTATGGAATTTTGAGAGTTATGAGAAAGACGGATTATCCAACAACTAGTTTGACTTTTGCTATTACGAAGTCATAACTTGGAGTTTCGGACTCGCATTCTGAAGCGACCATCGCCTCTGCGAAAGCTGTGGTGAATTTTCGCCGAACGACTGGGAGACGGTGTTCGGAGTACTTCAGTTTCCGTGCGACAGGCCACGCAGGGACTTTGCAGAAGAACGACGACCTCGAGGCGCGAGGGTCGCGCGACGGGCCAGCTACACAGCGCGGGACCAACTTGCGGAGCTCGCCGGTCGTGAGTCATATTAAAGCAGAAAGAACACTCACTTAATTTCAGTCTAAAAAAAAACGTATGAGATAGGATTATCATTATACTAGCCAAAACGTTGTAATGTGAGCTTCCCTCAAAAACAGACGTTGATCGGGCAAGTTTCTTAGAACATTGGTCTTGCTTGCCAGTGGTTTTATTTTTTTTCGACAGTCGTAACAAGAATCAGATTAAAGTAATTCTTTATGTTTATGATAGAAGTTGTTTTGTACAGAATTATTTATTTAGAGTCATATTTTAATGATTCAAATCATTTAAGAGACGTTATGAAACAAAATTTTGTGTTGAAAGGCTATGCAGAAGCCGAAGGTCAAATGTGACTACTGAGTGTAATGTAATTAGTGATTTAAAAGGTAGTAGTGAATTTCGAGTATTGTGTGTTTGTGTTTTTCTTTTACAGGATGAATATTTGTACTATGATTTGTGTGTCTCATGTGATATTCTTTGTGAAGTGTAAAAATGTATCCATTGCTTGTTTTCTTGTAAACAGGGATCTGAATTATTATTATTTTAGTGAAAAACTGCAGTTTAGGTAGGGAATTAGCTACCATGATTTTACAAAAAGTGAGAACATAGGAGGATCTGTGATTTTCATTCAATAGAATACATGTAATTACATTGATGTAAACGGAAAATGTAAAATTTGTTACATTTTGGTGCTCTAGAATATATGTTATTTGTCATTTAAAACTGAAAAATTGTGTTGGTTTGTTAATTGATCAGTAGTTTAACAAAGACGAACCCACTACCAATAGGGAAGTTTATCCGTAAACTGAGATATTCCCAGGGATGCGTGACGGTGTAATCACACGTCGCGAAGTAGGCAAATGACAGATCTACTTTTGTAATCGGTGAGGCTCGAGAGGAGAACGGTTACAGTACATTATTGAATTTGTTAGTGGATTATCTTCAAATTACTTCAAATGAAGGTTTTCGAAAACGCAATAGATTCCTGTGAAAAAGAGCTTCAAATTTTAAAGGATATTTTAATCTAAAGTTCATTTTGGTATATTCTTTGGTTGTTTCAAAAATTACACAAACGTAATTTTTTAAAAATCCCTCACGCCGTTAATAATTTTCAATAATTTGAAAACTACTGATTTTGGGAGTTAGATGCTTCAAATGAATTTTCTCTAAAACTCAAAATATTGTGAAAAAAATAGCTCGAAATTTCGTTTAACGCCATTTTCTAAAAACAAGATACAATTTTTCCCCCTCCTCGCCCTGCACCCCCTCCTCGACCGCGTCCTCGTGTACTCTCCGCGAGTGGAAAGGGTTGAATCCATATCTTCGTCCCTATGGGTTTCCGTCTAGCGCGGCAGGCCTCCAGGTCTGCGTGGCGCGAGCGATGTTGGTGCCTGCCGGGACGTGAGCATTGCAACCCGCCCGGCAGAAGCGCTCTGCAGGTTGCTGCCAGTGATGGCAGCAGGGGCCGCGGTCGGCCCCTGGACGTAATCGGTGTCGGCATCCCGCCGTACATGAGCGTACGTCTCCCTGTGGATCTGCGCATTTTCATGTCCTTTCAGGGTTGGCATTGCATCCTCTAAGCAGCGCGTGCGTGCGTGCGTGTGTGTGTGTGTGTGTTGTGTGTGTGTGTTGTGTGTGTGTTGTGTGTGTGTGTGTGTGTGTTGTGTGTTGTGTGTGTATGTGTGTGTGTGTGTTGTGTTTTGTGTATGTGTGTCCACATCCCACTCCTCCACATCGCCTGTGGAGTCGTAGGAGACATCACGTCGCTCTCCAGGCACGGAAACCTAACAAACAATCAATGATGCCATATTTTTCGTGGCGAGGCTCAGGCCATGAGGCCTGCTCTTCCGCCTGGCGTCGCAACTTCTGCTACGCTCCTTCTGGCCTCAGTCTGGCAGAGAAAGGAGGTATCACTTGGGCGACGAAACTGCCGATTTGAATTTTGCTCAGAAGCTTCATTTAAGCTTGAGGGTCTTTTACATGCAGTAAAGGTACAACAGGGGGCATTACTTTGGCTTTACCTCCTCTCCGAATGAAGGCGTACGAAGGAGTTTTTGGCCAATAAAAATCCACGGCTTCGATCAGGTTTGAAACCGCTTATATAACATTCCCATATGCTAAAGGCTCATTTACAATGCAAGCATAAGCATGGGGTAACATAAAAGTTAGGACTAAGTGGGCTAATTCACAAAGCGTTCACGTAAGACGTTAACTTTAAAGCTTCAAGCTTCTGTGCTTATGCTTAAGTAAGGAATAAGAATGAACCAATCGCAGTACGGCAACTCAAAATCGAGTATCGAAATAGGACCGAAGTCCATAGATCGAACAAGACTGGATTTTCAGATTTTGTGGTTGATTTTCAGAGGTTTTCTGCTTTGTTTTGTAGCATACGATCTTCTTGTAATTTATAGTATTCATAGTACTGTCTAGTTAGTTGTATTCTTAATAGTATCATTTAGTTTCCATTTTTATTGAAATTAAAATATTATATAAAACGATCCCGTAGGCCATGGACACAGTCGATATCTCGAAATCGATTCTCACATCCAACTAATAGTAAACTAGAACGTCCCACAGGCAACAGAAAATGTTATTTTGCTTGGACATTGTACTTCAGTCGTTCACTTATGTTGAAGTTTACGTCTATGCGTTATGTTTATGTTTGCATTGTCAATGGGGCTTAACAGTTTCCTCACCAAAGCTGCATTACACCTATCTGCCCACACCGAAGTTAGGAGTTCCGCGAGCGCGTCATGAAGATCGACTAGCCACAGTTAGTTAGTTGGTTAGTTAATGCCCTATTTTACGTGGCGAGACTCGGGCCATCAGGCCCGCTCTTCCGTCGAACCACGCAAATTTCGCTACGCTCCTTTCACCACCTAGCGAAGAAAGAAGGTATTATCTTGGGCGACGAAACGGGTGGATTTCAATTTTGCTCAGAGGCTTCTTTTAGGCTTGATGATATTTTACATGCAGTAAATGGGACAGCCAGCTTTACTTCCCTCCGAAGGATTTTTCGCCCTTAAAATCCACGGCTTCGATCGGGTTTGAACCCGCAAACTCGGGTTCAACAGTCCGGTACGCTGACCGTTATATCAGCGGACAGTTGAGATTGGATTTACAGCGGGTGGACCCCGGCGCACCCAAGAAGGGCGCAATGTTAGTCTTCAAAGTGGCAGACGGGTTGGCAGCAGCTCGGGCGAGCATTCCCAAGGCAGGCGGACGATGTCAGCCTCCCGCTGACCAAGGTCGCCGCACAAGGTGCGCCCCCCCCAAATTGGCGTCCTATAACACTCATGCCTACTCTTTGTAAGTTGCCTGCGGGTTTATTGGCGGACTGCCCAAGCAGATAGCAGAAGAATATGGTGTCTGATCTGCGACGCAGAAGGGTCTCCGGCCGTTTGTTGGCGTATTGGAGCAGAACTACCTTCTAGGTTGAGAGCTCCATCTCTGCCGTGGCGGCCGGTAGAACCTTAAACTGGCTCTTATTGACCTGGCCAACGTGTTTCGGTTTGCGCCGCACGCTACCACTAGATGCGACCGGAATCGGGACTCCGTTCCACAGGCGCGTGGCGGATGTTTACCGCGATACGAGCACCGAGGACCTCACCAGGGGCTAACGGGACCCATAGATGTCTTTGGAAGTAAAGCCGGCTGTCCCATGTTAGTAGATTTACTGCATGTAAAAGATCCTCAAGCCTAAATGACGCCTCTGAGCTAAATTCAAATCGCCTGTTTCGTCGCCCAAGTAGTACCTTCTTTCTCCCATGGTTGGTGAAAGGAGCGTAGCGGAATTTGCGTGGTCAGACGGAAGAGCAGGCCTCATGGCCTGAGTCTCGCCACGTAAAATAAGGCAAATTCAATCAATCAATCTCCTGCGGGGAATACTAAGACTGTCCTCTGTCGGGATTATCATTGACGCAGTCCTGCGTGCTCTAGAGGTTAATGAGTCAATGGGACTCTCGCCGGTGCTCGCGTAAGCGGATGAACTGGCGCTACTCTCCCGACACCGGACCGGCAAGACGGCGGGAGCAGTCCCGCAGCGGCTAAGCCTCAGGGCAAGGACACAAACGCCGTGTTTCGAGCGTCACGAAGCGCCCTGGCGCTGTGTCCCGCCGGAGCGCAGGGGCGGGCTTGCCGTAACTTGAACTAGGTGAGGCTACCCGGTACGTCCTGTGAGCTTCAACCTAGTTGATTGACTGAATTTTTTCGTGATTCCGGGCGCGTCAACTGCTTTGGTCATTAGTCCCGTTAGTGTAGTGCATGTTTTTTCTCGGGAGATGGCGGTGATCTTCCCCCGCCGGATGGCGAGACCCAGCGCCGACCTACCGTCGGCTAGTGGGGTTTCCCCCTAACCAGGACTCTCCCACCAGCGGGGCACCGCCCCAGCCGGGACAAGCTCTAAGCTCCCGACCGGCCTCCCAGAATATGTGGTAGTGTAGTGCATGTTAGTGTGTGTGTGTGTGTGTGTGTGTAAGGGGAGAAGATAGGACAAGGAAGAGGAAGGACAGATCGCGCGCGGTCCGTGGCCCGTTTGGTAGGGTACTGCTCCGGCATTCGTCTGGTGTTGATCGGAGAAACCATGGAAAACTACCGATCTGAGCAGCCGGCCGCTAGACTTCTCCTCCAGACAGCGACTGAATTCGACCTAGCTGGAAAGCTAGTGTCGAAAATCCTGCCGCCGCACGGTGTGTAATTTCGGCCATCTAGGTGGACATAATTCAATTTTTCAAAGTACTCAAATGAATTAAGTTGGGTATTTGTTTGATTTTAGAATGTCCATAGTGTATGAATTGGGTATTGTTTTTCTTCTGCATCGCTTGAGGCGGCAGTAGAACAAGTTCAAACTTGCACGATCTCGCGCTGACACCGCGCGGCTCTGTCAATCGCATTTCAGTACATCTCGTGTTGGAGACCAGTGCTCATCGTCTTCTACTCACAGAGAGATAGTGATTAAATAATTGTGTTTTTGGGTGTTTCTTCTTTTCATTAGTGCCTAAAGATAAGCAAAAAGTGTTTGCGATTGCTCGTGGGGGTCTTTTGAAAAAGTAAGTAATTTTAGTTCTACTTTCGCGCCATTTTACAAATGTATCTAGACTTTTAATACAGAGTTTACAGGAGTTGACGTTTGTGACTATGTAGGTATTAAACCTTTATATTTTTATATATATATATATATATATATATATATATATATATATATATATATTATTTGGCTATTGGAATCATGAAAGATCAGCTGCGCATACCTGCGCACTCACGAGTTTTTAATTTTTTTTCGCAGTGGAGCGCTTGATTTCACGCAGGACGCTATTTCATGTATGGTGTGAAAGCTCCACGGAAGCAAGGTATGACGCCGTGCTATCGTATGTTTTACACGAATTAGGTGAGGAAACTATTACCGACACTTCAATCATGCCCATAAAAATTCAAATTCAAAATGTTTGCCAGTTAATCACCAGAAAATGGAAAAAATGTGCGAGGCATAAACAGCGTTTTCTAGAAAATTACTCATCGTGGCTGAAGGAAGATATCAAATTTTCAATAAATTTATCAACAATTGCTCCAAGGACATCACAATTAGATGATATTACTAGAGGCGTTGGCCGTACAGTTATGTCATTTAGTTCGTGTGGCCTAGAGCTAAAGGACGGAGAGTAAAACAGCTCTTATGTTATCCACAGAAGAATTGGGAACAGCTACCGGAATAAAATTAAGGAATGAAGGAAAAAGAGATTCTTCGAACATAGTGAAGGAACTTGTACTTGCTTCTCCTAATAGAGGCACAAAAATTAAGAAAGTTCGAAGATCGTTGCATCAGGAACCATCTTTACTCTCTCCAGAACAAGCACTCGCTCTAATGGTGAGTACGAATTTGTCTACTCGGCAATATTTACGAATACGAGAGCAAGCCAAAAAAAATTGTAAATTATATCCACCGTATTACAGAGTTAAGGAAGCAAAAGTCATGTGCTATCCAGGAGGAGTGAAAGTGACAGAAATATCGGCTGAGATACCTCTACAGTCAGTTATTTACCATACAATTCGTCGTTTGTGCGAAATCCAAGATAGAGAGAAATTTCAACTACAATCTAATACTATTTTTGAAATTATTATAAAATGGGGTTGTGATGGTTCAGAGCAAAACAAATACAGACAAAAGTTCATTGAAGAAAATTACTCAGACGAAAATTTGTTTAGTGTGTCTATGGTGCCAATACAAATGCAGACTGTTGGTGGAGAAAATGTAATTTGGAAAAATTCCACACCGTCTTCAACTAAGTATTGTCGCCCTATAAAATTTATTTTTGCAAAAGAAACGTCAAATGTAATTAACACTGAAGTAAGCAAAGTAGAACAACAGATAGGGTTATTAACTCCCACTACTATGCAATTTCTCCATTCAGAAATTTCCATTACACCAAAAATGATTTTTTGCATGGTGGGTGGCAAAGTCTGCAATGCCGTTTCATCGTGTTCTTCCACACAGACAGCTCTACGCACAAAAAAAGTGAAGAAAGAATATCTCTGCTTCGGAATATCTCCTCTTTATTCCTGGATAAGGGTATTTGAATGTCTCCTGCACATTTCGTATCGTCTGGAAATTCAAACAAGTCATGTAAGAGGAACTGAAAATAAAGAAAAAGTAGCTTAATGAAAGAAAAAAATCCAAGATAAATTTCGGCAGGAGTTGGGACTGTTGATCGATATGCCTAAACCACAAAGTGGCAATACTAATGATGGAAATACTGCCCGAAAGTTCTTCAGAAATCCCGAGATATCTTCGGAAATAACTGGAATAAATCTGGACATAATAAAACGTTTTGGGATCATATTGGAATTCCTAAACAGTGGTGAAAAAATCAACTTCAATACTTTTCAAAAATTTATTTATGACACACGAGACCTACATCTCCAACATTACCTGTGGTATCGCATGCCTGTAACTCTACATAAGATTCTCTTCCACGGAAGCGACATAGTTGATAGTTGCATTCTACCAATTGGACAGCTATCTGAAGAAGCTCCGGAAGCAAGAAATAAAGACAACAGGAAGTTCAGGGAACTATTAACAAGGAAAACATCAAGAAAAGACACAAACACTGATCTCATGAACAGGCTTCTCATTACATCGGATCCATACATTGCAAGTCTACAGGGATCTCCAAAACCAAAAAAGAAGAAATACAATCAAGAAATTGTTAATTTGCTAGACATTGATCAACAAGACCCTGAAGAAGTACATGGCATTACCTCATCCGAGGATTCATCGGATGGCGGCGACTGAAAATACACTAGCATGTAATAGTTCTCTTTTACTCTAATTCTTTAATTTGTTTCCATAGTGGCTGATCTATATTTTTATTTTCTTCTTGAAATATTAAAAATTAATATTGAAAATAATTAGTTACATTTATTTACTGTATATACATTATTTTAAGTTTTCTTGGCGTTTTTCTGAGTCAAGTCGTGAAATGCGCGATTTTTTATTATTGTAAAAAAATAGTTGTAGTCAAAATATTTTAACAAAACTTGTTCCATATATGAGAATTATCATTTAGTTTCAATATATGTTAGCTAAAACAGTAAACAATCCATACTTTTGTAGTTTATGAATTAAGTCCACCTAGATTGCCAAAATTACACACTGTGCGGCGGCAGGATTTTCGACACTACTCGTTTCAGCTAGGTCGAATTCAGTCGCTGTCTGGAGGAGAATTATAGCGGCCGGCTGCTCTGATCGGTACTTTTCCGTGGTTTCTCCAATCAACACCAGGCGAATGCCGGAGCAGTACCCTAACAAACGGGCCACGGACCGCGCGCGACCTTTCCTTCCTCTTCCATGTCCTATCCTTTCCCCTTACCCACACGCACACACACACACACTTACACTAACATGCACTACACTACCACATATTCCGGGAGACCGGTCGGGGACTTTGAACTTGTCCCGGTTAGAGCGGTGCCCCGCTGGTGGGAGATACATGGTGGGGGAAAACGCTGCCAGACTACGGTAGGTCGGCGCCAGATCTGGTCATTCAGCGGGGGAAGACCACCTCTAAGGAAAAACACGCACTACACTTATGGGAATAATGCCCATAGTAGTTGACGCGACTGGAGTCACTAATCAATCAAAATCATTCTTTTCCATTTCTTTCCGAGCGCCTGTAACCAAGATCCGTGAATGGAAAATAATGGGTACAATGGAAAGTTCTCGAACGCGCGCCCCGTGGCAGGCAGTCCGCCGCGCCGCGACATACGCTCGTGTGTGCTCTCGCCTTCAACAGGCGATGCAATATTTCTCCGTGGTGGCAGCGCCGCGCCCACGCGCTGCAATGAATCGTTGAGGACGCCGCGCGCGTCGGCGGCCGTGGGCTGAGAGATAGAGCGCGGCAGGAGCTTCGTAGGATTATGGCGGAGAGAAGCCGTTTTACAGCTTCAGTTGCGTCTTCTAGTGTTAGTTCGTTAATGCCTTATTTTATTTATTTATTTTACATCAAAAACCGTTAAAAACTGTGTGTGACGTGCTATGGGGTGATGTTTGTTTTACGTAGTATTTTACTTTGGGTATTTTACGTAGGGTATTTTACGTAACGCGAAGTTAAGAAGGGTATTTTATGTTACTAACGGTATTTTACGTAGCGAGACTTGGACCATCAGTCCCGCTTTTCCATCTGAGCACGCAAAATTAAAATTGAGAATGGGAACAGAGAGAAACAAGTTCTAAAACATCTGAACTTGAGTTACGAAAGTATGAGTCAAACCCTCGTTTCACTTGAATTATATATCGTCATTCAAAGTGAATTACAATATATCCCTTATATCAGCAACAATTTGCAAAAACTTCTGATATGGTTCTAGTACTTCTCCGTTTTCTTATCATTGGTAGAAATCAGTTCTTCTTTACGACTCACTCTGATTGTTTGCTCTTGGGTGGCCGATGGGCCGGGTAAAACACATGAACGGTTCTAAAACACTTGAACTCCCTTCACTTGAATTATATATCGTCATGCAAAATGTATTACAATATATCCGTTACATTAGCAGAAATTCGCAAAAACTTCTGATACGGTTGGAACACTTCTCCGTTGTTTATCATTCGTAGAAATCAGTACCTGTTTGCGACTCACTCTGATTCTTTGTACTTTGGTGGCCGATAGACCGGCTAAAACATTTGAACTTGAGTTACAAAAATATGCGTGAAACCCTCGTTTCACGTCAATTATATATCGTCATGCAATATATATTAAAATATATCCGTTATATCAGCAACAATTTGCAAAGGCCTCTGATATGTTTGGAGCACTTCTCCGTTTTCTTATCATTGGTAAAAATCAGTTCTTCTTTACGACTCACTCTGATTGTTTGCACTTTGGTGGCTGATAGGCCAGCGCCGTGGTTGCGGGGTTGGGGGAGGGGCGTGGCGGGGCGAGGTGGCGCGACGGCTGCCGCACCCTCGGCCCGACCCGGGTCACCGCAACCGCGGAAACTTGGGCCGATAAACACGACGCCCCCGCCCATTCGCCCTCTCCCCCGGCCCCCTCCTCGCCTCGCCTTGCCGCCGGCGCAGGACGAAGCCAAGCACGCTCTCGTTCGGGTGCTCGCTCGCGACGGGATTGGCGGCCCGTGAGATTGCAGGCGGCGGCGATGGCGGATGTGGCGGTGGAAGCGGTGGCTGGAGATGGGGAGGGAACTCTGGCTGAGGAGGTGACTGTGGAGATGGTTGTGACCGGAGATGACGCTGTGTGACGGCGACTGGATGTGACGGCGACTGGATGCGACGGCGACTGGATGCGACGGCGACTGGATGCGACGGCGACTGGATGCGACGGCGACTGGATGTGACGGCGACTGGATGTGACGGCGACTGGATGTGACGGCGACTGGATGTGACGGCGACTGGATGTGACGGCGACTGGATGTGATGGCGACTGGATGTGACGGCGACTGGATGTGACGGCGACTGGATGTGACGGTGACTGGATGTGACGGCGACTGGATGTGACGGCGACTGGATGTGACGGCGACTGGATGTGACGGCGACTGGATGTGACGGTGACTGGATGTGACGGCGGCTGGATGTGACGGCGGCTGGATGTGACGGCGGCTGGATGTGACGGCGACTGGATGTGACGGCGACTGGATGTGACGGCGACTGGATGTGACGGCGACTGGATGTGACGGCGACTGGATGTGACGGCGACTGGAGGTGACGGCGACTGGATGTGATGGCGACTGGATGTGACGGCGACTGGATGTGACGGTGACTGGATGTGACGGCGACTGGATGTGACGGCGACTGGACATATCAGCGATTTAATGAGACGGTGATTGCGTCTGCGTTGGTGACGGTGATTGCGTCTGTCGAGGTGACGGTGACTGGAAATATCAGTGACCATGGAGATGGCGATGGCCGCGGCAGCGACGGGTTGGAACAGGAGGCCTATCGGAGGTGGTGAGGTGGAGGCAGGCACGGAAAGAACCGAGATGACGATGGAAGAATATCCTATCACACTGAAGCGACGCTCGTGCAATAATAGTTGTTGACAGGAGTGAAACGGGAGTGAAGGTAAAGAGTGAGGTGAGGGCGGTCTGGCAGAGACAGGGAGGAAACCGAATAGATGCTCTTGAGAAGTGGAAGTGGAGGCATGGAAGTGATTGGCACTAGATCAACAAATAATATCGGAGGTGATCATGTGAAACCAGGTACACGTATGGTGATACGTACAGCTGGTTGAGTATTCCTATGATAAAATGAGGACATTCAAAGCGCCTAAAATGAGAAAATGTTTTGGTGAATGAAAACTACTGTAATGATTTTACGGTTGTGCTAGAAATAC
>BLKR01001232.1:0-156455 GCA_011170035.1 Teleogryllus occipitalis | reverse complement strand
GGGGCAGGGCAGGGCGGGGCGGGGCGGGGCGGGGCGGGGCGGGGCAGGGCAGGGCAGGGCAGGGCGGGGCGGGCGGGGCGGGGCGGAGCGGGCGGGCGGGCGGGCGGGGCAGGGAGGGGCGGGGCGGGGCGAGGGAGTCGGAGCGAGACGAGACGAATTTGGGCGGAACGCGACGAGGCGGGGTGAGACAGGGAGACAGGGAGAGATGGGGAGAGAGAGTACGAGGCGGGGAGAGGCGGGGAGGGGCGGGGAGAGGCGGAGAGGGGTGGGGAGAGGCGGGGAGAGGCGGGGAGGGGCGGGGAGGGGCGGGGCGGGGGTGGGGGCGGGGGAGGGGGGCGGGGGAGGGGGCGGGGAGGGGGCGGGGGGGGGGGGGGGGGGGGGGGGGGGGGGGGGGGGGGGGGGGGGGGGGGGGGGGGGGGGGGGGGGGGGGGGGGGGGGGGGGAGCGACTGCGATAGAACGCAAACGACCGCGCGGGACAAGACGACGCGCCAGCCATGTACCCGGCCTTGCGGAATGATCGGTCGTTTCGCGCCGGCAGTTTTCGGGAACAAGCGCTGACAAGCCACGCGGCGGAGGCTTCCGCGTCGCCCACACAGCGCGGCCTCTAACGCGAGCGCAAGGAGGCTACGTGATGAAACCTGCCCATGGAGAAATGATGGGGACCCGCAGGGATTGCAATTAGAGCCTAATTGTTGACGTCAGATGTCTGTACTCATTCAGGTTTCTGGTTTTTGCCTATGTCTGTGTAGTCACTGAGTTGATTCTTCCTTTCTCATCTTGGCTTCTTGTACCCTTTTTATTCAACATTACACTCAAATATGAATATTGTCCTTTTGTTTTTATGCTTTTGTAAACGGATATCTACTTGAATGTCTATTACAGATACTCAGGTTTTTTAATATTTATTAAGTTATGCTCGAACTAGAGTTTTTGGGGGTATAGTACTTATCATCTTTGATTGATTTGTGTTTCCGGACGCGTAAACTGCTACGATCGTTAGTCCCGTAAGTGTGGTGCTTGTGTCTGTCACGGGAGTAGGCGGTGGATGGAGATACATCACTGGCTTACACGTTGGCTTTACGGGATTCTCCTCAACCAGTAACCCCACGGGCAGGACACCGTCCCAGCCGGGTCAAGCTCTAACTACATATATGGCAGTGTGTGAGAGGTCAGGACAGGACAAGGAAGAGAAGGGAAAGACGCGCGGACACTGGTCCGTTAAGAACTCTTCATTTCAGCGTTGAATATTGTTCCACAAACTACAGTTCAGAGACACAGAAAACATCTCAAAAACATACTTCAATAGTGACACGTATCGTAAACCCACTACAAGGTATCTAAAATATTGGTGTGAAACGTTAAATCTAATGTTACTTTCTTTAATTTGTAGATGGTACGTACACATCGTCACAGAAGAGCAATCGCGAAAGCTCTCGAGTTCTAATTACAGCGACTGTGCTCCGCTCCTCAAACGTGCGACCGGGCGTCACAATGGCGTCTCAATCTGCCCCGCCCCTCCCCGCCCCTCCCCTCCCCGCCTCGCCCCGCCCCGCCCCGCCCCGCCCCGCCCCTCCCCGCCCCGCCACTGCCGCGTCCTCGTGCCCTTCTCGGTGCGCGACGCTCTGGGATCGACGGCGCGCGGGCGGGCAGGCAGGCAGGCAGGCGGATCCCGGCAAAGCCGCGCTGCGCCGCGCCTCGCCGCGCTGCGCTGCGACCCGAGATGGGCCACAGGAAGCCAGAGACGTCACGCATATGGGAAGGGACAGAGAGAGATGGGGGTAAGGGCGCGGAAAGGAGATAGGGGATGCTGGAGGAGAGATGATGGGAAAATAGAAGATAGCCAATTGAGAGAGTGAGAGCCGGATTGAGAGAGCGAGGTCCGGATTGAGAGAGCGAGAGCCGGATTGAGAGAGCGAGAGCCGGATTGAGAGAGCGAGAGCCAGATTGAGAGAGCGAGAGCCAGATTGAGAGAGCGAGAGCCAGATTGAGAGAGCGAGAGCTAGATTGAGAGAGCGAGAGCCAGATTGAGAGAGCGAGAGCCAGATTGAGAGAGCGAGAGCCAGATTGAGAGAGCGAGAGCCAGATTGAGAGAGTGAGAGCCAGATTGAGAGAGCGAGAGCCAGATTGAGAGAGCGAGAGCCAGATTGAGAGAGCGAGACCCAGGTTGAGAGAGCGAGAGCCAGATTGAGAGAGCGAGAGCCAGATTGAGAGAGCGAGAGCCAGATTGAGAGAGCGAGAGCCATATTGAGAGAGAGAGACATACTGAGAGAGCGAGAGTGAGAGATAGTGAGAGTGAGAGCGAGAGAGTGCGAGCGAGCGAGAGAGAAAGTGAGAGCGAGAGAGAGAGAACGTGTTTGCTAGTGTCTGCTGATGTCTGCTGCGAAAGCGCATATACAACGCAGGTGAGAAGCTGAAACGAGCGTTTGAGAAGCCACCAGGCAGGTGGAATTAGAACCGGAGATGGTTAGAATTTGGGGGAATTAGAGTAGAATATAACGAGTGTGGAAATGAGTGGGCAAACATTATACCGGGACAAGAGGAAACGCTATAATTTGGGATAGTAAACAACAACAACAACAACAACAACAACAACTTACATAAATAAATGAATTGTCATTAACAGAACCGACGGCGGACAAGACGCACAAAACGAACAGAAAAGACTGAAGAGTGAAATATGAAAAATTATAATCATTTCCAAAGTATATGTCTCCTAACTTAACTTAACACTGCTGTACTCAATCATTTCATTCAATGATTACATACTAAGTCTTCTAACATTCTTGATACTGGATAAAAAGAGTTCATGGCCTCACTAGGCGAAAATTAAACAACCACACTATCACGAAAAAAGGCTACAAAAGTATGTTTTCCAAGAAACTGATTATTTTTTCTTCCGTTTAGGAACGAATTAATAAACAAAAAGCTTTTTCGAAAGACAAATATATGCATTAATATTGCGAATGATCGATTTGAAAATTAGGCTTTTAAACGTACCACTTTTCAGCCCATATTGGTATTTCTGTGTATAAAACTCCATTCAATTTCAGACTCCAAATGAAGTAAGCGCAAATTATGTCCATCACAGAAATTCTCAATTACACGAATTTTGCGTCGATAGAACGAGTCCCGCGGTTGTCCGCTGTTTCAACCCAAAACGCAGCTCCGCCGAGCGCGGATCCGATCAGTCATATCGCCGGCCAGCGGCGCGTGGTGCGCGGCGCGGGTCGGAATCGATGGCTGCCCCGCAGGTATGCAGGCGGCAGGGCCGGGCCCAGCGAGCGCCAATTACGCCACAGCATCCACCCAAAGGAGCGCGCACTGCTCCAAAGGCACACGCTCCGGCCGCCCCGCCTTGCCTCGCCACGCCCACCCTGGGGAAGGACTCTTCGCCCGACTCTTCGCCCGACCCCTCGCCCGACCCCTCGCCCGACCCCTCGCCCGACCCCTCGCCCGACCCCTCGCCCGACCCCTCGCCCGACCCCTCGCCCGACCCCTCGCCCGACCCCTCGCCCGACCCCTCGCCCGACCCCTCGCCCGACCCCTCGCCCGACCCCTCGCCCGACTCCTCGCCCGACTCCTCGCCCGACTCCTCGCCCGACTCCTCGCCCGACTCCTCGCCCGACTCCTCGCCCGACTCCTCGCCCGACTCCTCGCCCGACTCCTCGCCCGACTCCTCGCCCGACTCCTCGCCCGACTCCTCGCCCGACTCCTCGCCCGACTCCTCGCCCGACTCCTCGCCCGACTCCTCGCCCGACTCCTCGCCCGACTCCTCGCCCGACTCCTCGCCCGACTCCTCGCCCGACTCCTCGCCCGACTCCTCGCCCGACTCCTCGCCCGACTCCTCTCCCGACTCCTCGCCCGACTCCTCGCCCGACTCCTCGCCCGACTCCTCGCCCGACTCCTCGCCCGACTCCTCGCCCGACTCCTCGCCCGACTCCTCGCCCGACTCCTCGCCCGACTCCTCGCCCGACTCCTCGCCCGACTCCTCGCCCGACTCCTCGCCCGACTCCTCCCCCGACTCCTCGCCCGACTCCTCGCCCGACTCCTCGCCCGACTCCTCGCCCGACTCCTCGCCCGACTCCTCGCCCGACTCCTCGCCCGACTCCTCGCCCGACTCCTCGCCCGACTCCTCGCCCGACTCCTCGCCCGACTCCTCGCCCGACTCCCCGACCCCTCGCCCGACCCCTCGCCCGACTCCTCGCCCGACTCCTCGCCCGACTCCTCGCCCGACTCCTCGCCCGACTCCTCGCCCGACTCCTCGCCCGACTCCTCGCCCGACTCCTCGCCCGACTCCTCGCCCGACTCCTCGCCCGTCTTCATGCCCGTCTCCTCGCCCGTCCCCAGCAGCCCTCCCCCCTCTTAGTCCAAAACTATTTCCTATCCCAAAGATATTGCTCCAAGTGTCCACAGGCAAAAATTAAAACGACAAACGAGAGTAAGTAATAGAAATAAGTCCCCGGGCCCCGCACGCAAACAAGTCAGCTCCCGACTATTATCAGGTTTCCAATTGTGAACTCTGCCAAAAACAATGATAATTATACAAAAAATAGCTGTGTGCAGAGGGAAGTTAACTCATTTCACGAGCAAAACATCGTCCTTGTCATTTGTTAAACGTAACAAATCTGAATTCTACTTATTTCGTTTAGTGCTTCTATGTTTACTGACGAATGAATGAATGTTTGTTTCTGTGTATTTCACGTGTATTATAAACGTCTAGTATTTCATGGGTAATTACGAGACCATTAGAGCTTTGATGAATTAGACACATCTTCTGAATTCAGATCATGCTGAATGAACGCGGCGAGTTTCGAGAAAACTATTCTCTTGTGAAATATAGAAGACTCACAGTGAAAAAATGACTTAAGAATGAAATTAATAATAACCAGGAATGCAGGTGTTGTAGAATTTTAAAGTAACAAAATAAGCTAATTAATGTTCCCAGTAATGAGATACAAGTAATAATTTAGTAAAGTAATAAGAGTAATAATTTAAATCAATATATCCGGGCGAATACAGAACGTGGTTTTACATGTTTCTAATTTGTTGGGACATCAGTTGTTCGGTCAGGAAAAATAAATTCGGGGTCTGTATTCGCAAATATAAGATCTTTAGTAAGCGACAAAACCATACTTAAACTACCGGCTCGAGTGCTCGTGCTTGTTTGCTAAAACGCAAGAATAATATTGACTCGCCACCAGCCAACCACTTGGAGAGTTTTCAATTTCAATTTGCGAGAACGCTCGGCCGGACAACCAGTCACTTTAATCCACTTATTCTCCCATCGTCGCAGCTGGCACGAGTGGCGGCGTGACAAACGAGTTCATCCCCTAGCCCTCCATAACATTACATTTTAACGATATTAAAGTTTGGTTTCCCCACTTAGAAAAAAATCTGATAACGCGTCTTTTCACAATTCGAAGAACTGGGACTTCGGTACAAATGTTTACATTGTTTTCCCAAAAAATATGGATATTGAAGAATTTCTCAATTGAAGTTCGATTGAATTTTTGTAAAACTATTAGGGGATTTATAACAGGATTGATTTGGTTACGGTGAAGAATAATAGAAGTGTCATAATGTTATCAATAAAAGAATTGCCAGGTTCTTTATTGAGCAAATAAAAAAAGAGTTTGTAGATATTGATTAATTATTTCATGCTTCAAGGCGCGCCAAATAGGAATTCTTCCCGTAAGTGTGTACTTGGTATTTCTCAAAAACTGAAGTTAGAACGCATATCCAGCTCCGATTTACAAGTAGGAATTTTCCTCTCCAGGTTTCTACGCCAGCGGGGCGCCGTCCAACACGGCACAACTGTAAGCTCCTAACTTGTCTCCAGACATGTATGGTATTGTAAGAGATTGTGTGCATCTGTGAGTGTGTATATGTGTGCAAGGGGTGAAGAAGGGAAACGTATGAGAGAGGAAAAATCACGCGCGTTCTGTGGAGGGTTTATTACGGCACTGCTCCAGCATTCGCTTGGTACTGATCGGATACAACAAAAAACTGACGACCTGAGCATCCGGTCGTCAGAATTCTTTATCACACTGTGGTTTAATTCGACTCACCTGTCTAACTAATGTCACACTCGGGATTCAAATCGTAGGCACTGTAGACACTGACAGAAACACTGCTAATGTTTCAGTTGTTGCCTGAACATTCTTAGCCGATATCTATTTTTTTTTTACATTTCATACTATGCATTTTTGGAACCTCTCCAGTGTTGTTTAATTTATAATATATATTATTTATGGTATACATATGTACAATATCTTAACGAAATTTCTTAAAATGTTTCTCGAAATCTAATACGTTTGTGAGTGTGAGAAAAAATGGCGCAATTTTTTTAAAACGATTTCATACCATATTTTCTCAACGAGTCCAATGGATTTCGAAAAATTAAGAAATCGTCGTATTTTTTTTTTTTTTGGTAAAACACAGTGTGAATGCTTCGTGAACGAAAACTAAAGCTTCCTGTTAATGCAAAAGTTATGTAATTATTGTATTACATTACATTGCATTTTCTGAAAGGCTAGTGGCAAAAATATTTTCATTCAAATGTGAGATTAGTATTATTCGAAGGCAAACTTTTCTCGAGAGCAGTTGCCATTTTATTCTAAGTTTCATTCCATTCCATACATTCAGTGCTACTTTAACCGATTTCGTTTGCACTTATTCGTCTTGTGTGCAGCAAAATACACGTCATACGCAGTTTTTAACTGTTTTTTTGACGTAAATAAATAAATAAATAAATAAATAAATAAATAAATAAATAAATAAATAAATAAATAAATAAATAAATAAATAAATAAATAAATAAATAAATAAATAAATAAATAAATAAATAAATAAAAGATCCAGTTTTTGTCATAAACAGTCTTAAAGATAATAGCTGAACCCCTGCGATTACATTACATAAAAAGAAGTGTAGAAAAGTAACAATCGAAAGTAATATAATGCACCATGCAGAGATTCATACCCCTCTCAAATTGTTTCATGACGTTATTGTTTTCCAATTCTGAGGAAAGCAAGCGGGTTTACAAATTATGGAATATAATCAGTATTCTTTGTCAAATCAATGATGAAAATATTACAAAAACGTAACTGAAATGTACCTATAACCAGATCTAAACATGTATGAGGTGGCCTATTGTAGGATATCCAGCTATCTGCCTTAACTTAAAAACGTAATGCACGACTTATAATAATAAACACTTGAAACTGTATATAAACACAATGACGATTGCTCGTCATTGTGTTTATATTCACTTCATAATCTTTGCATTTGAAAACAGACAATATTTGAAAGCAAACAATCGCTCATTTCGCTTGGGTGACTATAACCTCATGATACAAGGATATATTTGAAATGAACTAAATTGTAATTGTATTGTCATTGTACTTGAAAATGGCGTAACGAATACATGACGGCCGATAAGCGTTTATTCTATTAATTTTATTACTACGATATTAAAATTAAAATTTATTATTTTAAAAAATCAGCTAAGAGCAACTGATAGTACTTTTAGGGCTCTCTACCTTTAATTTACAGAAAATAATCGCGATTTGGTTGAGAAGAAACCTCAAATTCCTTTCAAAACGAAAACCCTTAGTGTTCAACGAAACAAATACGAAAAAATCGAGAATGTGTACACTATATGCTTCATTATTTTATTATGTTTAGAATTTTTATTATATAATTTAATGAAGGTTTTTGAGAAATACATCGGTAAAGCTCCAAATAGCTCTCATGAAACGTTCACCGATTTCCAATGTCTACTAGATCTCGCTAGACTTCGGATAACCGATAAGAAACATTACGATCTTTCGGTGGTGTAATTTGCAGTGATTGCCTGATCGGCTTAGAGAATCGTTTGCTGCATTGCTCGGAATCGGATTAGTGCCGGGGAATCTGTATATTATAATATTTAGAAATTTTATTATATAATTAAAGAAAGTTCCAAACAGCTCTCTTGAAACGTCTACTGTTTTCCAATGTCTACTAGATCCCGGTAGACTTCGGATAACCGATAAGGAACATAACGATCTCGCGGTGGTGTAATTTGCAGTGATTGCCTGATCGGCTTAGAGAATCGTTTGCTGCATTGCTCGGAATCGGATTAGTGCCGGGGAATCTGTATATTATAATATTTAGAAATTTTATTATATAATTAAAGAAAGTTCCAAACAGCTCTCTTGAAACGTCTACTGTTTTCCAATGTCTACTAGATCCCGGTAGACTTCGGATAACCGATAAGGAACATAACGATCTCGCGGTGGTGTAATTTGCAGTGATTGCCTGATCGGCTTAGAGAATCGTTTGCTGCATTGCTCGGAATCGGATTAGTGCCGGGGAATCTGTATATTATAATATTTAGAAATTTTATTATATAATTAAAGAAAGTTCCAAACAGCTCTCTTGAAACGTCTACTGTTTTCCAATGTCTACTAGATCCCGGTAGACTTCGGATAACCGATAAGGAACATAACGATCTCGCGGTGGTGTAATTTGCAGTGATTGCCTGATCGGCTTAGAGAATCGTTTGCTGCAGTGCTCGGAATCGGAATAGAGCCGAGGAATGTGTATATTATAATGTTTAGAAATTTTATTATATAATTTAATGAAAGTTCTAAACAGCTCTCATGAAACGTTTACCGTTTTCCAAAGTCTACTAGATCCCGCTACACTTCGGATAACCGATAAGTAACATAACGATCTCGCGGTGGTGTAATTTGCAGTGATTGCCTGATCGGCTTAGAGAATCGTTTGCTGCAGTGCTCGGAATCGGATTAGAGCCGGGGAATCTGTATATTATAATATTTAGAAATTTTATTATATAATTTAATGAAAGTTCCAAACAGCTCTCATGAAACGTCCACCGATTTCCAATGTCTACTAGATCCCGCTAGACTTCGGATAACCGATAAGTAACATAACGATCTCGTGGTGGTGTAATTCGCAGTGATTGCCTGATCGGCTTAGAGAATCGTTTGCGGCAGTGCTCGGAATCGGATTAGAGTCGGGGAATCTGTATATTATAATGTTAAATTTTATTATATAATTTAATGAAAGTTCCAAGCAGCTCTCGTGAAACGGCACCGTTTTCCAAGTCTACTAGTCCCGCTAGACTTCGGATAACCGATAAGGAACATAACGATCTCGCGGTGGTGTAATTTGCAGTGATTATGATCGGCTTAGAGAATCGTTGCGGCAGTGCTCGGAATCGGATTAGAGTCGGGAATCTGGCACTATTATAATGTTAAGAAATTTTATTATATAATTTAATGAAAGTTTCAAACAGCTCTCGTGAAACGTCCACCGTTTTCCAAAGTCTACTAGATCCGCTTCAAGGCTTCCCGGATAACCGATAAAGACATAACGATCTCGCGGTGGTGTAATTTGCGGTGATTGCCTGATCGGCTTAGGAATCGTTTGCGGCAGTGCTCGGAAGGATTAGTTAAGTCAGGGAATCTGTATATTATAATGTTAGAAATTTTATTATATAATTTAATGAAAAGTTCCAAACAGCTCTCGTGGGAAACGTCCACCGTTTTCAGTCTACTGATCCCGCTAGACTTCGGATAACCGATAAAGAACACAGCGATCTCGCGGTGGTGTAATTTGCAGTGATTGCCTGATCGGCTTAGAGAATCGTTTGCTGCATTGCTCGGAATCGGATTAGTGCCGGGGAATCTGTATATTATAATATTTAGAAATTTTATTATATAATTAAAGAAAGTTCCAAACAGCTCTCTTGAAACGTCTACTGTTTTCCAATGTCTACTAGATCCCGGTAGACTTCGGATAACCGATAAGGAACATAACGATCTCGCGGTGGTGTAATTTGCAGTGATTGCCTGATCGGCTTAGAGAATCGTTTGCTGCATTGCTCGGAATCGGATTAGTGCCGGGGAATCTGTATATTATAATATTTAGAAATTTTATTATATAATTAAAGAAAGTTCCAAACAGCTCTCTTGAAACGTCTACTGTTTTCCAATGTCTACTAGATCCCGGTAGACTTCGGATAACCGATAAGGAACATAACGATCTCGCGGTGGTGTAATTTGCAGTGATTGCCTGATCGGCTTAGAGAATCGTTTGCTGCATTGCTCGGAATCGGATTAGTGCCGGGGAATCTGTATATTATAATATTTAGAAATTTTATTATATAATTAAAGAAAGTTCCAAACAGCTCTCTTGAAACGTCTACTGTTTTCCAATGTCTACTAGATCCCGGTAGACTTCGGATAACCGATAAGGAACATAACGATCTCGCGGTGGTGTAATTTGCAGTGATTGCCTGATCGGCTTAGAGAATCGTTTGCTGCAGTGCTCGGAATCGGAATAGAGCCGAGGAATGTGTATATTATAATGTTTAGAAATTTTATTATATAATTTAATGAAAGTTCTAAACAGCTCTCATGAAACGTTTACCGTTTTCCAAAGTCTACTAGATCCCGCTACACTTCGGATAACCGATAAGTAACATAACGATCTCGCGGTGGTGTAATTTGCAGTGATTGCCTGATCGGCTTAGAGAATCGTTTGCTGCAGTGCTCGGAATCGGATTAGAGCCGGGGAATCTGTATATTATAATATTTAGAAATTTTATTATATAATTTAATGAAAGTTCCAAACAGCTCTCATGAAACGTCCACCGATTTCCAATGTCTACTAGATCCCGCTAGACTTCGGATAACCGATAAGTAACATAACGATCTCGTGGTGGTGTAATTCGCAGTGATTGCCTGATCGGCTTAGAGAATCGTTTGCTGCAGTGCTCGGAATCGGATTAGAGCCGAGGAATCTGTATATTATAATGTTTAGAAATTTTATAATATAATTTAATGAAAGTTCCAAACAGCTCTCATGAAACGTCCACCGTTTTCCAAAGTCTACTAGATCCCGATAGACTTCGGATAACCGATAAGGAACATAACGATCTCGCGGTGGTGTAATTCGCAGTGATTGCCTGATCGGCTTAGAGAATCGTTTGCTGCAGTACTCGGAATCGGATTAGAGCCGGGGTGGGGGCAAGTCGCCACTGCTTAGCGCTCGGGCGTCGTGCGGGAAGGGGTGGGGGGCGGGGGCGGGGGCGGCTGCCAAGCTACGCACGAGAAGCTCCTGGAAAAGACGTTCATCCGCTGTGCCACCAGCCCTTTGTGGCGCAGGAGCCTTTCCGAGAAGTCGTCAAACTTTTGAGAAACCGAGGCGAAGCATTGCTTGCCGTCATTCCGAAAGGGAGATGCTGCGTAAGTTTCGAGAAGTGAAGTTGATATGGTAAATTTAGGTCGTATGGATGACAGATCTTCTTTCTTCGGAAAAATACAATATATTATTTGTATTTTATTATCAGCTCAAATAAAACTTCATCGATGTGTAATAAGATAAGAGAAAACGCTGCGAATGCACTTTCGCTGGAATATCAAAGGCCAAAGCGTATACTGTGATGAAAACAAAAAACAAAAAAACAATCCTCTAACTTCGCGCTAAACATCACACAATTGAATGTTGAAGACAAAAGTGTAAAAATTCTTTTTCAGTGAAACTGAGATATCTGTAACTAAAATCGTTGAAATATAAAGTAGTTTTGCAACTTAAATCACTTCAAAATAGTGGTAATACAACAGTACATTCATTATTTCTGAATTTGTAATTTGTACGTATTTTTTCTGAATTCTATCTGAGGAAAAGAACGAAGAAAAAGTTTGGAGCGGTTTTTGAGAAAATGTTTTTTATAAATTGAATTAAATTACAGCACAAATTATTCAAAACTACTCGTTTCTTCAAAAAATTGTACAGGACCATTCTTAAAGAGATAATGTTTTAGAACCAATTTTGTGTTAGATAATAATCTCCATCTTCAAGTTTATAATTTTTAAAAATTAAATTTTGTTGTTTTTAAAATACTCAGATTTAGCCGAAAATGGAACTCGCTCCATTTTCCACCTTCCTTTTATATATAAGAGGAGAAAATTAAAATGAAATTTACAACCGTTTTTGAGAAAAAATGTCTATATTTAACGCAAAACTACTCGTCCTTTTAGAACAATGTAGATAAACTTCATTTCAAAATATGTCTTTAAAGATAGATTTTACAAAAGAAACAATTCTTTAAGTTCAATATTGTAGATGTAGAAACGTTGTGGAATATATTTGCAATTTTAGAAAAATCAGAGATTTCAAAGAAAAAGAAACGTGCACCATTCTCATAAGCATCCTTTATGTTATCGCAATTTAATAAAAAAAATTGGAGCAGTTTTGTGAAAGTTTTAAAAATGTTGAGTCTTCATGTAAAGTACCTCGAAAAATCAAAATATACTTTTCAAGCATAGAGAGCCTCTAGTTCATCTAAATCTATATCCATATTGGTAAAAATCGGCTTATCGGTTTAAGTGCTAGCGGTGACCACAAACAAAGACGGACAGACATACAGACAGACGGGTCGACGGTCGGGCAGACTTTTTGCCATCATTCGATTTTTCGGTGTCAAGGACCCCCGAAACATGAATTCTGATTACACAACATGTTAGAGGAAGTAATTTTCTTTGTGTACGATCACGATTTATATACTTTTTTGTTACCAGAGCTGACAATAAGATTTTTTTCTGAAATTTGTTTTGAAAATTAATTTTCCGATGCACGATTAAAATACTTTCTTTTCTTACGAAGTAATTGTGAGAAAGTAAAAATAATTTGTGTTTTAGAGTCCTGCTTTAGTATTCTTTACTTTTTACTTACTTATTACTTTTAATAAATGTTTGGGATAAATAATTTCTACGGCAACTTCAGTTTCCTTAAACTAGTGAAATATGAAGTGGAATTAGTAATTGTACTTCGCAAAATCGGTAGAATTGATTATTCGGGAGAAAAAGAATCCATGATACTCATATTTTAGAATTGTATTCTGGTAGTTTTTTGTGTAGAATTTGAACTTCTTTAAGTATTTTTTCTAGCACTTGCTTTAATATTTGAATACTGGTATTATTGATTTCATGAATTTAGAGGCCTTCCTTTTCCATTGGAGTAGAAAAAAAATTTCTCCATTCAGCCGCATCGATGTAAATGTTCGATCAGTCTCTAAAAATGTTTACTATAACATCTGAAGACTTACGAATGCACATCTTATTGTGTAGCATAACTGGAAATCAAAGTTTACATTTTCAAATTATTTGGTATTTTTTTCCTCCGAAAATACAAAACTCTAGTCTATTAATTAGTAACATTAAATGTTGATGTCAGTGAATCTCAAGAATGTTTGTGTCAAGAATTTATATTGAGATTGTAATTTTTCAAACTCTTTTACATGTTTATTTTATCTTCAGAACAATATTTATTTCTTCTTTCTTTTTTTAAGTTTTTGACTCATTAGTATCACTTTTATTCCCCAGTGAAATACATATATATCCCCCAGTGACACAAATTATAGGAGACACAAATCATATAGTTTGAACAAAATGCTCAGCATAACCAATGTTAGTGATTTTCAGCTTCCTAAAATATTGAAACAAAAATAAAGCAAAGAATCATCGGTGAGCTTCTGAGATCTTCATTAGTTTAAAATTAATTGGAAACCAGTACATGCTGACTGTATTCATCTAGTGAATGTGGAGTATCAAATAGACCATTTCCAACATTATCAAAGGTTAAAACTGATCTTCTATTTATTAGGAATATCATTTTACAATATCAATGAAGTGATAGTAATTTTCCCGATGTGGCAGTTAAAGATTTCTGATAAGATTCATTACCTTTAATTAAACGGGATGTCTACAACACGTTACTGCTATGAAACATTCTTATGCGAGCGTCTTATTTTCATGCAGTTTCCGCAAGTTTCGACACTTCCCGCCGCCCCGTGTTCCTTGTCGCTGATAACAGCGGCTCTGCTGGCCAATTTGCTCGCAGACAAATCTATTGTCGAGAGCATAAGCTTTCGCGTCCGGAATCAGTAAATACCATTTCGCCCTGAGGAAGGTTGCAGAATGGCAGCCGAAAAGTTGGCAGTTGTGCCTAGGATGCTTCTTCTCCCGGACACCCAAGTATTTTCTATTTTCAAGTAAATCTATTGTCTTTTGACGACGTTTTCCTACGTACCCTGATGTAGCAGATGGGCTACATGAAAATATTAGATGCCAATTACACCCGAATCACACGGCGACGACAATCGTTCCTTAAGTCTGGTATGCTCGTTATAGTATTCGCGCAGATTCTCATACAGTTTCTGTACCCAAACTTCAAGATTTCTAACTAGAAGTATAAAAGACGAATGTCGCGCATACACGGTCTGTACGTTTTCTGCACGAACCGCTAAAAGCTACTGCTAGGGTGTCTAACGGGAAACAACTCCATTGCGCCGTCCGAGTATTTTCAGTGGTGGTATTTCTGTTCGTGCGTTCTGGATGTGATCTTCATTTAGTATTAATTAGTCATCAGGAGCATAGAGAATAAAAATTGGAAGGCAAGAATTGGTAAAAAGAAAGTTTATCAGAATATGTCACTTCACACAATCGTACCTTGGCACACCTAACCACAAAACCGAAATGGCCCATTACCGTTAGTGAACGATTCTGCCACTACAGGCGCTTGAGTCAAACTGTAGGCTTTCTGCATGAAAAATTATGAACATGTTCATGTAGAAAACGTGCAGTCTGAACTGCACGTTTCTGTACGTCCAATCTGCGCGAAAACTGTGCCGTGTAAACCGGACTTTTCATATGCTGAAATTTACAGCAGGCGTGACGTGTGTACTCGTATTTACCCGCTGTTTCCCCTTTCTTTCCCGTTCCATCAAATGCAGGTTGTACTATTTATATCATCTTCAAGGTCTAGGCCTAACGGTCTGTTCCACTTCAATGGTTCACTGTTTTCTTGGTCCCCCGGGATCTCGTTTCCCAAGGCGTCGATATTTCCATGCCTTTTGAGAAAGACGCTGCACTTACATTCTATTTAGAAGTTGGGCCCAATTTCTTTTATACTTTTGGATTTCATCGAGGACTGATCAAATCCAAATAATCTTTATAATATCCTGAATAATAATTGCAGAATAATCACCCCAAATCCTGAATAGCATTTATATTTTTGCAATAAAGTTAAATTGCTTAAATTAAAAAGTTGCAAATCCTTAATAACATTTGTTAAAAGAAAATTAACTCAACTGAATGAAAAATTATTAGCATCAAATAATTAAACCTTCATTACTCTATCACAATATATCTTTAAGCAGAAAAATTGAAGACGCGATTGGTTACAAATTATTCGTTAAAATTGCACTATTCTTAAAGAAACATTGAGTTTTATTAATTTTATCCATTATATATATTTAATGATATTACATAATAGTTTTATTAAAATCTTCCGGCATATAGAATGAATCTAATAAAAATCCTCTTAACCTCGTCTACAAGTCAGCAGCTGTTTTTGAACAATGTTTGTGAGTCAACAATGCAAGATTCCCAGGTTCCTACTACGCAGACGTAGTTCCAACCTCGCAGCGACCACAAATTTACAAAGTTTACTCAGAAACTGCTGTCCTGAGAGCCACTGCATGGAGACTGGAGTGTGGACTTTGGGAACGAAAGTGGAACAAAGCATAACAAAATAATGTTGATCTTCCAGGCGCATCAGGAAGAGAGAAAAGAAAAACTTTTTAAAAAAGGACACGAAATGTGCATAAACTGGTGAAGCTAACAGAACAAGTGCAGTCTGGTAAACCGATTTTAGCCTGGCTGAATAAGTGTTTTAAAAATTTTTCGTGTTAGGGGAAGTTTCGTAAAATAAATATTGAAAATCAGAATAATGAGTTTTGAAATAAACATTTCAAATAAATTTGTAAATTTATATGAAGTCAAAAGCCCATATTGTTGGTATACAAAAAGTTAAACCAACAGAAAAGAAAGGAAACGAACTAATTTGAAATGCGTGTTTTCCGAATGACGCGAAAAGGAAGAGGACAGGACCATGTGTGGAGGGGCCTCTGTCAGCGGCGTTGAATCTGACTCCCACTGGCGCCGTGCTGTCCTTCGGCGAACGCTCCAGGAAGCGGAAGCAGAAGTACGCCGTGAAAGTCGAGGCGCGCGGCAAGTTTCGAGCACTGCACTGCAGGGCGAGTCGCGCGCGAAGGGGGAGGGGGCCCAAAGCGGAGGAAATTTCAAGACAGCCGCTGGGCTGGGCACGCGTACGGACGTAATTGCCCCCACCACACTTACAGTCAACAAACTTTACATGCTACGTTTTTCTTTATTATTATTATTATTATTATCATTATTATCATTATCATCATTTATTCTCAAATATAAATTGATACATAAAATACCGTGCTTCGGCCAGGATAAGAAACACAGGGCTTAAGTGATTAATTACTAATATAACATTACAGGTATTAATATTACATTTACATTTTTACATTTACTTAAAATACAGTTCACTCTTTCAGTATTCAAAACTAACTTTTGCTTTTGGACAATAAAATCTAATTTCGAATTTCTACTTACGAAGTGATGCCAAACAATATTTGATTTGTGAAGAAAATTGTTTGATACGACTTATAATTGTCGAGACAATTGTTTTTAATATTTAATTGTGTGTTTTGAGACTGAGTAGGGAAGGGTAAGCCACCCAAAATACCTACACTAGTCTTTTACCTTTTTTATATACATAAAATAACAGTAAACAAGAATCAAATTACTGAGACCAATTACTGACCATAACGTTAATGAAAAGAAAAAATATATATTAAAATGTTGTCCTCCAAACACTTTTTTACTGCTTGGCAAAAAGAGCGAAACATACATCTACTTTTAGAATACCGTTAACTTGGTTTATTTACATTTACATTACTACGAGCAATAAGCTGGAAACCATTTTTATTTTTTAAATTATTAAAATTTTTATATGCAAGCATAAAAATTATTCCGAATTTTTGGCTGATAATTTCCATTTTCTTTATTACATATTTTTCTTGGTCTTTCTCAATATTATCAATTAAAATAAATATTTCTTTTCAAAATACGACTTTAGCATTTATCCAATTCAGAAAGTCAACCGAGTGCTAAATTACGTATTTCAATGAGAGGAAACGACATTCCACGTAACGTTTTTATCTTTCGTTATGTACTGTGATAAACCACAAAGACCTCAATTTTTATTAACATAGACGGCATCAGGATATTCAATAAATATTATGTCGATACGTTTAATATATGCATTCAGAGGGGGAGAAGTCAAGGAATACAGGTTGTCATGGTGATGAGTAAATAAGCAAGCCCCGGGAGAACGAATGTCCACAAGTATGGTGACACTGGAACAGGAAAACCAAAGCTCCGTGAAATGAAAAATAATGTCTGTGGGAGAGGTGTAATCATGTAAAATTATTCCGTTTTGGTCTTTTTTTGACGCTAGCAGCCGTGAGAGCAACATCTGCCTTTACTACGTTGCGGTCACCATTAGATAGGACGCGTGGTGTCGATATTGCGATATTAGTTCAGACATACAGATGGATGTAGGAGGGGAGGGTGTTAGCACGGAATTGTTTTCGATATTTTTCATAGTCATAATAGCAGGAATTTAAAGAATGTTGGAAGCATTGTAACTATTAATTAAACATTAGAAATGTGCTTACATTTGGGGAAAAAATAGAATTGGGAAGAAATCGTAGATGTTTCTTTCAGTGAACATTTCTTTTAATATTAGGAAGACGCTAGTACATACCAGCACGTGGTATAGCATAGGTACGTTTCGAGGAATCATAATAAATCAGAATAGTTATTCGGCGAAACCGGAAATATACTGATTGAATCACGGGGGATATTTTTATTGGAAATTCACCTCGGGGGATATTACGTTAGGCGGGACGAAAGAATTCACACCAACGACGCGACTGAAGACAAAAGACGTGGTGGACATTTCAATCGGAATTTAATCGAGAAGTCTTTAATGCGCACGAAATTACAATTAAGCCATGAAATTTAAATTGACCTTTACAGGAAGGATAATTCTTTTAAAACAATAAGGAACAATAAGATGAGGTCATTAAGCACTGCAATGCCTAAATTGTTAACAAATATACTTAGATATTTATTTAATCAGAAAACAGTAAAAAACTGTATGTGACGTATGGGGTAAAAAATCATCTGCACACGCTTTCTTGAGTTTCAGAATCCTTTTCCAACAATTTAACTATTAATAGTTGAAAAATGAAAAAAAGTTCTTAAACAATTAATAATAATAATAATAATAATAATAATAATAATAATAATTTAAAAACTATATATTTTCTTTCCCGAGTTATAGAAAACATATTTGTAACAATAAATGAACTGCAGATTTGATTTTTCTGTATTGCTAAGAAATTTTCATTTTCTTGGAACAAGGGTGGTGATTTGTAGTCAATTTCCATCAATTAAAAAATTACTAAGTTAACCGAACTTCCATAACTCGCTGATCTGTTTACAAAGCACGTCCCCATAAGGCAAGGTAAGGTAAGATACAGCATATTTTATGTAAATACTCACGAACAAGATGGTAGTAAAATCACTATTAATAAATCTTTAATTCTAAAGTAAATCTATGAGCAGAGCAGGGCAATCAATTACGTAAATATAAATAGTTATATCAATATTGATAGTTATGATTCATTGCAATAGCAGAGTTCATTAACACTTTGCTTCAAGAAATCAGATGAAATTATTTTCTTTGTAACAATACCAATTATTTCCTGTGTGTTCGAGCAATTTCTTATCCTTCGATTTGATAAGAAAATTGTTATTTTAGGTACATTTTTATTGACATCTACCTTGTCAGTTGTCTTTCAAGCTCCGTTGTAGCTTTCGTTTTTGAAACTCGCTTTGCCAAATACTTAGAACTGCATGCGCAATTTTGTCTGTTGGATATAACATGATAAAGTATACAATGTTCGCAATATGCCTATTACAAAAACATGAAATGAACTTCCTCTTTGATAAAGTTCATTTAATTCCGTTGAAATCAACGTTTCAAGTACCAGCTACCGCTACTCTGCTGCTCATTCCATCAACTCTTCTGCGGGAAACATGTTTAATTCGGGGCCACTCAGAGAAGAGGCAGTGATAGCAATGAATTTCTCAGTGATGGGCCATCGGACGATCAAATCAGCGTTCAGTCTCTATCAAATCTCGCCGGTGACAATGAGGCAATCTCTCTCTCATTCAGAAAGGAAAACAGAACATGGAGGGCCAATACAATGTAGAAAGAGCGTGTTGGCGACAGGAATAACTACCTTGTGGCTGGACAACAAAAGTTAGTAAGATCAACATCAGGAGTTCCGAGAAATTTTATGAATTCGTAACGCGGTTGAACCTGTCAGCAAGTGCCGCCCTTTGACCTAAGGTCAAAAGTGACTCACCCAACAAGCTCGTGGTAATGAGTTCAGGGAAGACCGACAAACACAGTATGAAACGATTCGATTGCAAATATCTGGAAAGACAGATCCCTTCATGTGGGGACCATGAAAATCCGCTCCGTTCATCTCGACCCAGACTACCTCCTTGATTGCTATGTTTTGACTGCGGGGTACAGCATCATCAGCAAGTGAGACTTCAGTATCACATACTTTCTCGCATTATTTGTAACGGCTACGCGTTATTATAATACTACATGAACCAGTAAAAATGTTTCCAACTAGCAAGGATTTTTCTTTCGGGCTGTGATTTGAGCTCAGATCATTTGAGATAATATTTTAGTCACTTTACCCCTATACCACCAATCTCACAATCTACCTTACCCACTAAAAGAAAAGTTGAACATCCATTTGCTATTTTGCAAAATTGAGAGATTTTCATTTATGAATAGTTTCTCGATCGAGTTATGAAGAACAAATTTCATTAAGTAAAAAAAAAATCTATCTTCAATACTATAGTTACAATGTTAATTTTTTGTTTACAATTTTTAAAAATGGAGAAAGTTCACCCAAAATGGGATCTGCTCCATTCGAGAAAGAAAAATAAAGAAAATATTTGGAGTCATCGTGAATCATGATAACTATGTCTATTTATCTCGCAGATTTTCAATGTCAATTAATTCTTACGATGTTGAACGCGACGATGCGACACATCGATGTTGGAACGAAATGATCATGGTAAGTACTAGGACAACTAGAGGTGTAGATTACTTCAAACGACCAAAGATGTGTCAAGCTTCTGGTGGTATGGAAGAATCTTTTTTATTGAATTTTGTTTTACAACGTTCAACCAGAGGCTCTTCAGTTGATTGTCCGAGGAATTTGTATCAGCAAAGTGTGAAGGGAGTAACTTGATGTCACCTCCCTGATAATAATTTTGTTAACTGAAACCTTCAAGCAAGGTTATTGAAAGGATAATTTTGAGAACAATCGTTAGAGGGCAACGACAAGGGCTTGAAAAAGATTACGGTGGTTGAGATTGGTAAATGTAAGAAATGTTATCCTTATCTAAGGTCAGAGACATTGAAGAAAAATGTGAAATGGGAGTTTGTTTCTGTATGTTCAGTTCCTTTCGACTGCCAAGTGTTTGTTTCTTATACGTGATTGATTGATTGATTGATTTTTTCGTGTTCCCGGGCGCGTCAACTACTTTGGTCATTAGTCCCGTTAGTGTAGTGCATGTTTTTTTCTCGGGAGATGGCGGTGATCTTCCCCCACTGGATGGCGAGATCCGGCACCAACCTACCGTCGGCTAGTGGGGCTTCCCCCTAACCAGGACTCTCCCACCAGCGGGGCAAGCTCTAACTTCCCGACCAGTCACCCGGAATATGTGGTAGTGTAGTGGATGTTAGTGTAAGTGTGTGTGAAAGGGGAGAGGATAGGACAAGGAAGAGGAAGGACAGATCGCGCGCGGTCCGTGGCCCGTTTTGGTAGGGTACTGCTCCGGCATTCGCCTGGTGTTGATTGGAGAAACCACGGAAAACTACCGATCAGAGCAGCCGGCCGCTAGAATTCTCCTCCAGACAGCAGCTGAATTCAACCTAGCTGAACAGCTAGTGTCGAAAATCCTGCCGCCGTCAGGACTCGAACCTAGGACCTCCCGGTTAGAGGCGCTGCAGTGACATCAGTTGATGCACTGAGCTACCGCTACCGGTAATTATAGCACGATATGTCGTTAGAAAACAGTCTACTCTTTCTTCACAAGATACATGTCATTTAAGATTTTATAAGTGATTCTAACTACAATTAAAGTACACGTCTGTATTTTATTAATCCTTAAATAGTAATGTTGAAATAAAAGAAAAAAGTAAAGGAAAATTTCCGTCACGGTAATAATACTAATGTTAATAATTCTCGCAGCACATTTTCCCAAAACGCTTTTACTTCTTAATTATTTTACGCGAATTCGAGTGACTTGGGAACTAAAGAAAATTCTGAAGGGTAATCGATTACATACTAACTTTAAAACTGTCAGATATACTGTTTAAAAACTTAAAACTGTCATTTCGATTTGCGTCTATTTTTGGGTTTTGACAAACCACAATGTTTTTGTAGAATATTAAAAACCATAGTCTGCTATTAAATGCGGATCTTGTATATTGTCAGGATATGGACAGATAGGTATTTTTATAGCATGCTCAATCCGGACAATTCTCCACAACTAACGATTTAATAAAGCGTATTATCAAGCGTGTTTTGTAATTAATGAAGTAACTGATTATCTACGTATGTACTATTCACTATTTCCATAATTATTAGACAAGCTTGGAACTTCGTTATCTTGCTATTTCTTATTTGTTTATAGTTAAAGCGGAACACCTACAAGATAACGTAATTAATACACTCGTTGGTATTCGCTACTTTTCTGTTGTTTTCCAAGATTTAACATGAAACGTACTTTATGGACTTCCTGTCTTGTTGATGTATGCTTTCTATTGCTTGAGCTCCTTTTACGCACTGCACTGCATCACAAAGGTCACATTCCAACACGCAACTCGCGTCATAAACTGAGCATCGGAAGCAAAGCTACACCGCGTCTTATAAGAGATAAGCTCTGCCGCTCTAGACTCGACCTATCGCAGTCTGCACAGGAAGGTGAAACAGAACAAACCTTACATCCGTAGCCCCACCTCGCTCTTTCCTGTTTACTCAAATCTTGAAAATTATCGTTAGTTAAATTACATTCATGCCCAGAACCCATCAATGTATTTGTTCCTGTTTAACTTCTCTAAGTTTGTTAAGAAGTGACTCATTTAATAAATTTATCAGTGTAGAAAAGGTAAAACAAACATAATAAAAATATACTTTGTGAATAAATGATTATTTCAACAAAAGAACAGCTGTAGAAGATAGATGAAAGACTGTAAATAGCAATATTTTGAAGCATATAATGCAAATTAAACCCAAGAATATTTGTAATTAATAGTTATCATGTGTTCTTCCCTTATTATTTATCAATAGTAAAACATTTAATTTCTGTCAATTAAAAGCACAATTATATTCTGAATAAACAAAAAATACATTTTTTCATCACTGTCGATAAATATGGTGTAGTAAAGCTAAGCAATTGAAATATTATATTACGGTCGACATCAAACTCCGCTAACATTTAAAATAAACTTACCTTGACAACAAACTGTCTGAAAACTGATAAAAACTGATACATTATGGGAAAGGTAGAGTATTTAGGAATCGTAATATAGGCAGTTCCCGCATGGCAGTAAGGCGAAATGTACCGTAAGTCGGGTGTGATTCCGTTTTCAACCAAACTCGGAGCGGAACTTAAGGCTTATTATTCAAATAGCTATTTATGGGGAAACGTTGACATTACTTGGTTTATCCTCAACGCATGATATTCAAATTTTGATTGGATATGAAAATTTTCTAGCTCTAGAACTAAAGCAAATATACTTGAATTTACGGCAGAATTATTTAATTACTACTTTTTGAGAGTAATAATATTCCATTACTATTTTGAACAACATCACATACGTTTCTATGATCGGTGGTTTATACTGTGTGATAAATATTGAAACAAGAACTTTATCAAAAGTGAACAATCATACCCTATTTCACATGAAATTCGGTATCGTAAATCTATATATTTTTAATTCATGATTGGCATTTTAACTGTGAAACATCATAAAATACACAAATGACTCATTTTTAAATTTTAAATTCACAGATTCGTTGTACTTGTGCGTCAGAAATAAAGATAATTTACATCAATTTCTATATTTGACATCCATCAAGTATTCATTTTCTTTACCATACTTTTAAAAATTCTATTAAAGTTACAATACACTATATCTTTACTTTATTCACGTTTGGGAGATAATAAATTTTCTGAAAATGACGTATGTATGTTATTATTTTGTCCTCCGCTATGGAATATTACTTCAGACTTCATTAAAAATTGAATAAAAATATTTCCAAAACCTTCATGAGAAAATATATATTAATACTATATTAAATATAAAATAAAAATATTCATTTTATAAAATATAAATTTCATATAAAATATATCCCTGTGCCAATTTTAATAGCGTTATACAAAGCTCAACCAACGTAACAATTTTAAAACAATGCAAGGGGAATAACAACAAATGTTTTCCCGCGCTTTGTTGTTCCCTTCAACACCTGTCCACACGGGTTCGAGGGAAATGTCACGGAGTTTAAACCAAGCATCAAAGCCGTCTGCCTGACACGCCCAGGCGGGTAAATTGTTATTAATCAAAGCACGTTACGTAAATGAAAACAAAATCTTTTGTGCATTCCGGTCTCCGGGGAATGGGTTTCCAACGAATCACACCCAACGCGCGCTTTGCGCCGCCGGCCGGTGCCTACCTGTGTGGCGCGGCGAGGCGCGGCGTGGCGCGGCGTGGCGTGGGCGGCGTCCGCGTGGCGGCGTGGCTGGGGCCGGCCGAGCCTGGTGCGGCGTGGCGTGGCGCGACGGGGTGGCGAGCGGGCGAGAGGCGGTGGCGCGACTGACTGAGCCGCGCGCGCCGGTGGCGGCGGCGGCGGTGGCGGCGGCGGCGGCGGTGGAGGGGCAACGGCGGCCGCCGTGCTGCACGGCGCACGCGCACGCCTGCCGCTCGGCACGCACTGCACCCTCTCGTGGCCGCCTTCAGATGCGCTGGAACGCCTCAAACCTCACAGCGTTGCTGTTCGTTATTATAAACGTGCTGGTCCGGTGGCCAAGAACGCTAAGGCGGCGGTCACAATGAACACGATTTTGGCCGAAATTTCGAACAGCCGACGTCGGACGTTTCTGTCAGATATTTTTTTAATTTATTTGCTTTCAGGCGTACAGCCTCTTTTACAATGGGTTGGAATACATTAGATACAGAACTACAGAGTTGAGTTTAATTTAGAGGTTATATTTTTGGTTAGGATTATAAAGAGGAGTTGTGGGTGTGTGAATACTTGGGGTGGGTCGAAGAAGTGTCTGGGGAGTTTCCTGCGGATACGTACTCTATTTGGGGTTTGTTTCCCTAATTGGAAGTGGAGGGCTTGTGGGATTGAAGGGATTTTGTGGTAAAACTTCAGGGCGCTTTGCTTGATGTTGGTGGTAATGAGGGGTATGCCGAGCTCGAGATGGATCTGTCAGATATTGAATCATATTGAGTCATATTGAACCCAAACGTCCTCCTCCGACGGCGTCCGGAAGCATCAGCTGTCGGCCAAAGTTCTGATTTGTTTGATTTTGTCGGATCATTCGTCCGAAATCAGCTGGAGAGTCAAGGCCGTCTATAATACCACGACTGCCTACAATACATATAGATGATTTTGAGCGTGATTTTCACAAATGTTTCAAACAATAACCTGCGGAATTATGGAGATATTCGAACTATTTTGAATGCAACTTTCGGGTCCTTTTGCGCTGAATTACCTCAAACCTCAGAGCGTCGCTGTTCGTTATTATAAACGTGCTGATCCGGTGGCCAAGAACGCTAAGGCGGCGGTCACAATGAACACGATTTTGGCCGAAATTTTGAACAGCCGACGTCGGATGTTTCTGTCAGATATTGAATCATATTGAGTCATATTGAATCCGAACGTCCTCCTCTGACGGCGACCGGAAGCATCGGCTGTCGGACAAAGATCTTATTTGTTTGATTTTGTCGGATCATTCGTCCGAAATCAGCTGGAGAGTCAAGGCCGTCTATAATACCACGACTGCCTACAATACATATAGATGGTCTTGAGCGTGATTCTCACAAATGTTTCAAACAATAAAGTGCGGAATTATGAAGATATTCGAACTATTTCGAATGCAACTTTCGGGTCCTTTTGCGCTGAACTACCTCAAACCTCAGAGCGTCGCTGTTCGTTAATATAAACGTGCTGATCCGGCGGCCAAGAGCGCTAAGGCGGCGGTCACAATGAAGCCGATTTTGGCCGAAATTTCGAACAGCCGACGTCGGACGTTTCTGTTAGATATTGAATCATATTGAGTTATATTGAATCCGAACGTCCCCCTCCGACGGCGTCCGGAAGCATCGGCTGTCGGGCGAAGATCGGTTTTGTTTGATTTTGTCGGATCATTCGTCCGAAATCAGCTGGAGAGTCAAGGCCGTCTATAATACCACGGCTGCCTACAATACATATAGATGGTCTTGAGCGTGATTTTCACAAGTGTTTCAAACAATAAAGTGCGGAATTATGAAGATATTCGAACTATTTCCAATGCAACTTTCGGGTCCTTTTGCGCTGAACTACCTCACACCTCAGAGCGTCACTGTTCGTTATTATAAACGTGCTGATCCGGTGGCCAAGGAAGCTAAGGCGGCGGTCACAGTGAAGACGATTTTGGCCGAAATTTCGAACAGCCGACGTCGGACGTTTCAGTTAGATATGGAATTATATTGAGTCATATTGAGTCCGACTCCGACGGCGTCCGGAAGCATCGGCTGTCGGACGAAGATCGGTTTTGTTTGATTTTGTCGGATCATTCGTCCGAAATCAGCTGGAGAGTCAAGGCCGTCTATAATACCACGACTGCCTACAATACATATAGATGGTCTTGAGCGTGATTCTCACAAATGTTTCAAACAATAAAGTGCGGAATTATGAAGATATTCGAACTATTTCGAATGCAACTTTCGGGTCCTTTTGCGCTGAACTACCTCAAACCTCAGAGCGTCGCTGTTCGTTAATATAAACGTGCTGATCCGGCGGCCAAGAGCGCTAAGGCGGCGGTCACAATGAAGCCGATTTTGGCCGAAATTTCGAACAGCCGACGTCGGACGTTTCTGTTAGATATTGAATCATATTGAGTTATATTGAATCCGAACGTCCCCCTCCGACGGCGTCCGGAAGCATCGGCTGTCGGACGAAGATCGGTTTTGTTTGATTTTGTCGGATCATTCGTCCGAAATCAGCTGGAGAGTCAAGGCCGTCTATAATACCACGACTGCCTACAATACATATAGATGGTCTTGAGAGTGATTCTCACAAATGTTTCAAACAATAAAGTGCGGAATTATGAAGATATTTGAACTATTTCGAATGCAACTTTCGGGTCCTTTTTGGATGAAATAAGTCGGACAAATTTGTTCACAGACGTTCAGTAGCGACCGACCGATATTTCGGGTGCACTGTGGCCGTAGTCTAAGGTGGCCGTCATAGTGAAACCGATTGGCCGAAGTTTCGGACGGCCGACATCGAACGTTTCTGTCAGATATGCCCGATTCGTTTAAACGCATGCTTGTAACTGGAAATGGTCATATTGAACCAGAACGTCGGATTCAGTGGTATAACATTCAGCGTACCGGACTGTTGTACCTGAGTTCGCGGGTTCAAACCCTATCGAAGCCGTGGGTTTTTTAAGGGTGAAAAAATCCTTCGTACACCTTCCTTTGGAGAGGAAATAAAGCCGTCTGTCCCTTGTAGTAGATTTACTGCACGTAAAAGATTCTCAAGCCTAAAAGAAGCCTCTGAGCAAAATTAAGATCCGCCTGTTTCGTCGCCCAAGATAATACCTCCTTTCTCCGCTAGGTGGTGAAAGGAGCGTAGCGAAATTTGCGTGGTTAGACGGCAGAGCGGGCCTGATGGGCAGGTTAGACCGAAGAGCGGGCTCGAGTCTCGCCACGTAAAATAAGGCATTAACTAACTAACTAATCTCAGAGCGTCGCTGATCATTATTATAAACGTGCTGTTCCGGTGGCCGAGAACGCTGAGACGGCGGTCACAGTTGTGATATACCAAAATGACAAATCATTTTTATTACGGAAATGTCATTTTATACGACATAGACTACAGGGATGTCAATAAACGATGGCGAGGGGGTCGCTATATGACAAATAAACAACCGGCGTTAAGGATCATTTTCGTTAGGTTGAAATTACGGAGCAAAGGCGGAATAAGCATTGTTTTGAGAAACAAAAGAAAAATATATAAAATGTGGATGCATCCGAGTTTTTAGAAGAACATTCATTCGCTCGAGCAACGCGGTGATGAGCGGATCGGCTCCTGACACATTTTACCAGGTCGAGGAAAGACTGTCATTGACAGTTGTATAAAATTAACTATCGTTTCTTATATTAGGATAGAGCGTTCTTGTAGGAAGTAAATACGTGTCTAGGCGTCCACCCGAGACGCAAGTGAGGGAAGTCACGGATTACAATAGTATCGCCGGGAGAATTTGGGACCAGATCACGGACATTAGGCGATGACTTTATCCAGCAGCAAGATTCTGCTGCGTCGACGGAGAAGGTTCTACGGGGCAACATCGAACGAAGAAATGAAGAGTGCGCGAAGACCCACGAATGAATAACAATGTTTTATAACTATTGTAATATAGAGAAAACTCATCATGACCAACGATCAATTCATTTTGGATTATGAATGTAATAATTGTTTAGCTTGCAACATAATCATAGTTGATATTATAATAAATTCTAATTTATTAAGTTGATAACGGTATTGTCAATTAAATGCTCTTAAAATGTTTTAAAAAAGCCCTGAAAACAAAGAAAAATTAAGCAATATTTTTATAAAAAACAGTTCGGATGAACAACTCAAGGCGTTGGATTTGTTACTGAAGACATCGAGGCTGCTTCTATTTGTGCAAGTGCACTCATCTTGCAAACTTTGCAAAGAACATCTTGCTGTTCTTTGCCAGGAAATCTGTCTTTAATTATCCCGAAATCGGCTGAACCGACAATGACAATGACAGGCGTCTCAACCTTCGATTACGTACAATGGCTGACTTTACAATTTCTGAATCAAGAAATCGAAAAGGTTAGTTAGGAATTCTGTTGAGAACGTTTGTTGCATCTCGTAAATATTATTTGAAGCGAGTACCATTAAAATGACGGAAAACGTAAAAAGTGTCTTATAACTTGAAATCGACAAAAAATACAAAAAAAAGTTTTTTTACGTTATAACATAAAATTAATTTCTGTACTAAACGGCGTTGGTCTAAAGTGAAAAAAGACATATCAATAAAATACGCACCCTAATAATAATACTCGTACATACATTGGAGTAAATAGACAACAGACGTACAATATTCTATATAATAATAGGTCTTCGTGAAACACCTTAAGTTCGCCACACATTTCCATAAATTGAATATCTCTGTTAAGGAAATTGATCGTTCTGGTTAATAGATTGTTACTTGTATACATAGTTGTATGGAAGACATTTTCATAAATTCACATTCCTCTGTGTCTTTCGAATTATCTCCATGACTTCTCAAAGAATTCTTCTTGTTTACTTAGAATCTTCTAACGTAATTTCCCCCGTTCCTAAAAGAAGACAACTATCAACGACCACCCGCTACTTTACGTGCGTTACAGCTGAACGATGGCTTCGGCTGACAGTGCAAATTTTTTCTAGGACGATCCCGACAGTCAGAACCTGTGTTGTTATCTTTCAATTACTGCGCGCATTGGAAGTTAGTAATATAAATGTAATAGTTTTCTCACCTCATTAAAAAATACAGATAGTGAATACTAAGGTCAGGGCCCTGTGTCTTCACTTCTCTTTCACTTCTATTCTCTACCAAGTCTCCTTTTCCTTCTAAACTGTTTTACCCAAATTATTTTCTCTCAAATAATATCTGTTATGCAATTTGCACAAAAACACTGTGGTTCATTACCATTATACATTAAACCATTCATACAAATGTAATAATTAACATATGTAATAAAAATGTAATAAATAGTATAAACAGAGACTACGGAAAAACACCGAGTTGCGGTTATAGGAATGCTCAAAACAAAAAAGGGTCAAATGCATTCATGAAAAGTACGAAAACTATTAAAACGTAATCTCCACAAATATCGTATATTTGCGAATTAACATTTTAAAAAGAAAATATATGCTAAATATTTCTTTTGGGTGATTAGATAAACAGAACTGAAAGAAATTTATTTAGTAAGAAAAGAAAATTTGTATTCTTACCTCTTGTTCAAAAGCCTTCAACAGAGGAGTAATAAAACAAATAAAATATATTCATACGTCAAAAACTTCGAATTCTCCTTGATTAAGAGTGGGTGTCATGAAACACATCACATAGATTGTCTATGATGCAATGTTATCAATCTAATCACACAACACTAAGGTGATGCGTAATATTCTTCTCGGTCGATTTCTAGTTTTATCAGCGTAACACTTCTTTCACAAGAAAAATTAGGTAAATTCATTTCGCCGAACCCGAGAAGGTTATGGTCAGGTTAAGGTTTTCTGTTCTGTCAAAGAAAGATTGCACAAATGAATCCAGATAAAAATGGATTATACCTTGTTAAACGAATCTATGAAACTCCGGAATGCGTGTTTCTGTGGAAATTCAACGCAAAAAGAAGTTTTAGAATTGCTTTCGAAAGTGGTGTTTCTGGCGTTATCTATGTACGAGGATAATAACGCAAAGACTTGTTAAATAATGGGTAATGAACATAGAGAACAAAATAAAGAGAATTAAGAGTATAGGATTTTTCCTCGGAGGTAGTGGACACTACGTTAAATTTACCTGATTACACAGGACCGAATAAAAGGATTTTCTTTTCTGAATGAAAGTGGACATAATGTTGTTTGGACTGGTTTTAACTTCGTTATTGGTACTTTTTGGTGATGTTTGTAATACCTTAAGGAATGGAAATGAAACAGAAACAATGCGTAAATATACAATTTTAGCAAAAATATACATAGTATCTCATATTTTTCGCGTTCAGATGTTCCCAATACAAAATTAAATTTTTACGTATAATAAAATGTTCTGTGAAATCGATTGAACAAGCTTTTGAGGTATTGACACAGTCTCTGACATCAATCCAATACCACAAAAAATAAAAAAATAGCTTCAAATGACTTTAGCAAGTTCAAGTGACACAAATGTCAGTAGTACAATAGGCCACTTATGAACACAGGTATAGTGACAACGGAAGCGCGTATACATAGTGTCAGATGGTGGGTATACATGGTGGCTGAAATTTAGCCTAGGTAATCATCTTATGCAGTCAAAGAGATTTCGGGTTCCTACCGAATTCTGCATGATAAGGTGTATATCAATCAGCAGCAAATGCCACATCTGTAACTTTGTGATATAAAATTTCCCAACACAATTTCATTAGCAGAAAGGGCACATTTTCTATTCTACAAGCTCTCGAAGTTTGTAACATTTATTCTAACACACAGTATAATCCTGCATCGATTAAAAATCCAGTGTTGTGATAATTTGAATTCGTTTATTGCCTACAGTTACGAGTGTTGGGCTTTGTAATTTTAAAGTAGGTCTGTTGGAGATTTATGACACTATAGGGAAAAATTCGTATTTGAATCAATCTCTAGAAACGTTTGACTCTTCGATATCGAAGTCAGCTAACGTTCTCAACTTTCTGATCACACCGTTCCAAGGAAATAATGCATTTTGTTTTTTCCAGTGCGACGCGAGTATCTCCATTCATTTTTTCGAAATGACGCATTATTTTCCATCCAAATTCCTGAATTGTAGAAGTGCCATCACGTTTTTTTGCGAGTACGAAATTTATGTTTGTTAAGACGGCTATTATAAAATGTATTGGTTTATTTACGAGGTAATGCGTCACTAGAAAAGAATATACTGATAGGAAAGAGATTGTGGAATGGGGTTTAAAACGTAATAGAGATTTTTTTCTAAAGAATTTGGGCTGGATTTTCATATGTAATGATTCACTTACTTATCCTTACTCGATTACTGTCTCTATTACTGAATATAATATCTTATAGACTTAGACATGACAACTACTATTAATATTGTGAATATTTGTTTCAGATGGAAGTGAATAAATACTAGAAATATAAATATTTCCGTAATATAGATTTATTTCTTGTTTTCTTTGAATCATCTCATAGTTCCTAAAATAATTACACGTAACAAGGATTTGTATCTTATAATTCCGTCTAGAATATTAATGGACTAATTTTTCATTATGAATATTTATCTTTCGACGTAGAATATTTTCAATCAAATCTTATCTCTAAGACATTTGTTTTATATCATGATTCCTACACAGCACGTGTTGCGGAATAGTGACGCTGTGAAATTTCACCCAGAACCAGTGCTCTAGAGAATTATTCCAATGTTTGGTGCATTATGCAGAAGTCCGTAAAGAAATGCTTTGCTTCTCGGAGTCTTTGCGTTGGAACTGTGCGGAGCCACTGGATTACTGAGTCGAGAATGTTTGCAGCGGTGCACTTCCGCGAGTTGACTTTATCGAATTTACTCTCCGCTGGATGGATATCCTGCATCAGCGCGCGGTCGAGATCCATCGCAGAGCCCAGGCCTAGAAAGACTTCGCGTTCACCTGGTACTATCCACAGGAGTCAGTCTCAAAATAGCTTTACCGGGAGAGGTGGCTCAGGGCATCAACAGGTGAAATAACAGTTCCTCTGAGGTCCTAGGTTCGAGTCCGGACGGCGACAGGATTTTTTGACACTAGCTTGTCAGCTAGGTTGAATTCAATCGCTGTTCGTAGGAGAATTCTAGCGGCCGGCTGTACTGATCGGTAGTGTTCCGGAGTTTCTTCGATCAACACCAGGCGAATGCCGGAGCAGTACCCTAACAAACGGGCCACGGACCGTGCGCAATCTTTCCTTCCTCTTCCCTGTCATATCGTCTTCCTCTCCTCTATAGTTATTCAAATAATCGTTCTCCATCAGGGAGTCGTTTCTTTTACGAAGGACACAATGAAGGATAAAAGCAAACATCTGTAGCAGATTTTCTTTTACAAATAGTTTTTATTACAATGGAGCGAATTTTTTTTTTCAACTCTTGCCGAAAATGTTTATTCCGATCAGTATTAAGAATTAAACTTGTATATGAGTTAGAGAAGTGATCCAGAATTTAAGATAACGTACCCAGAACACTGTTCTTCCTATAGTACTTCACACACAGTTTTTAACCGTTTAACCGTTAAACGTTACATAAGTACACAAGTGTTCCAAATGTAAACTATAATTAAGAAGAACTAACCTCATAAAATGCCTCATTAGCGTAAACCACTCTACGCACTCAAAGCGAGGAAGAGCTTGTGGTTTACTTACGCCCAATCAATTACAGATATCGGTGAATCGCGTTCTGCCGCTCATTCGCCTGCACTCGCTCTAACGCGAGCTCATGAATATTTCCGCCAGCGCGCGGCCGCCCCCACCGCCTCCGACCCCTTCGCCCCGCCTGCCTCTTCATCCCGCACCGTTTCCTCCTCCCCCCTGCCACCCCTCTCCCATCTTCGTTGCCGCTGTCGTCCCGCTCCTTTCCCAATGCCCTGTCTATATAATAATAATAATAATACTATTAATAATAATAATAATAATATTAATAACAATAATAATAATATTAATAATAATAATATTAATAGTGATCCCGAAGACTTTAAAGAATTCACTAGAAATGCTGAAAATAAATAAAAATGCCATAATCAATATCCAGAAATGTGTCATACTTTGTACATGCACATTGGTCCGAAAATTCTTGAGAAGTAATGTGAGTGTTTAGTTGCTACTTTAATTACATTAGTATTTATGAATATTATAAATGTTAAATTTTGTATTAGTCTATAACTTCTAGAATCACATACTGTTGATTTTTATTGTTGTCATGTCATTGTATTCATGTTTTTATTGTTTGATGTATTGTATCTGTATGACTACAATCTATGTACCAGTGAACTGTGAATGAATAAATAATAATATTAATAATAATAGTCGGCCCGATGGCCGAGATCGCTAAGGCAGTAGTGTTGTAGTGATCACGGACCGAAGGGTCGTGACTTCGAGTCCCGCCTCGGACATGGTTGTATTTGTGTATGTCTGTTTGTGTATGCCGTCCATTCATCCTTCATTATCATTCTCATGCCATATTCCATCCTCCGAGTACTAACAACCCTGGGGTATAAAATTCGGATTCAACGTAATGTTGATTCCCCCCGGTTAGTTACATGCAAGATTTGCAAGTGATAAAAATGATACTGAGTCCGTGCAAGTGCATGTCCTGGTCCAAGATGGTCTACTTGCAATAATAATAACAATAATAATAATAATAATAATAATAATAATAATGTAATAATAATATTGTAATAATAATAATTATTATTATTTATTCCCAACGTGTTTTACAGAGATAATGTGCATTGTTGTTTTTTGGAATTACTAATCATTGACAACCAGTAGTGGTGGTTAGCAATCCTGAGTTTATAATTTATTATCTGCCTACTTCTACATATTTTTTTATATTTGGCGTATTTTTTAACAGTATTCTTATTTTTTAACACTAATAATCTAAGTTTTTGTGAACATACGCAATAAAAAATCTAGCTGTAAATCATACAATAAGTGAAAATTTACAGAGATGCAATAGGTATATCTCTATAGACAAAACATATAATGCCATAAATATATTTAATTTACACAGCAAAGAGTTTTAACGCAATTTTTCAGTTAACTTTTTCATATCATTATCATAATGTTTTAAAATCCAAATCTTTATCTTGTGTTTGAAAATATTCAAGGACTTACTATTTTCCAGAGCTAACGGTAATTGATTATATACTTGAGGTCCAATCAACACCAAAGTTCTTGATTTTAGAGATATCCCTGACCCACCGCTGTCACCACACCACATCAACCGACGGCCATCGCCGCCACCAATTCATCGCCCCTCTGAGTGTCAGAATGCGCCCACGCAATCCAATTACTCGCACTACGCAGGGCGCCTGCGTCGAGGGTGGGGGCCAAGGGTGCAGACCTTTGTGGGCGGTGGAGGGTGCTCGGCCACTTTCCTTGATTGATTGATTGTTAGTGATTCTGGGCGCGTCAATTACTGATGTCATTAGTCCCGTACGTGTAGTGCATGCTTTTTCATCGGGAGAAGGCGGTGATCTTCTCCCGCTGGATGGCGAGATCCGGCGTCGACCTATCGTCGGCTAGTAAGGTTTTCCCCAACCAGGTATCTCCCACCAGCGGGGTACCACCCCAGCTGGGAGAAGCACTACCTCCCGACCAGTTTCCCGGTATGTGTGGTAGTGTAGTGCATGTTAGTGTAAGTGTGTGTAAGGGGAAAGGATAAGACAAGGAGGAGGTAGGAAAGATCCCGCCCCGTCTGTGTCCCGTTTTGTAAGGGCCTGGTGTTGATCGAAAAAAAAACACGGAAAGCTACCGATCAGAGCAGCCGGCCGCTAGAATTCTCTTCCAGACAGCGACTGAATTGGATCTAGCTGAAAAGCTAGTGTCGAAAATCCTGCCGCCGTTGGAATTCGAATCTAGAACCTCCCTCTTCGAGGCACTGCAGTGGCATCAGTTTATGCACTGAGCCACCTGTCCCGGTCACCGTTCACTAGATAAGGGTGGTATTAACTAATTGATGTTTTCGGGTGCGTGAACTGCATTAGTTTTGTTAGTAAAGTGAATGTTTTTATGATTGTAAGTGACTGTGTTTCTCCAGCGTTGGATGGTGAGATACGGCACCGACCTACAAGTCGGATTAGGAAAGAATCCCTCCTCAAGGAGTTTTGGTATTTGCCCTAGAGGAACACTGCCCCAACTGGAAGAAGTTCTAAACTCTTTGAACCCTTGTTTTCAGAGGTGACTTACTCCCACAGTACTTTTTCTCTATTTTAATTTCCTAGGAATGCTGCACACAGAATTTTCATCAAATAAAATTGTTCCCGCGTTGATTGAAATATTGATTATTTCGTGTTTTCGTGCACATCCACTGTTATGGTCATTCGTCCCGTAAGTGTAGTATATGTTTTTGTCACAAGAGGTGGCGCTGTTCTTCCCCTCCTGATAAGTGAGATCCGGTGCCGTCCTACACATCGGTTGATTGATTGATTGATTTTTTCTGTTTCCGGGCACATCAACTGCCTTGGTCATTAGTCCCGTTAGTGTAGTGCATGTTTTCATGGATGGGAGATGGCAGTGATCTTCCCCTGCTGGATGGCGAGATCCGGCGTCGACCTACCATCGGTTAGTGGGGTTTCCCCCTAACCAGGACTCTCCCACCAACGGAGCACCGCCCCAGCCGGGACAAGCTCTAAGCTCCCGACCGGTCTCCCGGAATATGTGGTAGAGTAGTGCATGTTAGTGTAAGTGTGTGTATAAGGGGAGAGGATAGGACAAGGAAGAGGAAGGACAGATCGCGCGCTGTCCGTGGCTCGTTTGTTAGGGTACTGCTCCGGCATTCGCCGGGTGTTGATCGGAGAAACCACGGAAAACTACCGATCAGAGCAGCCGGCCGCTAGAATTCTCCTCCAGACAGCGACTGAATTCGACCTAGCTGAAAAGCTAGTGTCGAAAATCCTGCCGCCGTGGGGAGTGGGAACCTAGGACCTCCCGGTCAGAGGCGCTGCAGTGACATCAGTTGATGCACTGAGCTACGGCTACCTGTCCTACACATCGGCTTGCGGGGGTTTCCACATCCAGGAATCTCCCACCAGCGGCACTTCGCCTCAGCCGGTCAAGCTCTAATCTCTTGACTAGAGTCCCACCATGTGTGGGACTGTAGTGCAAGTGTGTGTAGAAGTAAAAGGTGATAAATAAGGGGTATGGAAAAAGCAAGAAATGCATAGGAAAGATCGCGTGAGGGCCGTTTGTCCGTTTTGTTACGGCACTGTTCTGACATTCGTATTGCATTGATCGGAGAAAGCAAGGAAAACTATCGATCATAACAGCCGGTTCCAACCAATCTCCTCCTGACAGCGGCTGAATTCACCTTAGCTGCCTAGCTTGTACCAAAAATCTGCCGTCTCCGTGACTCGTACTGTAGAGGTATCTCGGTCAGCGTTGCTGTTGAGACAGTGCCAATGAACTCAACTCATCTAACGATAAGAGCAGTAGTTGGACGAGGCTCGTTAGCGCTGGAGCGAGGAGGGGATTTTGATGCGGAAGATGAACGAGGGCAGCGGACCCCGCCCATCTCTTGGGAGGTTTCAAGTTCAAATTTATAAAGAATGGAGGAGACAAAAATATCTGCTTAAAATATGGGCGTTTTATTTTTCAAAGAAGTTAGTATCTGTTTTATTACTCTTTTTTTAAATTTATTGTCAGTACTAAACTGTAGTCATTAAATCTGGGAGAATGTCGTTTTAATATATTTGGGAGACTATTAGACGTGATTCTAAATCTGAACCGGAAGTGAAGTGTACCATAGGATCTGAACCGGAAGTGAAGCGCACCATTGGAATCTATCATAATTTTATCACGAAAGTAGTTAAAAAGGAAAAATAAAAATATAATTCTTGCAAAATGGCTTTATGTAAAACTGTAGTGGTTCTAAAACAACACGTATTTTCTTGCCCGTACTTTCACGCAAAATCTCGCGAAAACTACTCAAATTTTCGAAAAATGTACGCCACCTTATTTTAAAGGCTATCTTTAAGGAACAAATTTCATTTAGGAAAAAAACCTCCATCTTCCTAAATGTAGTTGTAGGAAGATGCCGAAGAAATTTTGAATATTTCCAAATTTCGAAAAAAACAAAAACAAAAAAAAACAGTGTTTTCAACAAAAACGAGACCTGCACTATTAAACGACTATCCAACTACCCAACAAAGGAAATTAATGTAATATGGTGGAGCCGTTTTTTTTTTTTTTTTTTTGGAAAATCGTTTAAGGAATATCAATTTTGGAGAAAATTGGCTGAACGGTTTAGCCGCTAGCGTTCACAGACGCATGGACAGACAGACAGACGCACACACAGATTTTGTGGTACTACGAAGGGCCCACGAAACATGGATTCTAGCTACGCCACGTGCTACAAGATATTTCTTCTTTTAAATTTAGCAACTGGATTTATCCACTTTTGTGTTACAAGAACCCTGTAATCAGTTTTACTGCCGAAACTTTGCCGTTTTTTCGCGCAGCATTACATAACTTTCTCTCTACTCCGTGGCAAAAAAGTAAAAATAATGATTTTTGGAAAGCGAAAAATTATGAACAGCAAAATGTACGCAAAATGGAATATGCAACTGGTTTTTAAGTTTAATATTTTCCAAGAAATGCATATAACTTAAGCATCAGCAGTCGTAGTTCGACAGCGTTAGAGGCAACAACTACTGCTGCGCTCTATCAGCGTATCGATACACTATATCTCCGAACCAAAACACTTCAGTATTAATATTACCTAACAGTGTTATTTAAAGTGCCATCAGTGTTCCAAGCAGTGTACAGCGTTTCTCTGGCCGGCCTGTCGGCTGGCTCAACGTATCCACATGAATAAAGCAGTACCAGACAACGTCAAGATGAATCCGTCACCTAACCTCCAAGATCAACCCACGAAGTCGTACGCCGGAGCTGCAAATACCGTGAGTTTTCCATCAAAAGAACAATCTATACTACTGGACGCATGCGAAAATCTAACTGTCAAAGACTATATAAGTAAACTAACCGAAATTGTTCCCCCCAGTGCCATTACTTTTATATCAAGAATATCCAATAACAGAATATGTGTGTTTCTGAACTCGAAGACCAATGCTGACCTTATAACTAACAAATACCCTACTCTGATCATTAAAAATACTACTGTTAATGTGAGACCCCTAATTAACAAACTCAAGAGAATTATAATATCAAATGTATACCCTTTTATTCCAAACGAGGAAATCACAAATATTTTCAAGAATCATGACATTAAAACTACCTCCAGTATATCCTTCATCAGAGCTGGTCTGTCTGACCCTAACCTCAGTCACATTATGAGCTTCAGAAGGCAAACATTTATCCAACCTGAGGAACTTCACAAACTCCCTCAGTCATCAGTGATTGTATATGAAGGTACACCATATAGAATCTTTTTCTCGGCTGAAAACATTACTTGTTTCAACTGCAAAATGGAAGGCCATACTGCTAGTAACTGCCCCCAAAATCTCCCCAAAGAGAATTGCCTTCTGGACACTCCCAGCACAGACAAACCAACTATCCCTTCTAATAATATGGAAGTGCAGCCTACCATAACTGAAACACCCACTGCCCCCTCCACCAGTGACCCTATGAACTTTCCTCCCCTTCTTAAAAGAAGCCTCCCCAATGAATCCTCTTCCCTATCTGAAGCAACTAATGATGTTAAAGATAATAATGAAGATAATAATGTTAAAAAAACTAAAAAAAAGAAACAGAAAAAGAATTCTTCAAAACATGAAGAACTGGACCAAGATAGCAATCCTGATAAAACACTTGAAGACATGCTCAGCCCAACTAAAGATCTGCTTGAAATGAATCAAAACTCTTTTCCTCTGTCAGCAAATCAATTACACTTACTACTAGAAAATACTCTGGGCTCTGCTGATCCTCTAACCATAGTAAAGGACTATTCTAATGATATTCCAGCCGTTATAAAAATGCTCAATGACATTTACCCTGTATTAAAGGATAGAATTATCAAAGGCAGAGTCACCAGACTAATAAAAAAACTGCAGAAACACCTACCGGAATCAGACACATCTGAGTCTGAATCCAGTATGGAAACTACCTGACACTAAATTTTTTAACTCAGGTCTCTTAAAAAACACCATTCCCCCCTTGCTAAATAAATTTCAAGCAAACAAATGAAGATACTCCAATGGAATATTAATGGATACTATTGTCGTCTTGAGTATCTGCAACTATTATGCAACAATTTTGACCCAGATATCATTTGTTTGCAAGAAACCAATTTCAAGGGTAATCACTCAGCTATTATTAAGAATTATCAATGTTTCTTTAAAAATAGAACCACTGATCATGCTTCTGGTGGAGTAGCCATATATTTAAAAGCTTCAATTTTGGCTGACAACCTTATGATAAAATCTGACTTGGAGGCAGTTGCGGTGAAGGTTGTAGCACCTATTTGTATCAATATATGTAACTTATATATCCCTAACAACCATAAACTTGACTACTTGGAGCTCAGCGACATCCTAAAACAATTACCAAAACCCATATTGATTCTGGGGGACTTAAACAGTCATCATCCAGTATGGGGCTCATTTAAGACCGACAGAAGAGGTATATTAATAGAAGCATTTGCAGAAGACTCTGACTTGATAATTATAAACACAGGAGGACCCACCCACATCAATCCCAGTAACGGCAAAGTTAGTGCCATTGATATAACAATGGTATCGGCCCCTCTTGCTCCAAAATGCTCATGGAACGTCCTTGAATATCCATACGACAGTGACCATTATCCAATCATTATTGATATTGACTTACCCGGCTCTGGTGACACACCTTTCCCTCCTACCAGCAAGCTGAACTATAACAAAGCTGACTGGGCCATGTATCAAGAAATCGTTAGCTCTGCCTCATCTAGTTTTCATCTGGATGAGAATGAATCTGACATCAATCACATAGTCCAAGATTTTACCAACATTATCATAGGAGCTGCATACCAAGCTATTGATTCTTATCAGGTTAAATCTAATAAGAAGAGAGTCCCTTGGTGGAACAACGAATGCCGGGAAGCTATCAAAGCAGCTAAACGTGCCTTCAATAAATTCAAAAGAAGAAGAACTTTAGAGAACAAGACTGCTTACAAGAAAACTAGGTCCCACGCCAGAAGCATTATCAAAGAGTCGAAAAAGAAATCATGGACTAATTATGTATCATCAATCAATATAAACAACAACATGTCTGAATCATGGAAGAAAATAAAGTCCATTCAGGACAATAAAGTAACTAACAACATCCCTTTTTTACAATCTCAGAACAAGATTATTAGTGATTCTGCGACAATTGCCAACATGCTCGCTAAAACTTTCCAATCCAATTCTAGTTCAGCGAATTATGATAAAGAATTCTTGAAGGTTAAAGATGTAATTGAAGATTCCTATAACAACTACCTCCAAAACCAATCGGCACGTTCTGACCTACTTAATGTTCCAATAACAATGCAGGAAGTAAACGAAGTTATTAATGTGACAAATAACTCGACACCTGGGCCGGATGGTATCTCCAACATCCTCATACGGAATCTTCCTGTAGAAGGCAAGGAAATCCTCCTAAATATTTTTAATTTTATGTTTAAAAATAAAACCTTCCCCAATAAATGGAAAACAGCAACTGTTGTCCCCATTCCTAAACCTGGCAAAGCAAGATCCAACCCGATTAACTATCGCCCGATTTCCCTAATTTGTAACCTGTGTAAGATAATTGAAAAGATTATTGATAGACGTTTAAGATGGTTTTTAAATCACTATAACATCATTGAAGATAATCAATTTGGCTTTAGACCTGGGCATTCTACTTACTCACATCTTATTAGCGTGGACACCTACATCACTGAAGCCATCCACAACAGACAACATGTCATTGCCGTCAACCTAGATGTCCAAAAGGCGTACGATATGGTCTGGATACCTCGAGTTATATGGATACTTAAAGATATCGGCATTAATGGTAACATTTTTAGTTTTATCATGAATTTTACTAGTGATCGATGTATTCAAGTGCGTGCTAACAACCAGTTATCCGAAATAATCAAGCTGGAGAATGGACTTCCACAAGGATCCACCCTAAGCGTAACGTTATTTTTGATCGCAATTAAGGATGCTGGTCAGCATATCATATCACCTACGATCATTCGCAAGTATGCGGATGATATGATAATCCTCAGCAAAGGAAAGAACCTCGCATCTACGCAGAGTATTACACAAGATGCATTGAACTCAATACATAAATGGTCGCTAAGCTCAGGATTCATAATATCTCCAACCAAGTCCGAATGCATCCTGATATCTAGGCAAAATATAGCTGGAGATCTTAATCTAAAAATGGGAGAGGTAGCAATAAGAAGAGTCTATTCAACTAGAATCCTTGGTCTTATTTTTGACTGTAAGCATACTTGGAAAGAGCACATTAAAGATCTCATCACTGATGTCAAAAGAAGAACAAATCTACTAAAATGCATGAACTATAACAACTGGGGCTCAGACAAACATACCTTGCTCCTCACTTACAAAGCTATTGTTCGTAGTAAAATCGACTATGGGTGCATAATATATAACAAAGCCAAAAAGAACCTACTCAAAAAATTGGATCCTGTACATAATAGAGCGCTTAGGATATGTACTGGATGTTTCCAGACAACGCCAACAGGTAGCATCCTTATCGAAGCCTCGGAACCAACCCTGCAATTTCGACGGGATTATCTGACTATCAAATATATAAGCAAAGCCTCCTCATCCAATAACAATATTATACTCAATGATATTAACCCACCAATCAGATCTGCTCCCATCCACCTACAATCATACCCAAAAACCTTTTACGAAAGCACCAAAGATATAATCAGAGCCTACAACCTCCCAAACATATCGGTGGGAAGGTATAGAACACCTAAATATCCTCCCTGGGTCACACCAAAATTTACTGTCGATTCCTTTCCCAAGAATCTCTCCAACTCTAACTTGAACGACTCCGACGCTGATCTTATCCTCAACGAGATTCTCAATAAATATCAAGATCGCGATGTCATCCACATCCAAGATACGCTGGAAACAGACAGAATGGGCTTATACATCCAATCTCCATGGAAGACCTTTCATATCAAGTTTAGGAACTTTGCAAGTAAAAATAGCGCTTACAATTATGCTTTCCTAATGTCAATGAACCTTGTCAAATCCAACCCAACTAAAAAATGTATTATTTTATCAACATATATACCGAATGGCATTAAAGTTTCACCCAGTAATTACCTACAATTAATCTTCACCAACCTGCTTGAAATCTGCAAAGAGACAGCTGACATGTGTATTCAACCTGTGGTGATCCACATTACAAAGAATGTAGAAGCAAGAACTCCGATTAGCAGATCACCCACACCTATGTTGCTTATTGACTTTGAAGAGAAAGTAAACAACAAAATGTCTTATACAATTGAGGATTACGTGAAGTTTATTGGCAAAGTAATGAGAAAGATGTGGTCAAACCAATGGAACAATCTCAAAGCAAGCACAACGCATAAGAAAATTGGTGAATTTTTTGCCCTCAAAACTAATGAAAATCTCTCACGTCGTGAACAAATAACTCTTTCACGCATCAGATCCGGCCACACCAAATTTTCCCATAGTCATATACTAGAGAAAAATTCCATCCCAGTATGTACCTCCTGCAATTGCCCGCTAAACATTAATCACATCCTTCAGGAATGTCCCCAATTCAATTCTGTTAGACCTCAATTCTTTGATAAGGAAAGATTTAGTGCCATTCTAAGGGATAATACTTACCAAAGTAATGTTTTAAAATTTTGTAATGAAATAGGTATTTCAGGAAATATTTAACTGTATTAGAATAACGTAATTTTCTATTCCTTTTTTGTAGTAATTAACAGTTATGTAATTTTTACGTTTAAGTTTTGTTTTTATATCCATATCATCTCTGTACTGTAACCTCAATTGTAACCTATATATTGTAAAAACTAAAAATTGACAATGTAAAATATAATATATTGTATTTATTTAGTCGCTAATGACCTAGCCGTTGATGCGACTTAAAATAAATTTAAAAAAAAAAAAAAAAAAAACTTAAGCATGTTAAAGATTTTTGGAAATGTGAGAAATAAATTGTCATTAAGGAGTATTAAATCATAATTTTAAAGAATATTTGCTCAGTTCTAGAAAATATTCATTTCCGAAATTAAAAATTAACCTTCTGCAATAAATGTATTACGCGAGAACTACGCTCGGGGAAGTAATAATAATACACTTTTCTTTATTTTATTTTAGAACTGGAAGAAAGTTGATGTCCGGAGGCTCCGCTTTCTCGAGGTAACAAAGCGTCAGCAATGATAAAAAAAAGTACTAATCTGCCATACAAGATGACACTCAAGCGTTTAAGGGGCTCCGGAAGGGTAAAAAATCATGAAATTTTCGATTTTCAGTTTTTGGTTGCATATTAATATTTAAAATCTCCTCTTTAATTTGATATATAATTTATGCACCTTTGCGGCGTCTAAAGTATTCAAACTTACTTTTAAGATTAGGGGGCGTGGCCTCTTCGGTGAGTTGCGGCATCTTTCAACTGTGATGTCCGTATCAATGCGAATTTTTAATTTTTTTTTAATAACGCGGTAAAATTCTGTGTCGAATTCCGAAGTTGGCGACACTTGTACGAATTTTATGAAGAAATTTTTTAAGTGGACCCTGATGATCCAAGTTATAATGCTGGAATGCACTAGAAACTTTGATTGCTGTTTTCTGTAAGTTTACATTTTCAATTATACTTGTTTCTTTTTCTCTAAAACTACTAGACAAAATTGAATGAAATTTTAACAGATCTTAGAGTGTACTATTATACACATTTTAACACGGGGATTTTGCAATAACTTTCCTAGGTAAAGATTTATAAGTAGAAAAGTGCAAAAAAGTGTGCAAAAAATACAAGCAATTATTAAATATTTTTTTTCTAAAAAACCAAAAATAATTATTGTAAATCCCTCTGTTAAAATGCAAAAATAGGCCTAAAGTTTTACCTCTATTTTTTTAATGTCGTTATCATGAATAGTTTCTGAGAAAAAGAAAAGTGAAATCTGTAAAATTAACATGGGAGGTATAGGGCCTTCCGGAGCCCCTTAAATGATCTTCTAAGATCATAGAATAGACTTCCCTAAAAAAAGAGTATTTGACTCATGTTTCGGACTCGTTATGAATATATATTAAATTTTAGATATTAGAATATTGTACATCATAATACTTTGTACTATCCATGAATATCACGAAAGATGGAGCAAATATTCGTAATAACCTCATACCCTACATGAAGTGATTTGTTTGCCATTAGGCAATAAATATGGCTTTAAAAATGAAAGTACCAAGACTTCCTTATCCTGGAGGGTTATTTCATAAATATTATGAGGGAAGGAGTAATTTATCGACAAAACCGACGAGTACGAAAACAATATACAGGTTTTTCAAATGATTTCTCAATCACATAGCCGACAATAAGCAGATTATCTCGATAGGAATATAAAAAATTAATCCGAACTTTGTGCAGTGAATTTTCAGTCTTTGTGGAGCAGAGGTCAAAACACAAAAATTTCACTAGTCATGTACGTTTTGTTATCTCAAAGTTTCTTGTTTTAAATCAAATAATAAAATTCAAATAGGGTGTACAAATAAATATAGAATAATTTTTCAATGCACGTTTGTTTGTTCAATGTATGTTCCTTTGTTTATTAATAAAAATATATACATTTCCAGAAACAGTAAATGTGTTAATTTAAAATATTCACCTCTTTGAATCACAATATAGCTTACAAAAATTAAAATATCAACGTGCTGGAAGAATCTGAAACTAAACATCACTAATACAGGTATACAAACATTTTTGCAGCCCGACGGGTACTAGAGTTTTACTCAATTGTTTTAGCATTTACATTTTGTTTACACTAATCACAGAGACATCATCGAGAAACATAAAGACAGATTTAATGTACTTTAGACCGAAAAATCAAAGTTTCTCGATCTACAAGACATATTTTTACGCTCAGTCACTACAATGTTGAATATTATACACAAAATTTCGTCCGAAAACCTTAGAACAGATTTCGCTATCTATACCTCTTTACCTCTTCAAAAGTAAATATATTGTAAAAGGGGATGCATTATATTCTTTCTTCATTTTTTCACTCTATTCACATATTATCTATATGGTATATCAAATGTGTTCACTATTTTCAGGCCACGTTAATTGTAGTTTTGAAATATCTTTTTCAAAGGAGTGATGGCAGAGGATAATTGCTCTGTACTTATTATGCTCCAATTTAGCTTAACACTGACAGATGAACTTCAGCATGAAAAAGTACACGTTTATAACAGGAAGAGCAAAAGACATAAAGTACGTATTAATCGTAGTACGTTGCAATGAAAATGTCAGGCATGATCGAGTAATCGAAGATTTGAAGTGTGTATCGTATTTGAAACTCTATGAGATATACTATATAGTTATAAATAATTACTGTTAACCAGAACAGAATCGTTATTATAACTCTGGTTATAAAAAACGAATTATAATGCACTTTAGACTTACTATTTTTAGCTTCGAAATAATTTGAACGAATTGCAATAAAAGAGGTATATTAGGAAGTGTAGATATTTCAAAGATTCTGGTGTATTTGAATTTATCACTAAACACCTCAAAATGTATTAAAAGTACTTTTCGCATTTCCCTTCAATTTTAAGGAATTCTAAAAAAATCAATAAAATTAATTTTTAAAAGTAAACTATCTTGCTTAATGTTCTCTCTTATTTTTTCCTCGAAACAGCTATATGAGAAACACAAAGGTCAGGGGTGGTCGCAAAACGGAGAAATATTAATCCAGCTTCCGCAAACAACTAGCATTACAGCGCTTCAGAATATTTCGAAACCTGCGTTGCCTTCAACATGCAAAGAGAAAGCAATACCAGGAGAAATAGAAAAGAAATAAAGCAATGAAATGAAAAGAGAAGAGAAGCATTATACATGTAGTTCAACATAACTAAAACATCTATTACGTAAATATATACCTCCGTACTTTTGAAAAATTGTGTTCTTGAATATTTTTTTGTCAATGAAAATCTTAAATTAACGGGAAACTGTTGAATTGAAGCTGGTAGTTTATGCGTATTATTAGAATTCTGGATATGTGCAATGTATCCAAATAAGACACACACACGTAAAAATAACAATGGTTTTATTGTGAATCTTCGATACAATGTTTAATTATACGTACTCGTACCAAAATCTTGTTAAGTTGTCAGATCGACGGGAGAGAAATAACAAGTCGAAATTCCTAACAGTCACCAAACAGATGATGCCCATAAACGTAGCTCGGTCATCAGATACAAACGGGTCATAATACTGTAGCCTTATCTTCTGTCAGCGTACCACTTAACCAACAGGAACTCACTGACGGCGGAAATATAAAATTTCATCTTCTTTTGCCTAATCCGCATCAAGTTGGTTGGTTGGTTCGTTAGTGATTCCGGGCACGTCAACAGCTTAGGTCATTAGTCCTGTAAGTGTAGTGCATGCTTTTTCATCGGGAGGTGGCGGTAATCTTCCCTCGCTGGATGGTGACATCCGACGCCGACCTACCGTCGGCTACTGGGGTTTCCCCTCAACCAGGATTCTCCCACCAGCGGGGCACCGCCCGAGCCGGGACAAGCTCTAAGCTCCCGACCGCTCTCCCGGAATATGTGGTGGTGTAGTGCATGTTCATGTGTGTGTGTGTGTGTGTGTGTGTATAAGGGGTGAGAATAGGACAAGGAAGAGGAAGGAAAGATTGCTCGCGATCCATGGCCCGTTTTTAAGGTACTGCTCCGGCATAGAGGTTTATCGAAGAAACCACAGAAAACTACCGATCAGAGCAGCCGGCCGCAAGAATTCTCCTCCAAACCGCGACTGAATTCGACCTAGCTGAAAAGCTAATGCTGAAATCCCTGCCGCCGTCGGAACTCGAACCTAGTACCTCCTAGTGAGAGTCGCTGCAGTGACATCAGTTGATGCACTGAGCCACCGCTCCCGGTCAAGCACATCATCTTGAGAAGGTGCCGTCCGGGGGAGTTGGGATGTGGAAGTTTGGCTGTGCAGGTGGATCCACTCAAGAGCGGGTGCTGAGAGGATGACGAGCCCTGCAGAAGAGCAGGGCAGAGGGGAAATTGCGTCGTGTGGCGGTGGCGGCTGCGGCACTCCGGGGGTGGGGGGGGAAGGGCGACGCCGGCACGGCCGTTCATAAAATGCGGCTTACGACCTTTCCCCACCGCTCCTCCTCCACTCCTGCTCCTCGCCACTTCTCCGATGCCACCGCCACGCCACGCACTCCGCGCGGGCCGCCAAGGTTCTGGAATTCTCTGGCGTTCCACAAGGCGGTAACTATGGCTCTGGTCATGGAGGTGGAAGAGTGTTTTCAAAGGAAGAAATGGATATAGGAAAAAGAATGAACTCTGAGTAAGAGAGATGGAAGTTGCAACGTTGAAACTAGATAGAAAGTAAATGAAAAATCAAACGAACCAAGAAATTATTCTTTTTATTGGTGATGTAAAGTGGTGTGAGAACAGGAACATTAAAATAGGTACGTTCTTAAAGCTTTTATGGAAACAGAAAAGATGAGAGTGCAGAAGAAAGTAAAATAATTAACTGATAATATAAAAGTAATTTTGTTAAGTACAGAAATATACGATATTGTCTTGTTAGGAGTTATTGTACGACTAAATTCATTTAAATACATACTCGTGCAATATGTAAATTCACCTCTGAATAAAAATATTGTATATACTTAGGACAAATATTATCGTAGTTGGGTTACGTTCAAATGAATATAAAAGCTTTACATATTAATATGGTTGCTTAAAAAGTAAATGGATATCTGGAACATGTACTGTCGAATATGCACGTAAATATACTCAGAAATAAGAGAAATTTCATTTAAAGGTGCCTCTGGGAATCTTTTTCCCCCGTTTCATATTTTCCATCTTCCCCTGTAGCATCACAAAAGTCAAACAGCGCTATATGTTGGCAGCTGGTTTGAATTAAAATATCCAGAAGCCGAAAAACATCGACAACTGCTGCAGTGACGGAAATAAATCTCAATTGACTGTGCGCTTTCGGTCGAAAGAATATTGTAACACAATGGTATCTTCTTCTAGGAACGTGTACTAAAACTCGAAGTCGAAGTTTCAAACCACTTTCAAGAAATATTGTTATCATTGTATTCATTTAATAATAAACGTAATATGAAAATTTCTTATTGGCACTGAATGAACGACAAGTGAATGAAAATGAAAACTAACTTAAGAACAAAAAATAGAAATGACACCTACAAAGTCAGGTGCCCACCTGAGAAGGTTGGAAACAAGATAAATAAAAGATAAGAAACCACCAGCCGGGACAAACTCTAAGCTCCCGACCGATCTTCCGGAATATGTGGTAGTGTAGTGCATGTTGGTGTAAGTGTGAGTGTAAGGGGAGAGAATAGGACAAAGAAGAGGAAAGAAAGATCGCGCGCGCTCCGTGGCCCGTTTAATAGGGTACTGCTCCGGCAGTCACCTGGTGTTGATCGGAGAAACCACGGAAAACCACCGATCAGCGCAGGGGGCCGCTAGAATTCTTCTCCAGACAGCGAGTGAATTCAACCTAGCTGAAAAGCTAGTGTCGAAAATCCTGCCGCCGTCAGGACTCGAACCTAGGACCTCCCGGTCAAAGGCGCTACAGTGACATCAGTTGATGCACTGAGCTACCGCTCCCGGTACCAACGTATTGGTATTGGTGAATGCGTTTTATAGGAATGTCCTATATAAGATCATAATCTTGGATACTATTTCTCTCTAACGCCAAACACTTCGGCTATCTTGACTAAAAGCAACCAATGTGTCGGTTCTAACAATTTGCTCACGTTCTAATTCTGAGAGCTTGGAAATGATGCAATTGCAAAACATGAAATACTCTCTCGACCACGGCTGAACGTGATACGGAGTTTGTACAGGTGGTGGTAGTGAGCAAGTACATCAGCGACACAACTCTCGTTAGAAGAAGCATTTCAATTGAAGCAAACATTTCAATGTTTCTGTTTTATTCACCCACTGTACTTTCTATCATGGCTGAATGTATTTATTCATATCAGTGCATATTGTGGTAACTCATACTGCCACAAAATAGTCGCGATTTCGGACAACGCGCGAACTAATTCAATGTGGCTATTCCACTCGCGTCTGCCCGTGTCGTAAGTAACCACTGCTAAGCAACAATATAATCAAATTAATCCAATATCAAATGTGTATCGCCATATGATTGTGTACTTTGCACTCCGCTGTGATAACTTTGTTTCCCTTTTTGTTTTTAACAATAACAATTGTTTTATATCCAAAATAGCTTGTGAGCATCAATATAATACCAAAATGAGTCGTTTAGATAATGTTTCAAAATGTAAAATTGAATTTATTATTAAATATTCAATGCCCAAGAAGGTAAAACAAGCAGAGAAATATATGGAAGCAATTTCAAACATTTTGTTGAGAAATAAAATGCAATTTGTCAACACAATCTACAAATTAAGAAAATGCATTCATTTTGAAAGATTGGGCAATTAGAATGCGAAGATAGGTTGGTGAAGAGTACAAAGAATATGCTATCAAAACTAAGTGGAATGCTACAACCAAAATTATACCGGAAAATACCTTAATGAATGCAAACGTATATTCAATCTACTCGAAATTCAAGAATCCCGCTGCTAATTCAGCTTGTACTAGGGTTACCAGAATTTTTTTCCCAACGGAGGGCATTTTATAAAAAAAGGAGGACATTGCAGTGAAAAGAAGGCCATTTTACATTTTTATACTCCACGATGTATAGACATTGTATTCAACAATTTCAAACCATTAATAGTGTTTAAAAATAATATTAGACTATGCGTCATTAAGTATGAAATCTTTCGATTGGAGATCTTCGCGCCCACACTAGCCTTCGTTATCCACCAAACAACAAGCATAAATAAGTTTTATATCACAGTAACTTTAATGATCTATTATGCAGGCCATTTATTGGAATAAAAATGTAGATTTTCAAGACGAAGTCCCTTTAATGAATTAAATTACTTTAAAATTATGCCAATATTATTTTAAATTTCACATGACAAAAAGGAGGACAATCCATGTCAATTTAACAAAGGAGGGAGGACACTTAAAAAAGGAGGACATGTCCCCCGAAAGGAGGACATATGGTAACCCTGGCTTCTACGTCTATTTGTGTTTTCAAAAATAGTTCATGTATTTTCTTATAATTGTTTTTTGAAAGTTTTGTTACCATAAAATTCAAACAGTTAAAATCATTTACCGCATTAAAGTGCTCTTCGAGTTGTGGGAATTCTGATCCCGTATTGTTGACGTAGTTGCATGAAGAAATAAAGCGAGTCATCTCCATCAACTCAATATATTTATTTAGAGAGCCGGCTCAGTCTACAAATATAAACAAAATAAAATATAAATAAAATACACAGTAAATACAAAATTAAACAAAGTGGGGGGATTAATATTAATAAAAGATACATTTAAAATTATAATCATTAACAAATGAAATTACAAAATATGAAATTAATTTTATTTTGTAATTTCATTTGCTACTAGTCTCTATACTAATTCTTCCCACCCTTGTATTTCGCAAAGCCGTCGAAAGCCGGTTCTCTGAATAAATATATTAAGTTCCATTCCTTCTTCAAACAAAGTGTTATTTATATATTCCTTCGATATGTTTTTACATGAGGCAGTGATAACTCGGAGCTGAATGAAAGTTTCCTATAAGCCGGTAACAGTGGTCAGTAATATTTCTCTTTTTCGTAGTCCCTGTGATTTTAATTATCCATTCGATTCGTGTAATGTTCGTGAAATAGTCATCCTAAGTATCACTCAAAGAGCTGTGACGTTATTTATGATAAATAAGATACCTAGCTTTTCCGTATCTTCTGCACAGATAATTTTTAGAAAAAGAATCCATCTTCATTTGATGTTTGGTGCCCTGAGGGGCCCAAAGTGACATCGTTTGAGGTTAAGCAGACTCATCCGGAGGTCCCGACCCCAGCCGCTATGCAGCGCTTCTGACTCCGGAAGCCTCATTAGACGCAGCCGTTCGCCGTGATGACATTTCCGGCGCCGCTCCGCTCCCCGCCCCTCCCACTGCCTCTCCCCTCCCCACCCGCACCCCTCCTCTCCCTGCCCCCGCCCCGTCCCCCCGCCCTGCCCCGCGCTGCGCCTCGATGCCACGCCCCGCCACGCCCCGCCACGCCCCTTCTCGCGCCGCTTCCGTCCCCGACTCTCCCCTCCCCAACCCTTCCCGAGCCGCTTGCGTCCCCGTCTCGCCCACCGATCCTTTTCCACTTCAACCACCTTCACCCAGAACTAGCGGCGCACAGCCAGGAAACCTTCAAACGAAGTTGACAGGATAAGTAAGAAGACACAAAGCGAATCTTTTGAAAGGTAAAAGTAACTTCAGGATGAACTTTTGTTCCTTCCTAATATCTTGATTTTTTATCTACTTGAACTGTAGTTTAGGAATGGTGAAAAAATATGAAATTCAAGATTTTTATGGCAGAATATTTTGGACTGTACAATTCTAAACAATTTGTGACAAGTATTGAACTGCACCTTCCGGGTCAATGATCACCCTCTCGATCAGGTTTTTCGATCAGTTTCCCTGATCCTTTGAGCAGATGCTGAGATGGCCCCTTGTTTTGCTTCTGAACATAAATGTAACTTTATCATGTGTGCACGTCCTCTTGAATACAATGGGAAATATAGTTATTCAAATTATCGTTCACCATGACGTTGCAGGAAGTATTATTCCTTGAAAAAGAACAATATGACGGATAAGAGCCCAAATTTATTGCTGATTTTACCCTTCAAAATATATTTTGTTACATTGGAGCGAATATTTTGTTAACAATCCTTGGAAAAAATTCCTTCATTTTCTTTCTGTATTCAAAATTCAAGTAGTATATGACCTAGGGTAGGGATCACACAATTTTGAAAACGTGCTCTGAATTCGCTTCTCCCCATAACACGTCACACACAGTTTTTAAGTTTTTGACGAAAAACAAATAAATAAAGTAAATATTTTGGGAAATTGATCATGGTAAACACGATTTATTCAGAGCGGTAACTACCTGCCAGGCGTGACATCAATGTACAACAAAAGGTGTTATTTCTTTCCAGAATTGTAGTGGTGAGGCTAAGCAATTGAAATGCCAACAATCGATAGTTTCATGTTTGACGCCCCAATGTCTTGTGTACGTTAATTCCAGTGAAGTTGTGTCTGCATGTTATGTCGAGAGAATTAGTGGTTTTGCGCTCCCCCTTCCCTTGAGGGTTAGATCTGACTTCGACATACACGTAGTGTGACCGAACGTATTTACATACGTTAAACATTCGCTTCCCACCCAAACCGAGATGAAAACTGACTAGCGCAGTGATTTACATCGTAGGCATAACGTGCAGTAATGAAAAGATCAGAGTAGAAGATTCAAACAACGTCTCTACCGACCTAGACCGCCACCTGAACGATTAACAAGCGTTGAATGGCCTCATTCTATGCGAGTCAACGAAGATGACAAGACGCATTCGCTAGCAGCGGAGACGACACCTCCGAAATCAATTTCTGCCTATTGTAAAAATACATCTAAAAGGCTCATTTTATGCGTTAATATTCTGTCTTTAACTCTATTTTATTTGATAAATTATTTATGGAATTATGAGAAAGAAATAAAATGAAATTTATAATGTGAAAGGTGCAAACACGTGCAATGCTTTACGCTCATGCTACATTGTCTTTCACAGCCTTTTTTCTTAGTTCTTTATTTGGTGTACTTAATTAAACACCATAATTCCCACTACCTTAATTAAATGATAGGTGAACTGTTATTTCCATAAAACTAAGTTTGAGCATATTAATGACCAGAGTTCTGAAACACACGTGTTCGGGCTTCACGTGGTAAGAGAGGCATTTTAATCGCTGTCTCCCTGATCTGCATCTTCCGGTGAGAGCCACAAAATCTGAATTACACCCCACGAGGACGCAATTGATAGCAACAACGCCCGAAAGACGTGAAATTCAAGACGAGGAGCGGTCCACGGACTTCAAAGATTCTTCGCAGAATTATTCATCGCCCCCGCCAATCGCCGCTTGGATTTATATAAAGAAAGACCCTAGGTTCTTCCTAAATTTTGAAACAAGCGGAGGTATTTTCTACGCGCCAGTGCTTACTGCATGTGCGAAGCCCTCAGAACAGATAGCATCGCAATTTGTTTGCTCTGTAGTCAGATCGCTTCAAAATTTCTTTCCGAATATTCAGAGGATGGGAAAATTCCGCTCCCTGCGTCCGACGCTAGACCAAGTTCCCGTCACGCGCTATGTATATTTGGCAGATCCGGTTGGGAGAAAAGCAGTAAAATGAAGGCTTTCAAAGACAAAATTTAAAATATTTACAAAGGGAAGCATTGTATATTAGATTGGGAGAATAGCTTTGAATTAACGTTTCATATCATTAATTTAGGTTCATGCTAAAAATATTGCGTAAATAATTTCATTCTTAAAGAAAAGCTTGTACTTTGTCTTTATGAATTCATGTCGGTGAACATTAAAATATGTAAACTTAGTTTGTGTTTATTTTTATTTTTCTTTCAGCTTTTTAAATGCCAAGCTTATTCTTTATTACAATACTAATACTATAACAAATATTGCGTCATCTGCCGGCGCCCCCCCCCCCGAACTAGACGGTTCTGGAGTATGCGCGGATGGCTACATCTGCCGGCGCCTCCTCCGAACTAGATGGTCCCGGAGTGTTCGCGATGTTTATCGCACCTTCCAGAAAATTCTAGGCGGGCGACAGCCGAGTACGGCCGCGGTCGGTGGCCGCAAATCTGTCTGAAGTGGAAGCTGAGCTGTGAAGTGTGTGCATCGCGGTGAATAGCAGTGCAGTGATTGTGCACAGTGACGTGAACCGTGGCCAGCGCCGTGAACTGTGGTCAGTGCAGTGGATTGTGGTCAGTACGTCGAAAAGTGGCCAGAGCTTAGTACTGTGCGACAGTGCAAAAGAAGTGAACAGTGAAAATAAATAATGAAGAGAAGTATAGTGAAAATAAGTAAAGAGAAACTGTGCCGCATCAGGAAATAATCAAGTGAATACTATCTGTACATAAATGTAGTATTTTTATCGTGCCTTTAAGAAACCAAATAAACATTTTTGTTAAAATAATATCTGTATTTTAATTCGCCACATAGAATCGTAACAATACAATTTGAATAACAACAGTGCAATTTATTACACCGTTAAAGAGTGAATTTTATGAGGAGTAATTTTAACTATCTCGCAAAGATAAATTTTATAAAACAAGTCTAGAAAGCACTGTTACTTATAGCAAGTATCCTTAGAGACTGTGTATGTAAATATAAGATTGTGTATATAGAAAATGTTATGAAAGGGTATTACATTCTTGTTGTGTACCAGTACATTTTTGAACAAAAGTTCCCATTTATGAGGAGGTTTCACTCTTCTATTATGTTCTTAAAATAATGTTTCGTTTCTGCCATTAACAAACTGAAAATTTTAGCAAATTTGAAAAAGTGATGTTTATGCGGCGATAGATGGCAGCTGGCAAAAGGGACGGGGCACAACCGAAAAGCTAGACCCACCCAAAGAAATTAGGAAAACTAATAAGTACGAGAAATTCTTTGCCATTTTATAGCACCACTAGTTGTATTTTTGCCATTGATCATTTTTGTGTTTGTTTTTTAAGTATATTCGAGTTAGTACTGAGATACGCTAAAATTTTCTCTACATTAATTTCTTGCAAAGATCTTAACGTCCGGCTTGCTGGGTCAATGGGTCACGATATATTATAATCCTTATTACCTTTTATAATGGATTATAGGATCCGCAGACTATACAGCGCAGCTGGGAATCTGAAATAGAATGATTCTAATTCCTAGTTCATTACTGTTTGGATTGACTAAATTAAATATCACTTTCTTTTCTAAAGAACAAAATTTAACAAAGTTTATTGTTACCTTTTTAGCAAACAATTTAGTGAATTTAATCAAATGATTTGATGTTATGCCTTTGATCAAGATATCTTTGAATTTACATTTTTATACCGCGGTTAACTTATCTATTCTTCGTTGATGTCCCTCGTAGACTTCTCAGTCGAAATATCTTGCGAGCTTGCCGTAGTCCAAGGTCCCAAGAAATCCTCTTCTGCCCCTATCCAAACTGGTCTCAAACTATCAAAATTATCAGTCCCGATTACGTCCTATGACATAGTCCCGAAATCTATAACTCGATTACCACTCCTGACAAAGTCCCAATTTATGCATCAATATTACTTCCACATGCAATATCTGCAATATCATTTACTGTCCTTAAAATTTCACGATCTGATAACCCGACTCTGACTATCTGCACTACACTCGCTCCCTCTCACGAACCTACGATCAGTTCAGACACGCGATGCCGGTCAGAATGAATCTTCCTGCTTGATTCACCCTCGAAGACATATCTTCTTTTTTTTCATAACATTTGACCGTCCTTCTCTCACCCAGCCAATCCATACGTTCGTTACATTTTGGTGTAGCTGACCTTTCGATCGTCTAAACTTCTTCGCCCAATCCCAAATTTTCTACTTTCGGCATGCAGCCACCTCCTAATGCATTTACAAAAAACAAAAACTACATTGTTTATTCCCGGTCGTTGCTAAGCCCCTTTTGCTCTCGTGATATATTCTAATGCATGTTCCACCATATAGTCTACAAATAAATGTTTGTTTATTTTCATGTGACATATCGGTATGTCACAGTATCTATATAAACTTTAAAAGGCTACTGTTTTGTATGTCCATGTGAATAAGGTGTTAAGTTTAATAAGTATAAGCTCTAGGTCACTTTCATTTGAAAATCGGTATTTGCACACTTAGGAACGTAAAAGTGAGAAGTCGAACATAAGAACGTTCATTAATTCTCTAGCATTGCTGACAGTTTTGTTGTCTCCGTATTCACTTCAAAATCTTCTAATTTAATAAATTCCAATAATGTTCGTAGGATTTTGCAAATTTATTTTTAAAAATATGGTAATAGGATACGGATAAACGCTTAAAAATTAAAATGAAATATGCCGTGCGATTCACTTGTTCAAATTAACTTCTTATTCACTTAAAGATGTCAACATCAGCGTTGCCATCGTCGTGAAAGAAAATTATGGCATATTGAACGGAAAATGCCTTCGCGTACGGGAATTTAATCAATTACATAGATCTATTGAGGTGGCGTTGGTTTAATTCCCGACACAACGCACGAAGATCGCAGCACCAAAACATTAAAAAGAATGTTTTTGGACATTTCTTTGGATCTTCTGGTGGGATCCGAAAACAAATGATCAGTTCTCGGTCAGGAGACCGAGACGCGCCGAATGATATCGCGTACGCTTCGATTGGTGCCCGGGAAGTGGTCGAGCCTACAGTGACGGACCCACACATCCGCACGCTCGAAATTTACTCAATACTGTATGGGGATGAGTAGTAAAAATATAATTAATATAATAAAAATAATAGTAATAATGAAATTGTCTTTATTTTTGACGCGTCTCCGGCCAAAAGGCCTGCTCTTCCTCCTGATCTCTAAATCTACTTCGGTTTAGTTATTAAATCACAAATTTGTAAATTATTAATGCTTAGCTTAATTAATGCTGTCAATACTGTAGATTTTTAACGATGCTTATGTCAAACAGTACTCTCTCGGGAAACAAATTGGTGTCATTCACGAGATTTGAGTCTTAATTTTTGAACCGTTCGCAGAAGTATTTAATGTTGACTTTTGTTCTGCACTTCATCATTTCTAATAATTATAAATGTTATTTATTGAGTGGTGGAGGTTTGTGTGAGGTCCTGCTTCGCGAGAGGGACCGCCCCCTCCCTTCCTGTGTCTGCCTCTTGAGCTGGCGGTGTGCCCAGCCGGCCGGGCTTATCTTCCGTTTACGAGGCCGTCGTTGGAACTCCAGTGGCCCTTCCGCGAATAATTTATGGGCGCCGAGATTCGAGAGGAGTGCAAGGCGGCTGCAGCTGCGAGCTCTTTCGCGCCGCGCGGGGTGAGGGTGCGTTCGGGCCGACGTGCACCGGAAGGACGAGTAGGGAGGGGGGAAAACGAACGTGTAACTAGTTATTGTTAGACGGAGTGGGCAGTTGAAAGTAGAGGGTTTTAAACTTTCAATAGATAGTAGGATTCACGAAATTTCAACAGTTATGGTGCAAATGTATGTTGTTTCGTTTTTTTGATAGAAGGGTGTCGGAAAGGTTGTCAAAAAAATCATTCAGCTCTAATATGACATATATTTTTATCGCTTATTCATACAAGCGTGCGCGCAGCGTGTGGGCGCATTATTGCACATTATTATTATTATTATTATTATTATTATTATTATTATTATTATTATTATTATTATTATTATTTATTATAATTTGTGTTACCGGCACAAACGTTATTTCATATTAAATGGCGTTATTGCTGGATTCATTGTAAATAATTCTATAATAATAATAATGATGATGATGATGATGATGATAATGAATGAGATGAACGGGGAAAGTCTGTCCACGATCACCCTTTTTTTCTGCTCGAGTCACGATCCATACCGACAAAAAAACAAAACAACAATAATTTGTGTAACGCTAGGGTTTCTTTACCTTCCTTAGAGGGCATCGCCGGTATGTTTTAATTTCTTTGTTCGCCTAGGTGTCATGGTCTTGATGACGACCTCAAAGTTTCTATTGTGTCTCTAGGCTTCCTGACGCTGCTTGCTTGCTTTGCCAGAAAACCGCAGTGGGAGACAGCCGAGCGAAACGTGTTCCTGGATGGAATACAAACTCTGTGGTCTGTTAGGCATCAAGTGGGCTGTATTTGAAGAACAGTGGGTCTAAAATAGTTCAGCACCAGACAGATCGCTTACCTTGTAGTATACACGTCCAGGAGTGGTTCAGCAGAAGGCCTTTCTTTCATACTGCTGTTCTGGAAAACATTAAGTCGCCATAAATATACAAATAGCAGAATCCGGCTGCGTAGCGCCTGTGTTTCATGACATTTTGAACAGTAGTGCCCTTGTGTTTGTTCCATCGACTTACATTTGTGTTCTGGTACCCTGAAACACTAATATTATATGCCTACGTGTTGCCTAACAATTCGTTTAAAGCTGTACTGCTTTGTTGGATTTTGATGATATTACAAAGTCAACAAAGTGTACAGTGATCTTCCTTCTTTTTATTATCGAATTTTTTCATGAAGAACACATTCCATTATTGGGTCCGAAAGCTTCAGTTGCATATGACAAAATATGATTGGGCGTTCTTTTAACTCACACCTAAAATTATTGTAGTAGGAAAACCAACTGATTTTTTTTTCCACGACTGCACTTGCAGTGGAGCATGGGGCTTCCAGGAAGTCAAACGAGTAGGAGACGTTTTGTATCAGGAAGCACACTTGTTTTGGCTCCCACTTCGGTGTTCGAAAGCCATTACCAGTGCCCCCACTTCTGGCGGATGTCCAGAGAAGGGTCATGTACGGATGTTTTTGTTGGAAATGGTTATCGTGAATATGTTCGATTATGCTATTTGTTTGATTGTAAAGTAGTGGAATTACTACTAGAATACAATGTTTGTGTTTATCTTTCAAGTTTTCAACATTTTTGATCTGTTATGTAAGAAATAATTATTAAACAGTAACTTGATGATAAAATTCCTACCACTTCTTGTTGCATATTAGGGTATACATGAAGGAGTACTTGTAGGATCTCGAAATGGGTCTCCCATTTTGGTATGTCCCTTTGTAAGACATGCCCATTTGGTAGAGAAAGAATTGAAATAGTGCATGACCCATTACGCACGTATTAAAATAGAACTTTGAGAGATGCGAAATTAACAGGAACAATGTCCAGATGGATGCACATTCGTGTTGGATAAGTTTGGCGAAACTGGAGCTCCACTCCTGATGTAGTGACGAAAATCCCGAGAGGTTTTTTTCTTCCACTTTTTTCAAATTTTATTTCGTTTCGTTCGGGAGCAGAATCATTCCAACATAATCATACCCAGTAAATTATTTCTCGATTCTCTCGTTCCGACTTCCGAAAACGCAAACGTCACTCATCGGGCAGACATAGGCCGCCCTGGTGGTGCAAATCATACATTTCAATTTTCTTGTAGCATTTCTATACATACATTACTAATTTTCCGGCTTATTATATATCTGGTGTGTGGACACTTCGCCGGAATTGGGTCAATTTAATTTTCACATATTGATTTTAACCCTGTTATAGTCAAGAGCAACTTCGAAATTCGTGTCGGGAATATAGACGAAAAATTAAAAGAATTGAGGACGGTGTTCCATGATTTTCAATTCTTTTCTAGTGAAGGTAATTGTAGGGCGTCAAATATATTTCTTTTCTTTCTTTTTTTTTATACCAGCATTATAAACTACCTTTTCCGTAGCTGAAATAGTTAATAAGATGGCATTCTATGGCACTGCCACGGCCTCTCTGCGTGACGTCTCAATACCAACATCTAGTATGTTGCCTGCTGCAAAACTGCTTTTCAAATTTGTTTCCAGAATTAATTTGGTTTCTTTTATTAATTCGTAATGGTGTTACACAAAATAATTACGTTTGCAACTCGTTTATCATGTTGCTTTATCACATTGGAACAAATTTGAAAACACGCTCTTTAGCGTCGCTCATTTTCAAAACAATTACTTATGCAATCAAGTATAATTAAAGTAGTTGCATATTGTACCATGCATAATGTATTACCATTGAATTTCCATACATATTGTATTATGAACGAAAGTGTACGAATTTCTCCCCGTCATTGATTGCAAGAAATGAAGGCACCTTACAAGACATAAATTAACAAGATAGTTCCAAGGATTTCGTAATTACTATCACTTATATTCTGGGAATCCATTCTGCTTAGCTTAAGCTTAAAGAAATCTCCCGAAAGTGAATTGAACAGGATGTAGTTTCTTCATAATATTTATGTATTTCAGCAAATACATCTTTTCAGATACATTGCTACCAACAACGGTTGTTTCAATAATGCATGTGAAGTACTAAAGTGTGACTAAAAATGCATGTGAAGTACTTACCGCAGTCTGGAGGAGAATTCTAGAGGCCGGCTAGTCTGATCGGTAGTTTTTCTGTAGTTTCGTCAATCAGTACCAGGCGAATGCCGGAGCAGTACCCTAACCAACTGGTCACGGACCGCATACGATTTTTCCGTCCTTGTCCTATATTCACCTCTTACACACACACACACACACACACACACACACACACACACACACACACACACACACACACACACACTCTTACATGCAGTACATTACCACACGTGCCGGGAGACCGGTCGGGAGCTAGTCCCGGCTGGTCGGAGCCCCGCTGGTGGGAGATACCTGGTTAAGGAAAATCTCGCCTGCTGAAGGTAGGTCGGCGCCAATCTCGCCATCCGGCGGGGGACGATCACCCCTACCTCCCGATGATAAGTGTGCACTACACTTACAGGGCTAATGTCCATAACAGTTGCGCCTGGAATCGTCAGAGTCAAATCGATCTTAGGGTACGGTGATGTGGTTGAACGTCTTCTCAGACTGATGAAAACATAAATACTGCAAGACTTTCTGAATTTACATTGTTTGGGAGTAGATAGGATGAAAACCTGTACCAGTGGTCACCCACTGTAGAGGTGTCTTGCTGATATCCATAGCATGCAGGTGGATAATCGCCCATGCGTTACGTCGTCTGCATTCGCCCTACCTGAAAAGCGAGCGCGAGAGCTGCTGCTGTAGTGCAAACGGATAGCTGGTAATAAAGAGCGAATTGGCAGCGGAGATGTGGCCCGGTTTACGAGGGCCGTTTCGCCGGAGATGCGCCCCGTAAAGGCGCCGGCTGGCCCTTAACGCCGCGAGGCCGCGCCCCCGCCAGCACGCGAGGGCGCGGTCACTTCGCGAGGCCGGGTCAGCGCTCGGCCCGGCCCCGCCCACTGAGCTAGAAATTGCTTCGAAATATTTTGAATGAGTAGTGTTCAAAATTAGATAAGAAAAAATCTTCATAATATTTAGAATGGGAGAAACTGCCCTTCAGGTGGAAAAAAAGGAATTCAATTCGTATTGCAATAAACGGTTGTTCTTTACAGTCCGGTGAAGAGAATTGGTGAATTAGTCTATTCTATAAGAAAGGGAAGAAGTGATAATTAGAAAATTTTTTATCTTGAAATGATCTCTCATAATTTGTGGTCTACCTAATGAATACCCGAAATGGCCAGTATTGAGTATTGTTTACTGATCCAAAATCTTGTGTTATTAAAACTTATTTGCTTCATATTAAAAACGAACCTGAGTAGGCTTTCTTTTATGACATTCCCTTGTACAGAAGCCAGACAGCGCGACGTATGTCATGAGTGGGACGGCGGTTGGAGACGTGAGCGAGTCCCGTAATCGCCTGGTTGCCGGCCCGAGCGAAGCCGCCGCCCACGAAATGCGATTCGCAGCTGGACGCTGACGAAATGCACTCCTTTGGGTAGTGAATCACGCGTTTGCGAGAAACCTTTGTTGACAGTGCTCGTCGTAAGACTTCGGCAGACGTCCTCAGAAGCATGTGAAAGTCGAGAAGTCGTAGAAACCTTGTTTTTGCAGATCCGTTTCGTTTAAGATGAACTCGCCAACTAAGCCCTCGGATAGAATCATCAGGACGAATTAGACAAGATATGATTATCTAGATATAATCAATGTTAAAAATTCAGCGTCTGTTTATTCTCCAATAAGATAAGTACAGGAGGAAAAGGAATGTTGGTTTAAACATTAAAAAAGAATGTGAGCATCCATTGCTTTAGCTTGTTATAATGTAATTACTTTTTTAATATATAAAAAATTTAATTTGTAAAAATGCAATTACAGGGAAGAACACAGTTTCATAATTTTCACAATTAATGTAGCTTTGTTTCATAAATAAGATTCGTAATTGTTAGTATTAAAAGCGATTACAAGGTTCCAAAAAGGAAAGTTTAACTTGTAACACAACAGCGCTCGTTAGATTGTTTCGTTCAGCTTCGAAAGTTTGTGACGGAGTGAGCACGCCGGATAGCGATGTTGATGATAGCTGAGACGGCGGCGGTCCCTTTGCCCTCATCTCGCTTGTGGACACGCGGCAATTGAGGCTGAGGAGAATGCGCATCTGACGGCGGCTGGCGTGCTGCCACGCGTTCGAAATAGCCCGGTGCATTCTGAACACGCCGAATCGCCGCTGTTACCGCCCGTGAGGTAATCGTCATTAAAACGCGCGGGCGCCCGACGTCACGACAGCCCATCCGCCCCAGCTGCTCGCGGGCTCAGCGTCCATTGCGCCCCGCCCCTCCGCCCCGTCGGCCCCGCTCCGCCCGCCCCTCCCCGCTCCGCACCGCTCCTCCCGCTCCTGTCCGCCCCGCTCCTGCCTGCCCCGAACCTGCTCGCCCCGCCCCGCTTCTCCCCACCCCGCCCACTCCGCTCCTTCACGCACCGCCTCGGTCCGCCCCTCTCCCCCAGGACCTCCACACCCCGCACCTTTCCGCATCTGTTCTTAAGCGTTTCTGAAAATGTGCCATTTTCAGCAAATTTTCACAGAAAACTTTTGAGTTATTCACAAACAATAAAAAACATGGATAAAAACAATGGATCGTATGTCAAATCTGCCGAAGTTTTCAGAAGGAACGAAAAACGTTCTCTGCCTTTCACTGTCTTAACAGTTGCTTTAAGAAACGTAAAATCATATTCTGTTTTTTATTAGTCCGCCTTACGATCTATTGCAACTGCTGTAGTTTTGTATATTGAACTCAATTATGTAATAAACAAAAAAGTGAATTTTTTGATATGCGACCTATTGCGGTAACCACGACGATATCTCGTAGCCCATTTTCACTAAAAAGTTCACTACTAATATTTTCAAACAAATTGTGCTGTATTTCAAGAGAAAATCTGCATTTTAAATCATCTAAGTGTATAAAGGGATTCAAAAACTTCATAGTTTTATGATTTTCGAAATTTTAGTTACCTATACCATCCTCATCAGTATGTTTTGCTCTATTCTTATAAAAAGTTAAAGCGTCATTTGAAACCATTTTTGAAAACATTTATAAAATGCGTCAGGAGCGTCCTGCAAAGTACCCCCAAAATTTAATGAATGTTTAAAAAAAAGCAGATCTTCGAGTCGAATCAGATCGACCGGGGAGTATTCAGTTCGGAAAAAATCACCAAAATTCAAAGAAATCTTACCGGGGACCTTAAAACGCCTACTTCTGCCGAAATCTTGAAATCGATTTTCACCCAACTTTCCTTAAAAATATTTCATGTGCCAACTCGTATTTACGTCCGTAAACGAGAAATTAGAAATGAATAATGAAACGGAAGGTTTTAAAATTACTGTAGCGTATTGAATTGAGGGACACGCCCTGTAGCTTTTTTTTTAACTTTGCAGACTACAGTGTTGTGAATGTTCACTGCCTTAGACTGAGCGGAGAAACCGAAGCACCTGAGACTCTAGAGGTGGGTTGTCGATTGTCTAGACTCTGGACTCTAGAGCCTGTGGAAGCCCCGAAGTTCCAACGCCCATTCTAGCGCTTCGTGGAAGAGAAACGTCGGCGGTGCCTCAGCACGTGCCAGGGTGTCGACGGGCGACTCGGCGGCGGCAACGGCAAGGGCTTGTTTACGCGCCCGCCCAAAATGAACCCGCCCCCGCGCCACGCGCCGTTCTGCCTCGCCCCGCCCACTGGGCCGAACGGAAGAAGATGCACAGCCAAAATTCGAGAAACCTGCGATGAGAATTAAATAATTAATGCGCCTAAATTGCGTTTCACGATTTTTAAACTGTCATTGCAGCTTGTGGAATCTTAATGACAATTAAAATAAAACTTAAGTCCTTAAGTTGATGATGTAGTACGTGAAAGTCACTACTAAAACTGAGCTAATGCATTGTAGTGTACTACTTTGTAAAAGAAAAACATTAATGTAGAGGGCGTTGAAAATCTGAGGGCACTGCATTGAAAACATTGAAAAAATATATAAAGATAATGTCTTGGTGACTGTATTTTGAAATTGATGGTTGTTGGTTGAAAAGCCAACTAAAGTGGAAGCACAGCTCTGCATTAGAGTAATGTGTGTACGCGTGAGATATTGATTTTTTTCACCTTTGATTTTAGCTGGGAAAGCAAAAGCCAACCATCACATACTACAAAATACCATCATTGCAATAACTCCTACGTTTGTAGAACAGTTTAGTATCCATTCTCGGATTCTATGTGCACATTAACCAGCTAGTGTTGCTTTAGATGAGCCGTTATAAAAAAATCGTTTGAAGGTGGTTTTCGTCAGGCGTAGATGATATCTACTCTCCGCTCGTAGATGGTTACCGAATCGGTGACTTCGTGAGGTGGTGCAAGAGCGTCTGGGACAATGCCGCGTAATTGGCGCCCAGTGCGTGTGGCCATCCTGTTCTCTGAGCATGAACTGTCACCGACACCGAATGCGTGGTGACACCTTGTTAATAAACACTGGAGGGAAGTTAAAGCTACCTGGTGGAAATCCAGTGATATGGAGGAGAGAGAGCTGTCAAGTCATAAAAAAATCATAATCGGTGTTAAAGGTGTGTTTTTTGTGGTATGTGCATCAGTCTGTCTTACCCAAGTTCGCGGGTTCAAACCCGATCAAAGCCGTGAATTTCTAAGGGCGAACAAATATTTTGGAGAATAAGTAAAGCCGATACAGATTGACTGATGGGATTATAGATTTACTGATCCTCAAGCTTAAAAGAAGCCTCTGAGCTAAATTTAAATTCGCCTGTTTCGTCGCCCGAGTGATACATTCTTTCTCTGCTAGAGGGTGAAAGAAGCGTAGCGAAAGGGTATAGCCGAATAAGGGGGTGAAAAGTTTCCCCAAACCAAATCGATAATCGCGATGTTCATATGAAAGAGAATAAAAAGTGCCGTAAATTCACAAAAAAATCAGCCTCCTAGGGTTATCTGTTGCACAGATACGAGAAACGTATTTTTCATGTTGTTGTTTTTTTTCGCTTCTATTGCATGTATCAGTCTGAAACAAATTGAAGAGACATTTTGGATAGAAAACTCATTTTGGCGCGTATTTCAAATTTTTGAACTGATATTGGTTTTAAATTTTTTTCTTCTATCGTCTACATTGTTTAAAAAATCTGAAAAAAATATCTTATAGAATGTTATAAGACACATTCTATGAGAGGAAAAAAATGAGACGGTACTCCAACGTACTCACGTCGAAAATCCAATTAAAAAGTTTTTTTTTTCAATTTGAATTTGGTCTTAGAATTGGTTGCCAAAAATTCCTTAAAATTCAACAACTTTTCCCCATCTCCACATTTTTTTCAGACTGATACATGTAATAAAAGCTGAGAAAATAATAAAACATGAAAAACACGTTTCTCGTATCTCTGCAACAGATTGCCCTAGGAGGCTGATTTTTTTGTGCATTCTCTTTCATATGAGCATCGCGATTATCGATTTGACTAAGGGGGGGGCACGTTTCACCCCTTTATTCTGCTATACCCTTTGCGTGGCTAGCCGGAAGACCAGATCTGGTGGCCTGAGTCTCGCCAGGTAAAAGAAGGCATCATTGTTTTGAATTAAACAGAAAAGGACGTCGTTGCGTGTTTCCTTCCAATGAACATAAAATAATTGGCCTGTGGGTGGGAGTGGTTTCTGTTCACTGTGTCGCCATTATATTGAAATGCCCCTCCTGGCGCCACCTTGCACTCGCCAGCGCAGTTGGCCGCTGCGCCGAGCGGCGGAGGCGGTGGCGCGGAGGCACTAGACTTTTCTACGGTGAGTGGACTGGCCTCCTTTAGAGCACTGTGTACGTAGCGTTGCGTTACTCTCCATGCCAAGCAATCCAACTGGACTGTTCATAGATTTCGAGAGAACGGAACTAGTTTCCATAACATTATTACTGGTCTTCGTATTCTTCCTACTTTGGCGCCGTAACCCGCATTGGCCTGCAGTACTTACAGAACTGCCGCAGTCATTTCTAGATCAAGAGAATGACGGATCAAACCATTGCCCCAACCATGAAGAGAGGAGTGAGAAGCAAGAAAAAGAAGATGGCTTGCGAGACCCGCCGTTAAAGTATTGCTGTCTGTCTCTAGAAATTGTCATCCAGGCATTGACAGGTCTCGTCCTTAATTTCCATTTCAATCAATTTTCTTCAATTTATCTAATAAAATGTTACAAGTATAAATATGCACAGGTGCAAGTTACGTTTTCTACATTCCTAAATAAAAGTGGCTAAACCTCCAGTCAGGTATACAACCAACTGAACAAACAAATTCTTAGCATTGCTGGGCCTTTCTGAAACTAAGAAAATATTGATGATTAGACGAGAAGTGGTTTCTGAAGTTCGGTGGAGTAACTGAAAAATTATGTTTAAAAAATGTGTAATTTTCACATTTTATAATGCAAAACAATATTACAGAAATCTATTTTCAATATAGATTGTAATGAATCGTGCGATACATAGTTTTGGTGGAAATTATTGCAAAAATTCAAGATTTATCTCGGAGCAATGAAGTAATAACTGGATAGGTTAAAAACTGAATGACGGTGAATATTGTATGTACTTCGTATGCAACTGAGTTCCCCAAAACATTAGGGTAATGTAATGAAGTTCTTAAATAGCTCTTGATCTTAAAATTTATTCTCCGAAGAGACTCGCACAGTTAGACTTTATTTATAGCTCCCGAATGCTCTTTCGAAGTTGTGCTTGATACTAAAGACTCAATTTGAGACGCGCGCAAATGTCTTGAAGTTGTATATGAAACGATAGAAATAAAAAATGGACGACGGAACGTTCTTACTAAATAATAATTAAAGTTTAACTGCATAAATGAAATCTTATTAAAATCTGTCCAAGGTATTGATTAAAAGTAATTAATGATTAATTGAATTCTGCTGAATGAAATAGATTTTTTTGTTATTTAAGGTCGCATCAACATCTATGTCATTAGCGACCACTATGGGAGTTCACGTTATGCTAACTGTGAAGATGAAGCGATATGGTAAAAAGGAGTGAAAGGACGAACACAAATTCAACCAGGCTCGAGGCTGGACTCCAACCCGCGATCCTTAGGTCCGAAATCGCTACGACACTACTGCCTTAGAGATCTCGGCCACCGGATCGGAAGGTTTTTTTCTTGACAAGAATATTTGTCACGTACTCTGTACTGAGTATACCAACAACGCAAGACGTTAATTAATATACCTACAAGGCAGTCCGTAGTAACCTTGTAAAATATTATAACATGAACTTGTCCAGAACAGGTTTACAAGCTAGTAATAGCGAATGAAAAACATCGTTACTTATTCTCGCTTTATCTCTGTGAATTGGGTGTAGTTCCTACTAACGATGTCTTGCTTCTCGAAATGATTAATGGCTCCAGTAGTCACAGTCAAGTAAGGACCCGGTTAAGACTTCATCGGCAATTAGGTGATCAGGATCCGTCTTGTGGGCTGTCAAGGAAATGTTTTTCTCATTGAGTAAAAATGCAGCGTAATTGGGCTAATTACTAAGTATTTAAGAGTTAAATTGTAATATTCAAAAAAACTTGTTTCGAGACCTAAAAATAGTAGTATATCTCAGGATCATAGGGCAGATATGAACAGAGATGGCTCTCATCTGCTGTGTTCGTTGTCCCAAATAGCTTGGATAATATTATTGGAAGTATTATTTTTTCGTGATTCTTTAATTTCGAGAAGATACTCTTATTTTGCGTTAAATTTGCTTTTTTTCTCTTTTGATAATCTGAGATAAATATCAAAACTTAATATCTTTATTACTAAGGAAGCTTAGGTAAGGCCTGCTCTTCTGTCTATCCACTTTGTCACAACAAGCCTCTATTACAGCGTTATTAATAGTGGCAAATAGTGATATGAACCTGGATGGGTTTTTCAGAAAGATGAGAATGGCCGGAGCAATATTTGTACAACTACAGGACAAATATTTGCATTTTCAAACCTCATGTCGACGTCACGCCGAAGCTCCTGCCGACTCTTAACGCACCCCTTGTACAGAAGTGCGTACTGCGATCTATGAACAGCTGCCTCTGACAGGTCATCACCTGTTACGGTGTAGGTAGCTTACACGTCACTACAGTGACCTTCAACCTCCGATAGGATGACAACGTAACAGCTAATTTATGTCAGAGGCAGCTCTAAATAAATTCAAGTATAGTGCGTGTAAGAATGTGTCTGTGTGTGTGTTTCTAAAACTAAGGTTGCTCCGTTTTCTGACTGTCGTGAACACATTTGCTTAGCTGAAGACAACGTTGTAATTGATTGATTGGTGATTTCGGACGCGTCAACAGCTGAGGTCATTAGTTGGTGTTAGATTCTCCCTTGTTTCTTCTTTACGTAAAAACATGAAGTTTTTTGGAATGGATTTCACAAGAGTTTCTCAGTTGTCTGGAATATACGCTAGTTTATCTTTTCGGACACTTCGTCGCGAAAATTTATCGAATTCTGTGACATTATTATTTAATTCCGCAAGAAATAAAAGAATAGCTTTAATTTAGTTTTTGTGACTTTTGCACCAACGAAAAACGCATTCCTCTAGTTCCCAATACTCAATAGTCTGCGTTGAAGACATTAGCTGCTTTGAAAAGTTGGTTTGGTGGTTTGAGAATCTCGCCCTGCGAGTCCGGCGGCAGGCGGCTTCACCATTGAAGGGAGAGGATTTGTGACGGCGACTGTCTACTGTCAACTGTCTAGCTTTGTGTTGAGCTGATGTCATTGGCGTGCACCGCCTCCGGTTTACGTAGTCGGATCTCACTCACCACACCATTGTAAGTGTAAGTCAAACAGGGATTCTCTAGGGCTGTTATCGTATTTATCCTAGTATCTAGCTCTAAACAATGCCTTACGACCAGAACAATATTAAACTACTTCTATCAGGATAAGAAAGGTTTCCGGGATGGTTCCTTGTGGGATCAAATGTTCCATTTATGTATGTAGTAGATTGTTGCAACAGACGCGTTTCTTGCGTTACTGGCCGGCAGTTGCTTTGGATGAAGCGGTAATTTAAATAGTTCTTAGGGTAGTGCAACTTCACGATTTTATTTGGTTATTCAGTGGCGGTTCTCGCGTTTGGACTAACAATTTGAAGTATTCTGGTCCCTCACAACTCACTTCAAATATACTCCTTGACTTTAGAATTCTTGAACTTTCGTCGCAATGCACAGTTCTAATGGATTAACGAGAGTACTTTCAGGTCTGGACAAAATTTCATTTTCTTCAGGCAACTTTTTAGCCACTCTTATCGTGTGGTCGGTTGCTGCGAAGTGTCGTTTAATTTTATTGCATGTCCATATTTCAAAATTTGTCAAAATTTGAATTTTCAACTTCTTGTCATCTGTTGAGTGAAAGGAATCGATTAGTTTCTTAATAATGTCTTCATTGTCTGATTTTTCAGTGGAAGCCGAAGAATCTTCAATATGAAAATTTTTATTTGCGGTAGCACTTTGTGCTTTCTGAAAGATCTCAAGGGGAAACTGTTTTAGTTGCAATTTTCTCTTCTTGATGGGGGTTTCTCCGATTGCAACTAATCTCTTGTTTATCTCCTCTACATTCATTTCGCAAACACTTGAACTATTTGAAGAGCTTAAATTGTTATTTCCTTGATTTCTACTATTTTCGTTATATTCACTGGATGTTCCGCTTCTTTCGTTAATGCCATGGAAGCCCTGATCTCGACGCACTCTCCACTAACAATGTTTGGAAGCCGACTCACTTTTTTTCCGACAAGAATCACATATTCTGTGATTCACACTATGTTACTGTGTGTACACGATTCACAGAACAACTTAAGCACTTTTTTTCTTTATAAGGTGCGTATTCGTAATGATGTTCAGAAAATTTTACTCATGTCCCTGGACAAGTGGTCTGTTGTATTTTTTCGACAAGATCAGGAGGGCGCCCCATCTCGAGGACGCAAAGGGTCTCGGGAGTAAAATTCGTTTCTCCGACTCTAGGGAAAGTATTAGTAGAATTCGTTTTCCCAAAGATGGGTGGCAGCGAAAGAGTAAACACATAAGATACTATAATATTTCTTGACACGCTAGTCAAGCAGACGGTCATTCTTTTTATAGTTCTTCGGCACTTATATCAAAGACTGACCAAACGCAATTCGTTAGTGCAGTTCAAGGACAGGAAGCGCGCACCCACATACCTACAGTCGATTTTTTCGACCTGTACGTGTACAGTGCCCACTTTTCTTATTGTGTTTTATAGAAAATTGAACAACAAATAAACCTAATTTTTTCACATTTTTATTTCGTCAAGTCTATAAAGAAATTTTCATTTTTAAAATAATTTCTATTTTTTAAAGAAATATTAATTTTTTTGTAAAAGTAATTTATAGAGGAACAAAATCAACATTTCAAAGTATTAAATGAAAACAGGACTTTTTGTATTCAGCCCATCAGTCAGGACTATAGTCAGGAGCATCAATCAATATTTTGCGAAGTATGCGTAAATTCCATAGTTTAATATAAGCATAACTACACATAACCGACTTTCAGGTAAATAAACACATGTCCTTTTAATGTCCAGATTTTAAAAAAATATCATACCCTGAGAAGATTTGACGTGGAATGGCTCTGTTGCAGTGTGGCGCCTGTCCAGTCGTTTGAACAGGGGGTCAGTGATCCCGCAGTGGAATACTGCAGAATGCCGCAAACGTGACTGTGCACTTGGCAAGACTCGATCTCATTCTATTCAGTTCTGCAGAATGTAGGAACACATTTGGCTAGATGGACGATTCTAGTGCATAGTTGCTTCCATTTCGTAGTCCACAAAGATATTAGCTCTCTAAAATTTCTGCTAACTGTACGTGTATTATTGCGACGCCGCAGTGGTCGCCGTTACATATAAGGGTAACGCCCCTCTCCGTGTTGTTCCAATCGCAATTTATATATATATTTCGTCGTGTACTTAGTGTTTATATAAGGAGTATTGATTGTACGCATCGGCGACCGCGGGAATGGCGGGCGATCCATGGAATGAAACGTTAATAAGCTATGATCATATAACACTGGTTTGTAGATTTGTACTTTACTAGAAGATGATAGTCTTTTGTATTCGGTAGGTTTCCGGTCTGTGTTGCGCCAACCTCACTGTCATTGACATAATCATTGAAACATACATACCACCTTCAATCGTACGAGTCCTATCCAAATATAATCTATCCGTATTGTGTGGGTTACGTCAAGAAACAGAGTAGAAGGTTCGCTACTTGTTTACGTTTTAAAAAATAAAGCTTTGTAGTCTATCTATTGCTTATTTGTTACTATCACTTGAAACATAGTCATACGAGCACATTTTAATGTTTTTTTCTTTTGTCCATAAAAATGACAAATAAATGCATTTATGACAAAAGTTCATCGAAATATCTTGTACTAAGAAAGCCGTAAATGCAGTGAAACTTGCTCAAAGGACCATCTCGATTAAACAGTCGAACAGCCATTTTTTCATGGAATCTTTTGATCCCCCCCCCTCGGATACGAATAAAATTCCCTCTTAAGCGGCCACCTACCTTTGCTATCACCGGCCAGGAACGTTTCATAGCTTGATTTATATTAAGCGATCATCTCAAGCGATTTTGTTCTGTTTTATAACATGAAGTTGGAAAGTGGTACTGATTACTGTTGATTTAATATCTTTCTGCGACGGGACGCATTGTCTGTTTGCTTCGAATAATGACCACCAGAGTCGCTTCTATCGCAGGAGGATTACTTTCTGTTTGAGGTAACAACAGCTGGTTTTAATAAATATCTTTTAACGAAACAAGACAGCGTCATCCCTTCTGTGCAAATGTCGTATGCAGTTCGAGCACGCCGCGTGCGGGAATCCTATCCAAGGAACTTTCGGTAACTCCTCCGCAGATGCCCCTGCTGTAAAGTTTTGTGCAGGAAATGCGTCCTCAAGTTTAGTTTGACTAAACTGGGATGAAAAGCGATATTTTGTCATTTCTAGTCAGTAAAAAGGTTCAAACGATCGTAATTTATTTCAGCAATTGGCATAATTGGATTGGATTTACGCTTCCTGATGCCTCATAACCTTTATTAAGCGGATTGACAGCGTAAATCAGGTTTCACTACACGATTTTATATGCTTACTAAACATACTTTTTTTTTACACTACACTATCTGGATTCGTGCACAAAATGTTGTAAAATTCACCGTTAAGTTTAAAAAAATTTTTAAAATAAGACTTTTTATTACATCTCGAACGCTGGTCATGACTATTGACATACTATTTGTAAGGAAACAGACACACACACACACACACACACACACACACACACACACACACACACACACACACGCATTCCGTCGCTAGCGCGCAACCTTCCGTCCCTGTCCTCTTAAGCAAATTTGTGCGGCCCCGAAACGAGCTCTCGGCAGGTTTTCTCTGTGGTTTCCCACTTATTCTTTCTCATTCCACCATTTCGACATCATTTGTCGTTATCATTACTCTCTGTAACCTTACTCATGGTCCCCAATGATTTTATTAGTTGAAGTGTCTTCTTCGATAAAACTTGGGTTGATGTCGCGTGTAATAGTATACCATTCAGGAATTTATTAGTCATATTTCTATTAGATTTGAGCAAGTGATCATTCAGAAAAACACAACGAAGCCAATAAAGCTTTAAACATAAACCACGAGTATACTTAAATTAAAATGCAAAGTCCTTTCAAGGTCACGAGCTGACAGGAGAGTGGGAGTCTGTCATCCAATATAAAAAATTGAAGTCGTCACCTTCCCTCCCCGTCCTACCTGCTCCGCGGGTGATTGTTTGATTGGAACAGTTGACTTTTTCTAACGCCAGTAATCTACTTTCTTCGATACCGATTCTGTAGCTCGGGAATGTATAACACGGTGTTATCGTTCCTGCAATATCAGCATCACGAAATTATCGATTAAGTAACACAGAACCAGAATAGCCGTTCTTCAAACAGTGATGATATGAAGTGAATGACGGAGCAATAGTAGAATCTTCGCAAATCCGCGTTAATCCACCGCAAAGCACCAAACTACCATTTAACCTCGGTACCCAGAAATGAAAAGCGAGCGATCTGTCCAACTAAACCTCTATACTCCGATTGTATCACAGTGGCACTTCAAGGTGAGAAGCTGAACGGAGCGGGGGACACTGTCGTCCAATCAGGAGCTTCGTTACATTTTAAATTTGTGGTATTGGAGCCCGTGAGTGGGTTACGACGTGCCAATCCTGCGTGACGGAAGGGAAGGAGTGTAGCTTACGGGCCGCGCGTCGTGGCGCCGGGAGCGCTCTGGCGGGCGCGGGCGAGGCGGTAGGCGTAGGTGGCGGCGCCTGACCTGGGCCAAGGCCGGTGCGCGTCGGGCCGCGGCGGCGGCGGCGGCGGCGGCGGCGGCGGCGGCGGCGGCGGCGGCGGCGACGGAAGCGCGCAGCGCCCGCGCCGCATCGACCCAGCCCCTGCCTCACACGGCCTTGCACTGCCCTCGCCCTCGCCCTCGCCCTCGCCCTCGCCCTCGCCCTCGCCCTCGCCCTCGCCCTCGCCCTCGCCCTCGCCCTCGCCCTCGCCCTCGCCCTCGCCCCACTCCCGCCTCCGCCGTCACCCTCGTCTTTGCCCTCGTCCTCGTCCCTGCCCCCGCCGTCACCCTTGCCTTCGCTTCCGCGTGCGCCCCCGCCCTCGCTTTCGCCTCCGCCTTCGCCCCTGCCTTCGTTCCCGCCATCAACCAGCCCCGTCTCTTGGCCCCTACCCCATCTTCGCCGTCATCTCCCCTCCCCCTTGACCTGCACACTCGCCCCGCCCCCGCCTCCGCCCCGCTCCTGACCCTGCTACGCTCACCCCCGCCGCATTCGCTCCCCCAACGACGGAGCCGCTTTCCTTCGGCGCCAACTGCGCCGCCTACAGAGCGTCACTCTTATTCTCACCGTTTCCACCCTACTTTCCTCACTGTGTTTTGATAGTTCGTCGTTTCACTCGATCATTTCTTCGACTGCTGCCAGGGGCGAATCCAGGAAGTGTTTCAGCTCGGAAAGAGAATTCAGTTCGAATCTCGTCTCTCAGTAATTTCATTAAAAGTGTTTTTTAGAATGTGAATTTGTTCTTGAAAAGCCGGCCGCTCCGACTGAATGGGCATGTGCCTTGGATGTAAACACTGAGATGTGCCATTAATGAATTGAGTAAAATTACAGAAAAATACCTTACCTGTATGAATCAATGATTTGCAAGAGGAAGACGATTATAATGTTGGGGGATGAACGATAATGTATCAGACCGACATGAGGGGAGCGAAGACTCCCGAAAGCGGGTGCACTTTCACAAACGCCGTTTGGACAGGACGGAATTTGAGCCCGATGGCCGGACGTGAGCAGCTACTGCTCCGTGTTCACTGGAGTAGAGCTCCTCCGTCGCGCGCCAATTCGCATAATGTGGAGAGCGATGCGAGGTTTCCCATCACCGCGCCGCCCTCAGTCCTCGTCGGCACGCAACGCTCGAGGCACCCCGGCGGCGCTCGTAACGACTTCGCGGCCACCAAGTGGAATCCCAGCAAGTGCGCGCGCGCTTGTTCGCACGAACAGGTGGCTGCACTGGGCTCTCCGCCACACGACTTGCCTTCCGCGTTGCTTGTACGATTGCGCAAGTACATTTCGTAATCGGAGCGTGTACGTAGGGCTTCAGAAGACGGGGAGAGGTGACTCAGGGCATCAACCGAAGTGACTCTGACCGGAAGGTCTTAGGTTCGAGTCCCGACGGTGATAGGATTGTCGACACTAGCTTGTCAGATAGGTCTAGTTCCGTCGCTGTCTGGAGGAACATTCTAGCGGCCGGCTGCTCTGATCAGTAGTTTTTCGTGATTTCTCCGATCAACACCAGGCGAATACCACAGCAGTACTCTAACAAACGGGCCGCGGACCGCGCGCTATCTTTCCGCTATCTTTCCTTCCTCTTCCGTCTCCTATCTCTCATCCCTTAGTTACACATACACTAACATGCACTACACTACCACACATGCCGGGAGACCGATCGAGAGCTTAGAGCTTGTCCCAGCTGGGGCGGTGCCCCGTTGGTGGGAGATATCTGGTTGGGAGAAAACCTCGCCTGCCGACGGTAGATCGGCGCCGGATCTCGCCATCCAGCGGGGGAAGATCGCCATCTCACGAGGGGAAAAAGCATGCACTACCCGTACGGGACTAATGATTTTAGCAGTAGATGCGCCCGGAACCACAATCAATCGATCGAGCTTCAGATGATTGAAAAGAGATAAGAGAGCAAAGGTGATGGTGAAAGTTTTGAAATGCCCCCCGATATTCTATCAAGTCATAAAAATTTAATAAAACATTTTTAGACGTGGCACTCCAGGAATGCCTGTAACTTGTAGTTCCCGGTCGATTTGCAGACTACTTCTTACACTTCGGGCTCATGAAGAACAATTAGTGTTTAAAATGTATATTTCATAATGAGATTGCACTAATTCCTAGCAAGGCTGTGAATTGAAATATGTTCATAATGAAAGAGCGTTTGTTTATGCCAGTTGTTGATTGCTCATTTGACCTCTCCATGCGAATGCATATTCTGCGGTGCAATGCGCGTGTGTCGAGAGGATAAACGAGATAAACTAGATCAAGATATGAGTTGTAGGTACCATTTGTTTAAAGGTTCAAAGGGATTTGACCGTCAACGACGCTTGAATGTGGAGCTTTTACGTACGTGTTTACACCGTTATTCTACTTTTTTGATAATGAATTATTGTTAGTCCCTTTGCATTTTTGCCTCTCATACCAGTGTTTCACTCTTGTTTTTGCGTGTACGCAATTCGAAATAAATAGAAAGAAAATGTCAATCTTGTATGCTAGTCTTAACTTCGCGCGATGTATTTCTTCCAGTTTACTTTTCATTGCATTTTTCTTTATAACATAATTCTCCCTTATCAACTACTGCATTTCTGCTCTTATTAAAAGTTCTCAAAACTTTCTCTTTCGTCATTCCTCAAACAGTGCTCTTTATTAAGTTCGGCTTGCTCATCCTTCCAGTATCCTTATGAAGTGAACCATTGCAGAGTGGCAAATAATGAAGTGTCTTACTTAGTAAAATATTCTATATTTCACCTTATGCATCTCTTTCCACCATCCAACTGTATTTATCTATAATTTCTTACACGGCACATTTTTCGATAAAATACTGACAATATTTCTTTTTTTTCCTTTCTTTCTTTTTTTTCGAAGTGTTCTCTCGTATCTGGAAATCTGATAAACTAATCAGGTTCAACTAATCAAATTTCCTCGACTCTTTTGCGTCTTCTGTGCCCCGTATTGGACTAATTCATATAATCACGTTTATTGTGAAACATCTTTTGTCTCGTTTATGGTCTTAACATTGGAATTTATTTTTTTAAACGATTTACAATAATCGCTGTCACCCGCTTTATCCCTACGCTTCTCCCCTCCCACTGTTCTGTCATCTCCTGTCTTCCCATTCTCCTCCTTGCCGCCCACCCCTCTCCGCCAACAACCCCCCTCCGCCACCCACCCACTCCACTCGCACCCTTGCTCTCCCCACCGCATCCCGCCCGCGCCCTCTGCCCTTGACCTCCCGGGGGCGTCGCCCGAGGGCCGGCGGAGCGGGGCTACGCGGCGCCGCGTTTGGAGGCGAACCAAGGCCCCGCCCGCTGCCAGACTTTTTGCTCCCTGCTGCAAAATGTATTATCTTTCCGCTCATTCTCTGAGTGGTGCTCGTTGTCCTCTTCGCGGGACACTGTTCGTGCGTATTTGCTCTGAGTTTTCCTCTTTCCTTTTTATGTCGATTGCCTCCAAAGTTTGGCCTTATAGAAAAGATTTTTTTCCCTTGGATTTATTGCCAAGTTCGGATTTAAAGACTTCGAAGTGCATTGCCTTGCCAGTAAAAGCTGGAGATATTAAGGAATTTCTTCGAAGGGAAATGAACTTTACCCTCAGTTGTGTACATTCTGGAAGCTTTCATTCTGTTTGTGTGCGTTCTCGTGTATTTGTGAAAGCCTCGGCTTATCGATTCTTTTCGCAGTCATTTTACTTACATTTGATCTTTTTTGTATACTACGAAAAAATTTCAAATTAAAGAGTACTTCGTTTTCTCTCTTCTTGTTAGTTTGCAGAGAAAGCAAACGACATTCGCCGACCTCCTTCACTCAGGGAAGGCCGTTTATTTTAATACTTCATCATGCAGGAAGTAAATGGACAGACTAATGAACGTTTTGGCGCAGTGTATAAGTGGTGCTTTATTATGCTTTTTCTTAAAATAACTGACTCTGCATTACCATATATTCGTACTTTACAGTGGCAACTGTAGTTTTTGGTGACAATCAAGTGAATGCAAGGAATGTCCCATGGCATTCGTTTGTGCAGTATCTGGTAGTGGTGGAAGTCAACCTCTTGACCAGGCAACGGAATTCATTATAATAAAAAAGCAAAATATGTAAGAAAGAATAGAAAATATGTAAAATAAAATTCATTAGTGTTTAAAATTTATGTACTTAAACATTTTTCGAGCACAGAACAGGAAAAGTGATGACCAGTGTTTTTTGGGATTTTCAGGGTATAATCCTTATAAATTATTTGAGAAACGGGAGAAAAATAACTGGGCTTTATAATGCGTTATTATTGGATTGTTATAAATAGAAATTGATTGAAACACGGCCTACAAGAAATTGCTGTTCCGTCGAGACCACGCACCGATCACACAGCAGCAATCTCATTGACAAAGGGCAACAATTGATTGGGATTTGAATTAGTTCTTTATTTAGGATATTCACCGGATCTAGACCGGAGTGACGTCTTTGTATTTCCCAACTTTAAATTTTTGCTTGGTGGGCAGAAATTTTCATCAAATGAGGTAGTGTACTGTAATATTTTTGGTCTTTGATTTTTAAAGACAGAACTTTTATCATATTGATATTTATTACATAATACATAGCGCAACGTATCGGAAATTTTGTTTCCATCATCAGGCATAATTGAAATAAATAAATAAATAAATAAATATATTTAAACAATAGCCAGTTATAATTAGAAGATATGTTGTTCATGCACACAAATCACACTAAACCGCCTTGATAGATAATCTATGAATGGAAGTAGTCAGAAAGTTTATAACTGTTTGTAACTGACCATGTCCCCCGAGCATGTTTTTAAATCCTACCCTTGGGGGTTAATAGACATGTGGCGAATATGACGTATTCCCTTCTCCGTAACTAGCAAATTCCGCGTGTCATAGCTTTTCTTCGTGGCGCAGCTACAGACACTGAGTCGATTTTGAAGGAAATCGAACGCTATTTTTGGGGCTTATTGGTTGGTTTTGCTGGTGTGTCATGCAGGTGCTGCTGGTGACGTCGTCGCGGCGCCCCGACCACTGGATCGTGCCGGGCGGCGGCGTGGAGCCCGAGGAGGAGCCCAGCGTCACGGCCATCCGCGAGGTGCTGGAGGAGGCCGGCGTGTGCGGGAAGCTCGGCCGCTGCCTCGGCGTCTTCGAGGTAAGGCGATCTCCGTGCCCTACGAGCACAAATGCACACCATTGGGAATTAGAGGAGTGTGGGAGACTACCGCTTATTGTGTGTTATTGTCCAAATTACTTTCCCATTTGAGGGGTTTGATGTCAAAACCCGCTCATTAAATTCGCCTGGATTTTTTTATGGGATAAGCATTAATCTTCTATCGTTCTCACGTGATGTGGTGCACAGATGATATGTTCTCGCCACATTGTAGATGGGAATAATCTGGATTTGGACTATATCCCTTAGGGAGACCTTCATAACTACCCAAATCTTATCAAAAAAGTGGATTTTCGTTAAATTATTGTATGAGCTAATTTTCATAGTAAGGAAATCGTTGGGAAAAGTCTAGTTACAGTGAAATGCGACGGATCTATGATCCCCTATTCTTTATTACTTGAATGTCTCGATGTGTCCGTATTGTGAAAAGGACCAGTAAGTTACAAATTTGAATTGTGAAATGTGTGAAGTAGATAGAGGTCTTTGTAGACCTTTGAGTATTGGATATGTAAAGACAGTTCTCAAAAAATACGGTAAAAGTACAATTTGTATGTCACGATGCCCTGTGTCCTTAAATTTTGAAGCTCTGTCATTCACGTCTTACTGCATGCAGCACGTTCACATTAAGTGCATGAATAATGCTTGTATTAAGGCTTTTGCTTCATGGGTATCTTCAAGATTGCGATTGAAGAAAAGCTCTGGTTTGTCCGTAGTTCTGAGAGCGGGCGCGTGATTCACCCTCTAATCTCATCGTCTGGTCTATTTAGCACTTATAATAATATCTCCACACTTCGGCCCGAGGCCACAGGCTTCGTTTCATCCCGAGAGCTCTGTAAACTCCGCAGCCGCTGCAGCTCCAAGATGAGTCGCCAAGAAGTCGACGAACGCCCTGGCGGAGCCACTGCCTGCAAGGCGTTGCCTCTCATTCTCCATAAACATACGGAGGGAGTTCGTTGATCGCTTGCGGAACGGCTACGTGCGAAAAGGCCATTTGCGCTCACTTGTGAATTGTTGGAAGGTTACAACCTAACACGCTGAGAAAAGGACACGCCGAGGGATAATAGTTCAAACCTGTAGCTGTTTGCCTTTGCGAATAGTTTTTATTACAACGGAGCGAATATTTTATTAATTCTCGTCAAAATTGCTAATTTCCTTCTGTTTTTAGAATTAATCTTGTATGTGGGTTAGGGCAGGGATCCCCATAGTACGGTACAAGCATGTTTTAACTGTTAATAATTTTTTTTAATATCTAAAATCTGCCTGCTGTACTAGACATTTTACAGTGATAAAAGTCACTGTCAGAGCTTGGTTATACAATGGTCATTCTTACGCAGACATAAAAATATTATTTGTAGGAGTTATTGCAATAGTCGAAGTTCTACATGAAGCTACCTTCTGAGAATATTTTGATTTCATTTTGTATATTCAGGAATTTTCATCTTACAGTTATTTACTAGCTGCGTTTTTAATAATAATAATAATAATAATAATAATAATAATAATAATAGTAATAATGTAATAATAGCAATAATAGCGTTTCGTTGAAATAGTATTCTGCGTATTAGCGTAACGACTGCGTTCTCTTTGGAAGACGTTTACTATGAGCGCTTTTTCGTGTCAGCTAGAAATGCCGACCGATGTGCAGGGAAGCAGGTTTGATTCTTCGCAGCTTGCGCTGTGCTGAAGCGGCGTGGTGCGTGGGGAGGAGCACCTCCGTCTGTCGCCGCTTATCTGCGCGCGGCGTTTGCGCAAGCGCTGCACAAGGGCTCCATTGAGGCGGCTCATGATGTGTCTGCGTCCTAAACGTGGAGTCCCGACGGTGGCAGGGCTTTCGACTCTAGCTGCACAAGCTAGATTGAATTCAGCCGCTGCCCCGTGGACTGTTAGTTTTCCGTGGTTTCTCCCACCAATACCAGGCGAATGCGGGTGACGTTTCCTAACAAACCGGTCATGGGCAGCACGTGATATTTATTTCCTCTTTCTTGTATCCTCACCTCTTACACACGCACACGCTTGCGAGCACATGTCGGAAGACATGTTGCCCCGCTGGTGGGAGATACCTGGAAGGGGACAATCTTCGGAGGCTGACGTTTAGGTCGGCGTCGGTTCTCACCGTCGCCGAATTGGATCGCCGGCTCCTCCCAGAAACACACACTCTATACTCACGGGACAAATGACTACAGCAATTGACGCACCCGAAAACACGAAATAATCAAGCAAAATCTTAATATAATGTAATTGTTCTAGTCATTCCTCTTGCCCTACAAATGAAGTCATATAAATTACTGACGATATAAAAAGTTTTTTTTTATCCACGTCATTGAATGCAAAGAGCATGTGTTTGGAAGGAGCAGCTAGCACTAGGGTAGAGAAGAGGTTACTTAAAAATATTCATTACCAATCAACGAGATGATCACCAATGAAGTGAGTTCAGGAAATACTAGCAAGACTGGTGCAAGTAGGAATTCTGAATTAGGAAAAATGTCAAAATAATTTAATCTAACAAAAAACCACGATCTAGTAGGAACGAAAGGACCGCAGCTTGGTGACGTCGTTTGCTCAAAACTATCAATCGAGGAACTCTAGGCAAGGCTTCGCGCCTATTCGAAGTGTTTCTCATATCATTGCCTCTGCGACAGACAACAGGCTTGTCGGAAGATACGCTGAGCAGTCTTTTCAACAGCCTAGTACAGTGTGAGATCGAAGAATGCTTAGGAGCCCCTAACAACCCATCGAAACAAACGTATGATATAAGGCCCAAAGATTTCTTAATGCGGAAATGATTGTATTATGGACTTGGGGTGAGATGTGACGGATAAATGGGCGTAGGAAGACTGGTATAAACAAATCACAAGGTAGGGGCGTTGGAAGAAATGCGCACATGAACATTTTGGATTACACTGATTTTCTTTCAAAATAGAGATATCATAAAGTACAATTTCCGAAAATGTGAAAATTTTTATATTGATTATACCTCCGAAACAATGTGAGCAAACATGGGTGTCAATGAGATACAGATATGTATTGAAAAGAAATTAATTATTGACGTATTTCCTCCGTTGTTTCGCATATCATAATTTTGTAGGTAAGTTAAAAGAATTCATTTGCGTCTCATTACGTTTGCTTTCCTCCTGCACCTTAGGAATATTCTTTCGACACATCCTGTGCATTAATTTGGAGGAGTGATTCAGTTGAGATTGGAAAGCAAAATGGAAGATTTCAAGGACTATCAGTTTTCAAAAAGGACGCAGTTTTGCTTGCATCAAGGAGTAACTGTGAATTGATTCAATAAAATACCGAAGTTTTATTTATTTATTTTTTGTATAATTTGTGAAAATGTATCACGTTTTTCTCTTGTTTATGCACGGCATTATTTTGTAAATAGCTCCTGTCGCTAGGTGAAAATCTGTTAAATAATTTAATATTTGCTGAATAATAATAATAATAATAATAATAATAATAATAATAATAATTAATAATATAATGATGATAATGTATTGTGAAGGAAGCAGATTTCTAAATTGAATGTTGTGGTCCATCTCGGAATATTTCGAGAAATTGAGCCAACGCCAGCTGTGCAAGCGGTCATTGACCGACGAGCAGAGATGTCGACTGAAATAAAATAATAAGAAATTGTACGATGAAATCTTCCTAGATTTAGAAGATATGATCGGTGTGTAATAATGATTTAAAGTCGTATTTTGCAATCCAACGACGCAGAAAATATTTTTATGCGAACCACTGGCTAAAATTGAATTTGTGTGCGAAGGTCATTTATTTCAAAGAATGAATTGTTTCAATAATATTACTCTGTTAACCTTTTCACCCTTGTATCTACTAGAAATTTAATGCTGTATGCAATAAAATTGTGGTTTAAAGAATAAAATGAAAATACGTTAGAGAAGAGTAATTGTAATTACTAGAACTGTTGGAATAAATTTATGAATAAGTAGATGTGGTTTTGTAGTGGAGGCGGAGATCATGTGATAATCCATGATGAAATATCCTGGATTGAAGAGGTGTCAACTACACAATGATAGGCTATACAAATTTACTTTGCAGAAAATTCAGCCATACACGTGTTTCGGAAATTTTTTTCCGTCATCAGAAGCACAGACACAAAATCGCGCCATGCTAGGACAGTTCACCATGATGTGTTTAATCCATGTTACTTGGAGCCACTGATGATGGGGGGGGGGGGAATCCCGAAACACGTGTGTGGCTGAGTTTTCTGCAAAATAAATTTATATAGCCTACTATTGTAGTTGATAACTCTTATATCCCGGATATTTTAAGTAGATGTGATGTCTTTGTCGAGGAATGTGACCGAAATTGACAGGCAAATGTGGAGCCTAAAAACATCGGGAAAACTCGTTTTGGGGGCATCGTACGATATTTCTGTTAGATCTCGGCGAAATTCGAAATCGTTGTCAGTTTTTTCGGAGTATATAGAATAAACCTGTTCTTGCAAGTGCATACGCTGCCATGATAAAAAAATAAAATAAAAAATACTTCACCGCTTTTCACGCCACATCCTCCTGCACCGTTGCAGTCTGTTAAGAACTCGTTGTTTAGGTTTGTTCGAAAACACCTTGCACTACCCCCTCCTCCACCGGCACAAAAAAGTGGCTTTGTCACCACTAGCACTGGAAAGTGCGCTCCGGCGACGCCTGCGCAGCAGAGCAGAGTGGGAGAGCGGGCGTCCTGTCCCCGCCCTCGCGCGCGCGGGCGCCGGTTGGGCGGCCCCGGGCGAGCCTCCCGGGCCGCCGCTGCGCTGCGCTGCGCCGCGCCTCGCCGCGCGGCCGCGTCCTTGCCTCGCGTCCGTGCGCCCGCCCGCAGCCGCATTCCGCCGGCGCCCAGCGGCCTTGGACGGCGAGGTGCGGCGCACTTGGGGACCACCCCGCCCACCCGAAATGAAAACAACCACACGGGCGGCTCCAACGTTTCCTGGGCTGTAAATTGAGCGCGGGCCACAAGGAGACCGTGCCTTGCTTGGCGGCTCTCGGGAGGATGTGTCGCTCGTTTCATTGAGCGTAGTATTCTGCAAAGTTTCTTACGTTACATTCTTCATTGTTTTGCAGTTTGCCTCTTCAATCTTCTGTTAATTCATGAAATAGTGGTAAATGCAACGGTGCCTCCCTTTGCTGGGTAACTACTGAAACTTACTTCGTTAATTTACATTTTGCATTTCAAAATTACCAATTTGTCAGCAGTTTCAAGCCTTCTCTTGGAGATTGTCATGCTCAAGTACAAGTACAAGGTTGTCGTGCTCAAGTAAAAGTACCTTAATTCGTTAATAAGGCAGATATTGGTGTAGGATTTTTAAGCATACGATGCGGGAGCATTCGTAGTAACATACGTGTCAATTCCGTAATAACGAAGTTCATATCTGTTCTCCCCTGCGAATATTAAATGAGTACACGAAACGACTGGTGGTTTAAGTTTGTTTATATGTCGTTGTATTTTGTAGTTTGAATTACTAACCTTCACGTATTACCGCTTGCGTAAAATCGAATGTTTTATCATCGCAATGAGATGATTTCTAAATGTCGGGACGTTTTCTGTTCTGTATGTTTATCGTCCGCACTCGGACAGATTTTTAAAAAATATCAGAATTCTGAGACGAAGTTAGTTCAGGATTCCCGTAGGCTTTGTGCAACTTAAATTGTATACGGTTTTGGAAAAACGGAGAAAAACAATCGTATTTTCTGATGTTCAGCCTTCACCCTTTCAATCATTTTTCCTCCGCAAGATTCTCTCGTGGTGTGTGGACAAGAACCTTGATTATTTTCTCTACCCTTTTTTAGTGTCACTTAACCTAGGTACTGCGGTTTTATACGTAAAACTGTCCCCTTTTGTGCCATGTCATTCATTTACGACGAAAACACCTCGGGTAAAACTGATTACTCCGGGCTCAATAACTTTTCAAATTCATGCCAACTGAGCTCCTGAACGGAGAGCTGCAAAGTTTTGGGCATATTGTTGCTTTCATGCTTCAATTGCTATTTTATTTCAATTCCATATTCACCTTGAGTTTCGCTTTCCACCCTGCACATCAGAGTTAGACGTGGAAATGGTCTTTATTCAGTTATAATAACTTGTGATACAGGACCGCGACGGTTCTGCCTGCTTAAATCTCTAATCCTCTCGGTTTCCTCTTACATTTTACATTCCCCATAAAGCGCTTAAGATACTAGTCTTAAATATTCCACATAATTTAATTGTTTCTTACATCTAGTGCTTTTGTCTAATTGCTTTAGAGCCTTGGTAATGGAGTATAGCGCATAGCCCAGTGTTGACACGTCCACATACAAAGACCAATACAGGGTTAGGATAAAGGGCACCCATCGACCACCCTGGAAATTGGCGAGAGGCGTGGGCTCTGAATGCGTGGGAATTGAGAAATCACTTGCTTAGCCGGAAATGTGAAGCTTCTCCCTAGACAAGATCAGTCGATGTTCTAAGTCGCGCCAGTTACTGAATAGCGTTGCGAACAGGGGACCCGCTAACAGCAAAGCAAACCAAACTGGGAACTCGTGGCGTTGTCCCTTTGAAGTCCCGCTTCACAGGAGAGAACTATGACTTTTTCAAAGCTAGACCTTCGGTAAAAAAGAAGCGTCGCGAATGGTGCAGTGTGACGTCGTCGTGATGTGACTGAGACACGGAATTTTTATGATCAGATTTATTTACATTTACTGTACAATATTTACACTTCTATGGAAACTACCGCTGCCCTCTACAGCACTGCAAATTCTGAGGTAAGCCGCCCCAGCCTCATACAGAGTACCCCAGCGTGCTAAATCTTCGCCCCCCCCCGGCCAATGAGGGTGTTATCTGAGGCAATGGCTTGCGATAACACCCTCACAGGTGACAAGTGCCTCCGGACCGTGATTCGTCTGAAACTCGAATGTCCCCGTCAGATTCCTACTCCAGCCTCTCTCGCGAGGCATCGCATAGCACCTCGCACGCTGTCGACCCCGCCCCGCGTCATCTCATCTCAGAGTTTGGTCCCGGGCGCAGAACAGGGCTCGCTGAGCAGCTGCAGTCGTAGGCTGTCATCACATATCATCCCCTGTGCGCTAGCTCGCACCCGCTTCCAAGAAAACGCCCCCCTCTCTGGTCCGCACCCACCAAAAGACCCTGGATTTGCCGCCAGCCCGGCGCCGGGGGTAACTCCTCCCCCTCGCCTTGTGCGGTCCGATGGCAAAATGCTGTGACGTAACAACAGCTTGCTTCCACCTCCACATGAGATCACGGATACAAGCTCCCTGTTCGGAGAGGCACACCTCTGGGTCCGCACCGCGATGCCTTTGACGTATCGAAGGCTTGTTTACGAAGAGCGGGGCCAAACCCGATGCAATTGGCGAGGTGATGGAAAGTTCGAAATCGGAGCAGCAGCCTCCCCCGCGGTTGCCTGTGCCGGAAGCGGCCAACTTGTTCCCGAGGGCGTCGTGCGTGGCGCGGGCTCCGTGGGCAAAGCTCGCGAGGCGGCCCCGAATTGTTCTGTAGTGGCTCGGGCGGCCCGGAACGCCGCGCCGTTCGTCCGGGAGCAGGTGCTGTGGAGGCGATTTTCGAGACGCGCTCTCCAGCACGCGCGTCTACATCTGCTTTTCCCACAGTGGCATTCGTGGACTTCTCTTGGCCTAGTTAAGCTCAGGGTTGTTGGCTCCAGTTTAATCTTCTGTGCTAATATCGATCGTATGCATTTTAATAGAAACTTCCCTACTGAAATATGTACGTGTCCAAATTTTCTTTCGATTGCAACTAGTGTTAAATTAATAATTCGTCAATTGTTATCTGTTATAAACAGATACCGTTTGAGAGCAGAAAGAAATGGAAAAAAGTAAACCGAAAAATATTGTTGTATTTGAAATATTAAAACTATTTTGTATAATTGAAACTATTTTGTTTACAAATACTCGACATTGATGTACATAATGTACATTGATGTACACTATGATTGTTGTAAAGTGTAATAGTTAGCGTTTGTATTACTATAACAAACAAGCACGTGCTTATGCCACATAGTGGGGCCGTGGATACCTGTGGATTGGGGACTTCTGATAGTGATTGTAACGGCTCGTCCAGAGCCAGACCAGAACCTACACCTGATGATCCCCATTATCATATAAAACTACTAATGGCATGGTAGTAGGCCAAGTTAAATTGACCTTTTAATGGGTTAAATTCAATTAATGTATTAATTAAATTAAGTAATTGAAGTATTAAGTCAAAGTATATTTTAAATAGTGTTCGTAAACTAGATACGCGCCGGGTCGTTGACACATGCCGAAAAGACCAAAGAAAAAACTTCGAACTCCATCTGCTTCCTAAGCAGGTGTACCTGTCAGTCTACGAATGTATGAAAGGAGAAAAAAATGTTTTGTTGTCATATATATAACAACAAAAATTGTTATATATAACACAGGCATAGTCTGCGCTTCATGGTGTAAATCGTACGCCACGTAGCAATTACTTTATCTTGTGTGACCTCACTCCAACTATCTACCAGTCTTTCTCCCACCTCTTGGCGCTGTTTCTCGCGCGTTTATTGACGTTCCTTATGGAAGTGTTAAACTGTGTGGGCGTGCTGTTTGTTTGCACAATGTGAAGGAGATGAAGGTGACACGATGACAATTGCACATGCCATCTTACTTTTGAGATGCGTGTGTTTTTTCCTAAGATTCTCGTGTTTTGATGCTCAAGTCATTTAAACTTCTTATGTCGTTGTCAATATATTTTGTCAAAAAACGTGAATCTATTGCTTCGACGTTTTTTGACGTCCATCTTAGTGTCATAATGTGAAATAGAAAAAGTTTTCAAGAATTCTCAAAAAGCGGATCACTGAAAGTACCTAGATAATTATTTCTCCCTTACAATATATAAGATTTGCTGTCAGACTGCATACATGTCTCACTGTTTTTTCGATATAAATGTTTCGTTATTTTGAACTGTATAATATATAGGTGCACGCAGTGGTCAAGCATGTGAACTACAGCTCGTAAAAGTGAGTTAATCTGCGCCTTTTCTACGTTGCCTGTTAAAAACCATAGTGGCGTATGTGCGAAATCCAAATTTTGGAAAAAGCAGTTCGAAAGTTATACAGGAATTTTACGAGTTTCTATGTTCAAGTAGACGACAGAAAGTCGCCTCAACAGTTCTCGAAGCAGAAATGTAAGCGATTGCGTCTCTTGGGCTCGTGAAAATGGATTATTTTATGTGGCATTTGATTAGATGCACGCCCAAGATTATCTCTGGAGGAGGCCACGGGTATGGTGTCCTGTCGACTAGTAGTTTTCTTTTGAAGAATTTTTCAGTTATGCTGAATATAAACTATATTTTATTTGATAACTTATGGCTAATATTTGTTAAGCTGGTAATATAGAAAATGAGTAAAAGCTATATTTTTGAATGCATATTTTTGGCTGTGGCCTACGAGCCCCCATCCCCCTTTTGGATGTACCACTGCATTTGATCTTAACTCTTTAATTTTTTTTATAATTTTTCATTTTCGCTTTTGGTTCTCAACATGAAATGTGATTGGCAGTCTTCGGGTTTGCATCGCTAATTGCTGAGTAGCGCTTAAAAAAAAAAAGGCTCGTCCCGGCAGACGGTGCAGCTGGGCGATCTAGTGATGGACAAGTTCCTCTCGTGTGAAGCCACCGCGGTGGTTGGGCTCCTCCGGACAGCGACGCGTCGCCACGGAACAGGTCTCGGTTTCCGACAGGCGTTGAACGGCGGCCAGGCCTTTCGCTCGCGCCCCGTGCGTTCACCCGGCTAGCTATTTGAAGCGCATCCCGGTGCCGGCTTTCCTGGATTGGCGCACGCCGCGATATCGCAGCTCCCGATTCGCGCTCGCCCCGCGGGCACGCAGGAAACGGAGCTGTGGCACTACGAACAATGGCACAAGATGCTATGGTGGCAGCCCTTGAAGTGAAGGATATGTTCCTCCCCCGTTGATAAGATCCGGCGTCGACGAACACTAGCAAGTGTGATTGTGTGTAAAGGAAGAGGAGCGTATAAGAATGAGGAGAGGAAAATTCGCGCGGGGTCCGTAACACGTTTGTTAAGATGCTGTTCTGGCATTTCCGTGATCTTGACATGAGAAACTTCGGAAAATTGCCGATGACAGGAGCTGGCCGCTCGAATTGTCCAGACAGCGCCGGAATTCGACTTAGCTACATTCTCAGAAATTTCTACTTTAGTTTTATTGTAAAGGACATTAAAGTAATTATCATGTACGCACATTAAATTTAATGCACAAGTACAGGAACTTTAATGTAAGTGTACATTAAATTGAATTGTACACATACATTAAATTTAATGTAGACAAGTAAGTTAAGGTAACAGTCGTACATTAAATTTACATTGATTTTAATTTAAGCATTAAATTTAATTTACAGGTACATTAATCTCTTTAATGTACAAGGGGGACGAAAATTCATGTACAGTCGTACATTAAATCTACATTAAATGTAATGTAATTTCTGACAGTATACTATTCAGTTAATGTATAAAATTCTCCACCGGTGATACGCGAATCCTACGACCTCCCTGACAGGCACTGTTGCGCCAACAGTTGTGATCCTGAGCCATCGCTACCGGTTAGTGTGCCGGAGTTCTGGTTATATTGCCTGAGTAGAATGAATATATTTTTCTTATAGCCAAAGCTAGTAAACACTTTGCGTCTTGTATGCTCTAAAATTGGTGAATAAGTCAGCACATGAAATTTAGTTGTATTTGCGAGGTAAAGGCAACGGTAAAGGTATGGCTGAACTGCTTTGCGTTCCATAACGAATATGTAGTCTTAAGTCGATATAATGTCATGTCATGTTGTGTTGCAGCTCTTGGTACTTACTTTAACTAAACAAGAGTTTCTTTTCATCCGAGTATCCTTTACAGTCAAAAGTCAAACTCATCACTCTAGGAGAGAACTCTTCAATAGAAAAGCCGACGAATTGTTCCAAGTACCTCTGCGATGCAGTGTGTGAAGATCACAGGAAATCCAACGGCTTTTTTGCTGGTGCTTTCGAGAAGATCCACAATGAAAATATGTATGCCATGAAGATTTGCCCAATCCTCATAAAAGGAAAACCATCAGAAGCAACCTCAGTTTTTTAATACGCAGTTGTGCAACAGTAATAGAGCGTGAAATTGACTTATTCGAGTTCTTGTCTCTACTTGATGTTTCCGCACTGCGGAATCCTATTATTATCTCACATTTAAACAAGTTAAATACGTGTGTTTGTACCTCTTAGGAGGTCGTCCAAAACAAGCAGTTGGTAAGACTTGTAGATTGTAGGTTATCTTTTAATTCGTTTTACATTGAGACTATAATATGCATACTTAATATAAGAGTTCCTTTTAATACCTGTGATCATTAGCAATTGGCATTTCCCCCCTTTTTAATCGATCAGTTTAAATGCAAAACTCAATCTTGTGTTCTTCCTTGAGCCCTTCCAAGAAGTCCGTCTATTCCTTTTTTCAATTCGTTTGACGACTCAGGGGAGAATACCGATAGGAAATATTTTAAGAAATTTTTAAAATTTTAATACTTGATCTCGTAGATGAGTATCGGTTGTTTATTATTATTATTATTATTATTATTATTATTATTATTATTATTATTATTATTATTATTCAGTCAAGTAAGACAGCTTTAACTTTTGGTCCTAGAGAATCGTTAACTATTCACTGACCTCCAAGATTGATTTCGTCTTGAAAAATGTTTGTAAAATTCAGCTCTCTGTCTTTACTATCTGTTGCCGTGGTAGAGAAAAAGCTCGAAATTCTTTACTGTTGCGTAGATATAGACGGTTTTAATTCCACACGTGTGGCCGATAGGAGGAAAAACAATAACATCCGCGCCCCGTGCCAAGTAATCTCTCCTACGAGAGGCATTGACTTTTCACGTGTAGCCTACGCGTACTCAAGACTCTTGCAAGCCTTTCGAGTTCAGCTATCTTGTTCGCGCTTGGACCGTTCGTGTGTGGACACCGTGCTGTCATGGCCCCTTATGCGTTCGCGGCGAAGGACATTTCAGGCGCTGTTGAACAACCGCCAGGTTAACGGACGCATGTTAACGGACGAAAGAGCAGGCTCCTGAGGACAGGATGTCGCAGCGTCTTCCATTGACATTAGAAAATTGGTTAATGACGAAACAGTTCCTTTATGTGACGAAGATATTTTTCTGCTCGTTTCTAACCTACACCGAGGGAAATAAATGCCCTCGAAAATTAACAAAACAAGTCTCGTGGTTTCATTCTTACACCCCTTTTTAACTTCTCTACCAGTAATTCTTCTTAAGTTTAAAATAAAACTTATGGCGTCATTTCAACAACGAACTTATTAAATTAATAATTAATTACATTTCGTCTTCTTCCTCAAGCATTAGAACTTTCGTTCCGTTGCGTCTCATTATCGGACCATCCATCTTCTCTTTTGCCTTCCAATATTCCTTTCGCCCCTCGGCGTACACGTTGTCTGCGCTGGTATCTGGGTGTTCTCCATTCTTTTGACGTGACCTCTCCAAGCTTTTCTGTATAAAATCGTAGATAGTTTCGAATTTCCTCATTCCGGATTCTATCTCTCATAGTGACGCCGATGCAGCCAGCCTCTTCAAAAATGTCATTTGCCTACCAAATTATGTATCGAGTAAAGTATAATTCACTTATACTTTTAGAGACGTCGTGAGTTGTTTAAATGATCTTGGCTGTCCAGGTGACGCCGCGTCGAAGGCTGTGTTGCCGACGTTTCGACCATCTTGTTGTGGTCTTCCTCAGGGCTGTCTTTCTGCAGGGCTCTTGTCGTGGTCAGGAAGACCACGACAAGATGGTCGAAACGTCGGCAACACAGCCTTCGACGCGGCGTCACCTGGACAGCCAAGATCATTTACATGACTCTGGCCGCGGAAGCCTACGACGTCGTGAGTTGTTGTCCGTCATTTCTTATGACACTGCGGAGCCCGAAAGTGTTTTGAAGCGGTTTTCTGATCTTTAAGCATTGTTTGACGAGTTTTATATTTTGCACTCGCACTTCTTGCACCAGCGCCAAAGTACTTCAAAACTGCGCAGTGCTCTCCTCCGCCTGGGCCATCGCCGTGCAGCAGTTCCAGGCCCCGGGGGCTCAATTACCTCCTCGCGAGAAATCGTGTGGCGCTTTTCCTCCCGCACTCGTCCATCGCGCCAGCTCCCTCTGTGGGACACGGGCTATGACGCATGCGCGCAAAACGTGTCCCTTCCTCTCACGCCCTCGAGTGCGCGCCTTTAAATAGCGGCGTCGCGCCCTGCTTCTCAGGCGGACCACCTGCCGCGCGTGCACTGGCCCCACCACCTGCTCCGCCCCCGCCCCCTGCTCCACTCCGCCCTGCCCTGCCCCGCCCCTCCTCGCCCTGCCCCAGCCCTCACCTCGCCCCGCTCCCCTCCGCTCCCGCTCCGCTCCCGCCGCTCCGCCCGCTCCGCCCCGCTCAGCAGCTCTTGCCCCGCTCCGCCCGCTCCGCCACCGAAACTCCGCCCATCTCCGCCCCGCTCCGCCTGCGCTCCGCCCCGCCCCGCCCCGCTCCGCCCCGCCCCGCCCCGCTCCGCCCCGCTCCGCCCCTCTCCGCCCCGCTCCGCCCCGCTCCGCCCCGCTCCGCCCCGCTCCGCCCCGCTCCGCCCCGCTCCGCCCCGCTCCCGCCCCGCTCCCGCCCCGCGCCCGCCCCGCTCCCGCCCCGCCCCCGCCCCGCTCCCGCCCCGCTCCCGCCCCGCTCCCGCCCCGCTCCCGCCCCGCTCCCGCCCCGCTCCCGCCCCGCTCCCGCCCCGCTCCCGCCCCGCTCCCGGCCCGCTCCCGGCCCGAACCCGCCAACCTCACCGGCCTCCGCCGCAGCTGCTCCACCACGCCCTACCGCGCCACCGCTCGTGCACCATAGCTGCTTCCCCCATCCCCGCCCCGGTCCACTCCAACCCTCCCTGCCCTGCCCCTTCGCCATCTCGCTCCAGCCCCGCCCTTGCACCGTCCCCGCCAATGTTCCAACTCGCCCCTGCAGCGTAGCTGCTCCGCTCCTCCCCGCCTTGCCCCTTCGCCGTCTGGCTCTCACTCCGTCCCACCACGCCCCAGCCCTGTCCCTCTCTATCCCAGCTCAGACACGTTGGTCCCGCGTCTCTCGGCGCTGAGGCCGGAGGGAGGGGGAGGCGGGCGTGGAGCGGAGCGTGCCAGGGAGTGTGGGGTGGGGTGGGAGGTGACGGAGCGAGCGTTGTCGGCGCGTCGGCGGGCGCGCGGGCAGGCACACAGTGAGCACGTGGGCGCCCGGGAGGGAGAGCGCGAAAACGACGCGGCCGCGGGCGCGCGCTCTGGGAAGGAAGCCACGTCTCCTGGCTCGGTCTGCTTGCGACTTTATCGCACGAGTAAATCCAGCTATTAGTTCTTGGGAGTCGTTTTTATTAAGAAAGGGCAAATTAAAAGCATCAAATAACAAAAAAATTAGAAATACGATATTTTTGAGACGTCAAGCAGAACGATATTCAAAAATGTTTTTTTAAAATGATTTTCATACTCGTCGCCGTGTGCTAATGCGATCTTCCATACAAGGTTTCCTTATCTCCGAGGAAACGCAGGATTGGTTTTCGTCCTTTAATACCATCTCCTCCCCCGCGCTAATTGTAAGAATTATGAGGGTGTAAAGTAAAGAAGTAAAATGAATGAAACTTGTTTTGGGGAACTAAACGTGATACATGTCGGGATGCGAACATTTGTATTCCGAGCGCCGTATCTTCTAAAATAAAACGTTTCTCGCCCAAATTTACTGCCCATTTATCCTGCACACACGAATGAGACTAGAAGTATTTTTAGAATGCGTAAAGAAAATATGTCGTGAAATGGAGATTTATCTAGGCAAGCAAATTTACACAGAAATACGTTTATTTTGCAGCAAGTGATGCGACTACATCGTGTTTAAAATATGACTGAATAGCCGCGAATGAAAATGTTAACTAGTCACTCACTGGATTTTCAGTCTCTGTGTAACTCTTGCAAAATCGAGGAAAGTCTACCACTGTATATCTTATGCGTTAATCTCAGCAGTACGATGAATCCGATAGTTTGAAAACTTCCCAAGAATCTATCGAACCTTTAGATTTGTTAAATGTCAATGAATAGGGTAATCGGTACCTGCCGGGTTTATAATACATCCATGGAAGAGCCTTTTTTCTTATTCCGAGAGAATTTTCTTCCATAGTGATGCTTTGCCTTCTTCTGGCGCAATACGATGATTTCCTATTCAGCAGAATCCCCACTGAGTTTTGCAATATTGCAAGAAGAAGAAGAAGAAAATGAAGAAAAAGAAAAAGAAGAAACAATAATTATCTCTGCAGATCCCTAGGTGAAAATCTCGTTACTCAGAAGCTTTTAGATGTGAGAGATTGCTACATTTTTTTCAGTTTTCCGGACAATTCAGCTGTTGGGACCGACCTCAGCGACGGTAACGCTCTCAGTGACTAGTTGGAGAATCGTCCATAGACCACAGGGGTTGCCCCCTATGATGATTGGGTGCGGTCCTCTACAACTAGGGGCTACCGCGAATAGCGGTGGCGAACTGTCGATCCGCGGTGACGTCACCCTGCTCCGCTCCCACCTCACCTCCCACCGCTCCCTCCTCATACTCCCCGCTACCATCTCCTACCCCCCGCTCCTAACTACTCCTGGCTCCTACCTCCTATCCCCCCTCACACCTCCTACCTCCACTCCCACCTTCTAACCCTTGCGCTCCCACTTTACACCCCTCACCCACCTCACATTATCACCCTGCTCTCATCTCCCCTCACCCGTCTTCACCTATCACGTCCCATGCGCCCTGTAGGCCGGCTGTCGCCGCGGGCTGCCAGCGCGAAAATAGTCGGAAGCGCCTCCGAACGGCAGCGGGCGCTGGCCTTTGTTTACGTCCCGCGCGGAAATAGAGCGCTCGCCGCGGAGGGAGGGGGCGTGGCCGCTGCGCTCCGATGAGCGCCGACTCGCAACTTTCGCTAGGAAAAAAAACTTTTTTCATCTTCGAAGCGGAAAATATTCTTCTCTCCTATTTTCAATATAGTCGCTTAGATCGTACAGCACGCTCTACCAGATGAAACGACGATCGATTTCCAAATCTTCGAGCCAAGTCCAGTCGCTGTCACATGCAATGAGGTACCTTCAATGTAGGATACAGTAGTGGAATGTTGGTCTACATATTTCCGTTTTGATTTTTGTGTAGTGAAGTACTGTAATGCCATTTAATATAGAAAATGACCTACTTGAAGGTACAAAAATAAACACTAGTGTATTATTATGGAAGGTTTTGACAGGTCTTGTGGGCTTTGAAGCGAAATGCTCTTACCACGTTAAAGAGAGCTGATTGGTGCTGGCGTGCGCCTGTTGACATATTCACTCCCATGGTCTTGCGCGAAGGGGGAGCTGTGGTTGTAGGAGCCGGGGTGGGGCTCCTGCTAGTGGCGCGTGAAGCCGGCATTTTTTTTTCTTTTCTTTTCTTTTTTTTTTTTCTTTTCGTGCGTTCACTGGCGCCGCCAAGGAGGAAGTCTTGTCGTCCCCGCGCCGCCCCGCATCGCCCCGCGCGGCCCCGCGCCTTCCGGGCCGCTCGCCAGAGTCGTCCTCGTGCACTAGGTTATGCAAGCAGCGTCTTCGGGCTGGAGTCGAATGCATTGGTTTCTACTCCTGCTCTTTGGATACGGATTTTTTCGATTAGGGACTGAAGATGGGGATTTTCTGTGTAATGCCGATGTATCATTATGGCAATCCGTGTTCGAAATGTATTGTCAAATACATTTCAGAATAAGCATTTACTTACTGGTTGTTCGAGGATGCGACACACAGGGGAAACACTAAAAATAAGTTGTGAGATTTACGTTTTAGACTTGAAAAAGCATATCAGCAATGAGCTTGAAGCAAAAGTCTCCAGATTTAAATATTGCGTGGGTAAGGGAGATGTAGCTGTGAAATTAATGAACGTTCTGAGACCTAATTATAAGAGTTCTAATTTGGAATTACTTTTATTGAAAACCTTTAATTTTAAACTGGGAAAGTTTTTCATGGTTTGCTATATTGCAATGAGTTTTTTCTATATAAACAATCGAGAAATGAAAATAAAAATACTGTTATAAAGATCATTTCATGATTGTACAGTCCATTAATGACGCAAATGTTAGCCTTTATTGCGATATTTGAAGGAATTCTAAGTACCTGGTACTATATTCAGATCGCGTCGATTGTGTCAATTGATTTGTTACTCCAGGGAAATAAAGTTGAGTGAATTTCATTATTTTCACGTTACTAAATTTTAGAAGGTAAAGGGTATCACACCTCTCCTTCAGTTATCTGATAATTCAAATAGGTAGTTTAATATTAACGTTGCTCCCGCAAATGAGAGTCTTGAAACATATTGAACATTCGATTACATTGATAACCTGTAGAAACTACAATAAACATGTAATTCCAAACGCGATCGGCTCTCATTATCAATATTCAAACGCATGATGATGTACTGAACTGGCAGTCTTTCCATCATAAAGTGACATTGTAGCCGCCATTAATGTTGATGTATCTCGTCGCAATTTGCATTTTTGGGACGCACCATAACACTCGCAACAGCGCTTTTATGACACTTGGAATGGGTTGCCTTTGAAAGCTATCTGATCTGAAATTGAAGAGACCGTTTACTGCGCCTCGTGACGTCACTGGGAACGCTATTCGGGTTTGAGGCTGCGATGTGGTGCAAAGTCACTTGGGAATTCGAGAATGAATTACATTTGCATCACCTGCTTTTCTTGTAAAATGATCTCAAGCTCATTTAATCCCGTTTCTGTTCTTTCGCTGGCGATTGTCAGCTGTATTTTTCTGTTTCCAGTATAGTTACAAAGAATAATCTGTATCTAATTAAAATATTTCTAAATGAGACATGGGGAATTAAAAAAAAGATGGATTAAATACTCCTAATATACATAAATTACCTATAATTTCAAGAAAAGTTATTTAGAGTAGACTTTTCTTAATTATTGCTCCTGACTGGTTTCGTTTCGTAATCAGCCTTGCGACTTTAAAATTAGTGATAAACTTTTGTCTGTTTTGCAGTGTTGCTATGTTCATTAAGAGCTTCGCCAGTCCGATGACCAGGCGAGGCTTTTGGCAGTCAGTAGTCGACGATTCGAAGAACGCACTCACAGAACTCATCCCCTCTCCTGTTAAATTACTGCTGTCGAGACTTAGCAGAGAGAACAGGTCTATGTTCTTGGCGAGGTGCGACTAAGTAGAAATACAGCGGCACCAACCTTCTGAAAAGGAAATACTGTAGTGTACTACCCTTTCACATTGAAGTCAAGAGGGCGTCGAAACGGATGACTCAAGGAAGAAACTTCATTCAAACAGTGTGCAGTGCATTGTTCTCGGACATTTTATCGGCTATTGGCATCTCCCTCTGGCGCTGCTGAAAGGACAGTTGAGTGCGACCCAAGAACGTTGACCTTCGCCCTCTTTGGTCGGAACCTTTGTACCTTTCACAAGAGGCAGGCGTTTAACTGCTTAATCACTTTGTTTCATTAAATTTATTTAACCTATTAATCAGCCAGTATTTTAAGCTGAATTTCCTCTCTTTTAGTATCGAGTAGGTCAATTTGAACACAATGACGTGAAGGTACATTTTAAATTATGGTTGTTGACATGCCGGAAATTGCTGTAGATTCGATATCCGTTGCCCAAAACGGACCGGCTAATTGGTACTTAGCTACCAGTTAATGGTAATTCTACGACGCATTTCATTTACTTAAACATACTATGTTAAGCTGTACAATCACGTGTCCCATTTTATCTCTTTATTTTAAAAACGTTTAACATTTATTAGAGATTAAAATTGTAATGTTAACAAAATGTTTAATTGTATTATTATCCTCTTTATGTAGATTCAATCTTTAAACTATGATTTTGTACTTGTATAAAATGTCATCTGCACAACCCCCATAGATGTATTACCACAGTTGCTAAACTCTATTGATAAACTCTATTGATGTGTTCTCTGCAGGGTGCATCAAACAAATTTAAGACGAAAAAAGTGGAATTTTATATATTACGGTACGAAGAAATTGTCAGAGGGGAAGTGCAATCCGCGACACACTATCGTCGCGTTTGACTCGAAAACGTTGCGTCCACGGCTCATAAAACTCGAACTTAATTTTCTTACAGAGATGACAAGGAGGTACAGAGAGGTAATAGGGGATAATATGAACGTACATGAAAAAAGTATGTAATATTTTAAATTTGGTGAAAGAAAGATTTTGCCAATCTACCGTGATTGATACCATACCGCGATGTATTGCTGAAGGGAACTTCCGCCACTTGCGTGTTGCACTGCAAGGGCTCCCTGCCCCCGAGCCTCGGCCTATATTTAACAGCGCCTCGCGCGCGGAATTGTATGGGCGGGAAATTTGGGCGGCGTCCAGCAATAAAGCGGCGGCGGAACAACCGCCTCGACAGCCCTCGGCCGCCCTCGTTGCGACGGTTGGAGAGGGGGCGGGTGAGAGTGCGGGAGCGGTAGGAGTAACGTCCGGTTGCTTGAAGGCCGGGGGGTCGGAGCCGAGCCCGAATATTGTGGGTGGGCAGCCCAAATGACGAGGGAGATGGGTAGTGATGGCAAATTTTAGCAATACTTCGCTATAGTATCACCAAAAGGTTTTCGATGGCGATGAAAACACCGATTTCTAAAATGTCGATGTTTTAAATATCATGAAACAGATGGTATTTTCCCATCCGTTTGCATTGTAATACTTAGTTAAACAAATTGTATTTCTTTAAGAGAGAATTGATCACGTACAAGAAATATGTTAATGACACTATTTATCGAATGTAAAAACCGAAAAGAAAGGACATCGTCTTTTGCTATTTTTCCATTTATTCACTTTCATTCATATACCATCAAAGTAAAAGTCCTGGTTCTAATGTGATACATAACTCATGAATATTACTTTCAAGTAAATTTTGCCTTAGATTTGACTGTCATCTCCCTTGAGAAAGGTTACGAATAGCTAACGGTTTTGTGCCACCTGGGGGTTGACAGCAGTGACAAATATCAGTGGCTGTTGATTGCGAGCGATCCACAAAAAATTAGATACTGGAAATTTTATTATATCATGAGAATTTTTGTAAAACATGGATGTTTCTGGACAAGTATATTGATCGTAAGAAAACTTCGAAGTTAATATATCGATGTTTCTGCTCTAAAATATAGATGTTTTGAAAACATCGATTTTTTTTCCATCCGTAAGGAGGGGACAGTGAAATGTTTGTCATGCGCCTACCTCGCACTTACATTTACCAGGGAGAATTCACCCCGGAGTTTGCACTAGGGCGTTATCCGCACCCCCGTAGTCGTACAAGTACGCCCTTGAGCTGGTATCTGGGTTCGTCAGAACGCAGTTGACCGTCACGGTAACCTCCTCATACAATGCCTTGCTCGGGCCTCCCTGCCAGCTCAGAACTCGTAGCTATCCAGGCTAGTACCGGAGTCAAAACAATGCGCTACTCAGTTGCGCCCGAAACAAGTCCCTCCTCTTTGCCCAGACTCGGGCCACTGCCACAACAAAGCCGGGAACCCAACTGGGGGCCACCCGAACTGAGGTTCGAGCGGCACGGAGCCCCCATTCCGTCTCCTCACTACCTACACCTTGAGGCTAACGACGTGAGTATCTCCAAAACCTGGTCAACCTGACGGTATATGTGTTTCCCGTTGGACTTTCCTACGTGGGTTCCTGTGCATTCCCAGGAATCTTCTTCGCCCAATTCAGCCCAAAGGTCGACGCGCCAATGGCCCAACTGGTGTGTTGCCGAGCAAGCCCGGCGATCAGAAGTTTAGCATCGCCTACACACTGCCTCCACCTTGAAGCTAATGACCTAAGTGCCGCCACGAAACTCAGGGTCCGAGTGGTCATCTACAACTCCACCAGAAATCATGGCAAGCGCTTTTCAATCAAATCAACTGTGATTACTCCCTGCGGGAGAGAGTACAAGAGTTCAAAAGTACTACTCGTGTAAATATGGTTTGGTTTAAGGGGACCCATGTCTGAGTTTCTGGTTAAAATTGAAGAAAATGTCGATTTTTGAACTTTTGTCTCAAAGAAATCTACAATCCTTCTGCTTTACAAGTATGTAATATATTGCATATTCATAGCACAATGACGCCACAGGAGTCATTTTTAAATGACCTGGCGTTTAAATACCTCGCCTCAGGACGCCCTATTCGGTATCGCTTTTGGAATTCTTCGCACATTTGATGTTTTATAACGCCCATTTATCTTCTAAATATAAAACTACCGCATTGTTTGAAGCACTGAAAGCTTTGTGCCTCATCGTAGTCAACTGTTATACTTGAAAGTCAAAACAAATACACTCATACCTTTTATAATCAGTTCATTTTTAGTAACTCGTGTCAATCGTTCGGCAAACAACCAACTTGAAGTTCGTGCTTACTTATGACCAACCCCCTTTAACCTGCCTTCAATAATATGCTTAAAGTTATGTTTCTTTTCTGCCATTAGGACACCGAAACATTGAGAAAGTTTAAAAAAATGAAACCTACTTTGGGCGGCGGACAGCTGCAAGAGTGTGTGGCAAGTCCGTAAATTAGCCCAGACCAAAGATAATTAGAAACCTAATACGAGAAAGTCTATGCCATTTGTATCACTAGTTATGATCTTCGTCAGAACATGTAGTATTTTTGAAAAACGAAGGAAATTTTTTTTCTTCCTAATTTTGCCCTTTTTTTTGTTGATTGTAAGGGTCGAAATCGAAAATAAACGCTTGGAAAAATTCTCAAAACATCTAAATCATCTCCAGAAAATAGCAAGAATGATTAAAGTCAATATTCATAGGCATAATGTGGTTAAAAAATTAAACTTAAACGAGAGAGGTTTTTTTTTCCATTTGTATAAAATATTCGAGATAAACAGATTTAAATCCGACGAAAAGTTTGCTTTTTCTACACTTCAATTACGATTTTCAAAAAACAAAAATTATGCTCGGGGATAGTTCTGGCCGTCTTCCGCTACCCCCTTTGGTAAACCCGAAATACGTCGGTGAATTAGAGATCCTTTTAGGACTCCTGATTCTAGAAAATTGTTTTCGTCCCACCTGTAGTTAATTTTCAACGTCGGTTCAGAAATTGTGAAGACTCGAGAACGAGGAAAAAGAGCTGAAATATACAAAATCTACTTCAAAGGGATGAATAACTGAGGGTGCGGCGATGTCTTATCTCGACTTCAAAGGCCGTCACATTGACAGCGACGACTAATACGAGGGAGTGTTGAACCCGAGCAAGGCGCAAACGTCATTAATTTTCTTCGCGGCGGTCGCTGTGGCCTGGTCGTCCTCCAGTCGCATGTCTCGTTAGTCGGAGACATTGAATGAAACACTGGGGATTTTTAATGAGATCTAGCGTCATGTGCTATTAAAACGTCACTTGTGAATACGTAGCAGTTACTTCTGAAGAGCATTTCTCAATTTCTTGAATTGGAATTGTCCATTCATTGAACATATAGTTTATTTCCAAAAGGCAGTTGACTTGTGATGTTCGTTGCACAAGAAATATGGATCTTTAATATTACATGTAATTCTCAATGTACGTTTAGAATTTGTTACAGGTGAATGATTAGAGATTATCAGACCACAATGAATGGTGTTCAAATAGTGAATGTAACTTACACCAAACTATTGTCTTCACCATCATTGATATCTGTTTTTTAAATGCATTGTATTAATTTATAATTCATGTTTTAAATAATGTTTCTTCTTTTTTACCACTGAAGAGAGGAAAATTCCCTCTAAACTAGTTTGCTGTAATGTATGTTAAATACACTTTTTGAACTTCATTCATTGTAGTCTGATTACCTCTAATCATTCTCCTGCAATATGAATTACCACAAGATCTCGGCTAAAGCCACGAAGATGCAATTATTTAGTTTAAGGCTCCTCCAGTAAATAGAGATTTTAACTCTTACATTTCCAACAAATTCGTCCATTTCGTCCTTCTTCCATCATGCATTCATTTTTTTGTCTTGTAAGTTGTCTAAAGAGAAGTAAAAAGATTGCAGATTTTTCCAACTTATAAAGTATTCTCCGAAGCAAGAATCTACTTCAATAATTTATCAATAACTTCATAAAAATAAGTTTGTGTATGCCAGAACTATTTTTCAGTTTCCACAAGCGTTTTTCACGGGTTCCATTTGTGGCTGTAAATTCTCGTTTATTGCTGCATTGCCAAGCAATTACGAATTTACGAAAGGTTCGTTCGTTGTGCGGCGATGCCATCGCGATTTGGAAACGATTCGCGAGCACGCGGGGGGGGGGGGCGTGCGCCTTACTATGCCCTCGCAGCCGCCCTTCGTCGTAAATAAAAGCTCGTTAGAAGTGAGTCGCGTAGGGTCACAGGGAGCGGTACCTGGTAGTGCACCGGTAGATATCCATCAAAGCATTTTCCTCAAGACTTCTTAATAAGTATTTATTCCCTACTTTAAGCACTGTGATTTGCCGAGTCGAAAAGATTTCGCGGAGACTGAGTCCAACTCCGATTTAGATGCAATAAACATCCATGATTTATGTTCATTCGGTTGACTGTTTTACAAGGCAACTACATCTAGCTTTCTTCTCGGCGTTCTCGGCTTTCGGAAATGTCGTAAACGACATGACATTTTCAATAGTACTGCAAACGTCCAGGTAGCATTGCATCAACCTAAAGTACAAAATGAATGTTGTTATAAACAGAGTAGAACACGTTACTGAAGCCTCTGCACAGCTGAGTTCGCATGCGCTAGTATGTGTACTTTGCCCCGAAAGCCTGTTTTTATGCCTCATACGTCAATGGTTATATTGTTAATATTTTTATGAATACACATAGGACTTTCTTACAGCCTTGCAGAGTTTGTGCATCGTTTATTTTATATCTCTAGAAAGCACGAAAATTCAAAGTTTCAGACATTCGACTGCGTTGGTATTTCAAAGTATTGCTGTTTGTGAGAAAGGTGTTTCCACTACTCAACAAGTAGCTAGTCATCACTATAATCAGGTAGGAGAGCAATATTCATATTATGCGAGAATTCACGTGGGTGATCCCGCTCTGTAACTCCACAAGAATGCGAGGGTAAGGCATGATATATTCCTAGGAACTGGCCCACACGACTGAATAACCGCGTAGTCTCGGAAAAATGCGATGGGACGTGTTTCGAAGTGGCTACGTGTGACTGTTGCAGCCGGGAATGCGCAGCGGGGCGTGGCGCGAATTAAGAATGTAGAACTTGAGTCTCCTTTTCCTGAGATGATTTGCCGTCCTATTAGACATTTTAACAAATTTTGAATTTTTCCGGCCAAGTGGGTCGAACGTTTTGAAGAGGACAGTCGTGATCAGTGGTGGGGAGGGATCACGTGGGGGGGGGGATCCAGCCGACGTGTTCATCGGCGCCGGACCTGACGTTCGAGCGGAGGCACCACTAGCTCCTCCTCGATGCACTTTACTCCAGGGATGAATTACAAATGCAATTTGCGCGCTCGGAAAAACTAAAAGTTCGCCCAGGCGGGCATCGGCAACCGCCTAACATGTGCGTGACGCATCCAATGGCGTAGCGTAGTGGGGGCGGCAATAATAATAATAATAATAATAATAATAATATAAATATAAATATATTGTAAAAATTTGAACTGTTTCATTTCATATTTTTGTCGCGGTTCGGACCGATTGAAATGACCACACAACCTTTCATTACTTATTCTGAGGCGACGTCTTTAAATGAATGACATCTTACTCGTTGTAGCGACTGGCAACACCATCTGAACTGACTTGTAAGGATTACCCGTACTTTATTTCGTGCTGGATTGTTTGGGACTAACATTCACGAGAGTGACTTCTGTCATATAAAGAATAGTTTTCAATATCTTTTAATTAGAGGTGCACGTTAGATTACAGTTCGGATAAGTCTTTTCAGAAAAATCCCTAAGTGATGCTTCGACAATTCAGAGAAAGTTTCAATGATGGATCGCCAGTCGTTCAATGCACATTAACTTAATCGTGTGTGTGTTATGTGTTATATATTGCAACGGAACACACGTCTTCAATGCCCATACGACGCGCTGTGCATATTGCAACTCTGTACTGATCAGGTGTCGTTAGCCCTAAGGGAGTTCTGCCCCGCGTGGGCGCTACCGACGCGTTCGACAGTTCACTGCCGTCGCGACGTCAGACCTGTCGAGTTGTTCTAACTTAATTGTCTTCAGTAGGCTAATATCAGGTATGCATATTAGAAAGAATACAGGCCAGTTTGTGCTCAAGCAAACGATTGTGGCTCTGGTACACAAAATCATGTGTTCTTAATTCAAGAAAACACACAAATACAATAAAAATGCTTACTCTTTCTGAAGATCTACACTCGAACACGAGCTTCGCGTTCGTAACTGGCCGTTAAATGCCCCTTTTTTTATTTGCACAAGTTTAATTATTCTTTAAAAATAAATACCCTTATTTAAGATTGATTTGATAACATTTTCTTATTGAACCAGCTGGTGTCAGAATACCCTCGCTCCTGATTGCAAAATAAACACAAAGTTCCAATTTTACTACACTAAACTATTTACATTTCTTATATATTAATCAGTTGTATGAGTCGTTTAAACAATTTAAAATTCAAATCAGTTATATAGTTTCTTGTTCAAGCGTTAATTTCACTTGCATTCATTCAAAGATCTTGCTTGAAAAATAGATTATTCAATGGGGTTTAAATGACAATTATGATTTTAAATTAATTAGTTAAACTTTTCTGTTTTGTCTTTGAAGCCTTTTTCACGCACGGGTACTCACGTTTCTGCAATAGGAGACTTGTAGAACAACCTCGGCGAGTACTATGAACGCAGCGACCTCGTTTCGCGGCGGCACTCTGGCTCGACGCGGCGTTGGCCTCGGTGGCGCGTGCGGGCAGCAAAGGCAGCCACGGGTAAACCCTGCGGAGCGCTCGCCACTTCTCGGTTGCGGCCCAGACCTCCGCGTTCCGTTGCGTCCGTCCGTTCACGTTCAAGTCCAACTCTTCTCGGCCGATGAAGCAAAGCGGCCTCGCCCCTACGCACGTTTCCCGATCTCAACACGAAGGCTTCCCGCCTAAGCGATATGACGTAGCAGCTGCGTAGAATTTGTCCGTGGTATGCCGAAATGAGTACTTAATCACTCATTGGAAACTACTGCGATTCTCCTCCACTACAGCACGTTTCTCAACCGTCGTTCGGTATCAAAACATAATCATTGTCCGTACTCCTACGTGAATTTTACCGATCCGTCTCGCACAAAATTTTGCACTAAACTTATCTTGCGCAACATTCAGCAAACCGTCACTCGCGAAGATTTCAAGTGGACTCTCGTTACGCGACCTTCAGCGAACCGTCCCTCTGAGATTTCACCTCGTCTCCCGTTCTTCTAACGAAAAAAAAAATCTTCTTGAGATCTCCCTTGGTTTTTCTTCAGGAATCAATGACAAGGTTTGGTTCCTGGTTTTATCTTGATTTTGTCGTTGGTCGGAGCGCGTTCCGTTCGGCCTGGTCGCTGCAGACCTCAGGCGATGACGTTGCCAGCGCGCCACGTTTGAACTGGCGGACCGCCCGAGACGATATTTTGGGAATTTCTGTTTCGGGTCTGATCCGGGGTCGGGGCACATATTCGAGTTCGTCTCATATATATAATATGTATGTATACACACACATTGAAACGCATTGCGTTTCTGAGCACATGTTGGTAGTTTGAATTGCGCAGTCGCCATGGCCGTAGCCCGGCGACTCGTTTGGAACGTGTGAGGAGAGCAGGGAGAAACGTGAGAACGAGAACAGGCAGTTAGCGCCAGAGAGAGAATGACGGTGGAGCGTGAGTGACATTGGCAGAGAGAGACCGGAGTGAAAATGAATCCAACCGCATCGATCTTTAAATCGAGACAAAAACTGTGAAAAAAATGCTAATACGTGTGATTGGGTGCAGTGAAAACTAATATTGATTGGACTAACTATATAGCTGTGTGGGCCTGAGAAAAGGGAGAACATGTGGACACGTGTGCGGCAGCGTATCCGCGAGGTAAAGAGACGCTGCGATACATCGTCGGGGCGTCTGATAAACAAATTTTGAGATGTTGAAAATTATACCGAGAGACATAATGTCCAGATACAATGTTCTCAGTATTGATGGTGTAAGAGAAATCCGCCCTGAAAGTCGTGAACAGATAAAAAACGTGCGTAACCCGGCAATGGAGCATAGTGCAGTAGTCTGAATAGAAACATGTCGTACACGGAAGGTAAAGTTTGTAAAAGTGACAGAAACCATTCCATTTGAAATATCCGTTGTTGAATCGGCGGCGACGGCCATCGCCTTGCTACTCGAGGTACGGTGGGAATCTAACTGACGACTGGAGGGGCTATATGTGCTGAAATCAAGACCACGAGACGAAGCGAAGCCGACGCCTTCCATCACGCGGACCAGCCCGGAGCCGGTGAACGGGGAGAAATCTGGTTCGCAACGAAATCGTAAGACTGTTCCCAAACAGGAATTATTATTACTCAATTGAGCGTGGAGAGGGAGTAGACGAATCTGTAAGCAATATAATATATTTTTTGTAGCAGTAGATAAAGGAAATTCATGTGGGGAGGCAGAAGGTGTATTTTGGAAGGGTATGTGTTATCTTGTAAAAATAACGAGTAAATGTTACATTTATAAGTATGGTTACGATTCAGAATAGAAAGGGAGGTCCCATAAGGCATAAAAAAAGACCGAAGTAAAGTAATAATGTGAGGACATTCTTGAAAGTTCAGTCAACTTACCAAGGTTTATAATATTTCAGATATTATCAATCACTAAATACCTCATTTTTGTTAATATTGTTTCGTAGAAACCATCTGTAATAAAGTATTAATGTTCTATAATATGTGTTTTCCATGTTTGTGCAATCCCATGAGAACATCTGTCACCCCTTTTGCAATCACCGAGAAGAAAGAACGCCTGCCCCCCCTTGTAACCGAATTTTGGAACCTAAATCTGGTACATCACTATATATATATATATATTGCTCATATGTAGAAGGTGTAGTAATTCTTAAATTATTGACCTGTGTTGAATAATTGAAGTAGAAAGGTAGTACTGTTCGTAAAAATATACATTTGACTATGTATTAAATATTTCATTTAGTTTTTTATTTATGTAATTGTGTTTGACTGCTTCTTTGTTGAAGCTTGTATATATAATTTTTTAAATGGAAGTATTAAAGGAGTGGGCAGCGAAATGTTCCTCCGCCCCGGGCGGCTGAAACGCACGCTACGCCACTGGACGCACCTCCCCTGTGGCTTGTTTGCCCTGAAGAAGGTGTAAAGTCGCGAGCGCTGGCTGCGCGGCAGAGGCTGCCTTCGGGCCGCAGCCCTCGCGTCCGCGCTCCTCGCGCCCGCTGGAGGACGCCATCTGCGATTCACGGCCGAAGCCAAAGTCCAGAGATACAGTGCGATATTCAAACACGTCTTCAGTTATTGTGTGCGTTTCGTGCTTTTGGGATGGAGGAATTGTAGAAATTGTATAAAGGAAGTGATTATTTCGTGTTTCCGGGGCGTCATCAACTTATGTTAGTCCCGTGTGTGTAATGCAAGTTCTAGCGGGGAATTGGCGGCGCTCCTCGCCTGCTTAATAATGAAATCCAACGTCGACTTTCACATGGGCATGCGGGGGATTTCTCTAACCAGGTATCTCCTTCAGGAGGCACCGCCCCAAGTTCGCGACTGTCCAATATGTTTAGTGGTGTGGTGCATCTAACTGAATGTCTCTGTAAGGGGAGAGGAGGTGGAATGGAAGTTTGTGCGCGGTCTGTGTCTCGTTTGTTTGTGTACTGCTCCGGCATTTTCTGGTATAAATCTAAAAACCAAGGAAAAGATTTCTAAAGAAATGTTACTGTAGTTGGTTCTGACGAGAGTATTTACCTCTTAGTTTTTTTGTAGGTAAGTCATACTATATGCTGTTGGGGCTCGTAGTATTCGAGAACACACTTGAACCCGTGTGTAAAAACACAGTTCAAATTAGTTTTCAATAAACCTCTCGAGTAACCCGTGAATTACGATACCGGAAAGTGTCTAAAAACAACTGACCCTGCGAATGCTGTGCTTCGTTTCAGAATGACTTGCTGGAGGTCGCAATTCTGGTGTCCATTCCACCTCGATGTTGCGGCGGAACGACACATGACGGGCGAGAAAAGAACAACACGAGCGTGCCAAGTTTTTCTAAGGCTATTCTCGTACAAGATGAATTACAGTGTGCAGCTACAAAAAACAACATGGTGCATATCCCCGTTCTCTCACGTTAAACGTGCTAGGACGCCTGTCAACAAAAGCGTAACAATGATGCTTTCGCGCAGTGGTGTGACGCTGCTAGTCGTAAATCAGATCACGTCCCACGAAGAGTAGAGGTACAAGTAGAGCTCTGTGGGTTCAACCAGGCGAATTATGAGAGGCTTCGAACTCTCGTGAAAACTTTAACTACTCGTCGTGCAGATATGTGCGGCACGCTAAAACGCATGTTTTTTCAAGACTCGGTTTAAAGACTCGGTTTAAAGACTCGGTTGTACGTACGGGATGATTTGAGGACCGACCAAAATTCCTGAAGGCGTTTAAAAGCAGTCGTCCGCTGCTGGAAGGGGTGCAGCATATGCCTGCGTGGGATTGCGCTTGGCAAAGCTGCAGCGTGCACAGAGAGAGCAGCGCGCTCGCCCAGCCCGCGCTCAGCCCGCGCCCCGCCGCCCGCCACGGGGTGGACGCGGCCGATGGCGGCGATGCGGCTATCCTTAGATCTGATGGCGCCGCCCGCGCCCGCGCCCGCGCCGCACAGCGCAAGCCAAGCGATCGGCTCGACCGCACCCCACCCCCCGCCACAGCCCTGCGACCCTCTGCTTGTGCCACCGCTCCCGCGGTTCACCCGCCTCTCTTTACCGTCCACGGTCTGCCGCAGCGACCCACCACAGCCGCCTTCGGCCTCGCCTCTCCACTGCCACCGTCCTCCTCCCCGACTCCCACTCACGCCATCCTCTGCCTCGCCCCACCCACCCACCCACCCGTCTACTTTCTACCCACCGCTCCCCGCCGCCGCGCCACGTACTATTCCTCGCCGCTCGCCAGACGCCGCGCAGCCAGCGCGCCGCGTTCACCGCTCGCTATTTCTGCAGCGCCCGCGGCGCGAGGCGAGGCGGCGCGGCTCTCCTTGGAGGTCACGGCCACTCCGCCCCGCGCAGCTGGCGGAACCCACTCCGCGCCACGACGCTCGCTTCTCGCCGCTCGCGCCCTAGGGTTCGCGACTCTGCTAGCGGTCGGCTGCACGCATCGGTAGTTTTCCGAGATTTCTCTGATCAATTCCAGGTGAATGCCGGTGCAGGACCCTAACAAACGGCCCGTGGACGGTGCGATCTTTCCTTCGTATTCCTTGCCGTAACCTCTTCCTGTACAGACACTACGCGCTTACGCATGCATGAACTACTACCAAACACGCCTGGAGACGATTCGGGAGCGCAGGTCTTTTCTCGGCTGGGGCGTTGCCTCGCGCGTTCATGTGGGTGGAGAGGGGGGGAGACTTCGCAAGCCGCATCTCTTACCGGCGGGTGAGGAACATCGCCACCGCCCGGGATGTGAGCTAATAACGACGTTAACAAGTTCATCCTTACGTCATAGATATCAGAGATCAAACGAGTGATTGCCCTGAAACCTGACAATGATGTGGATGACATGTACTTCTTTTCCTGGTGCGTTCTATCTTGCAATTAAAAGCGAAACAGAAAATATGGTGGATATCGCACTTGTATTAAAAAAGTTTATACAAATACCAATGCAATAGATAGTGGAGATCTGTCAGTTAATTTCGTACTAAACATTTACCGTAACTAAAGATGTGCGATTTCTCATCGAAAACATTTTTTCCAGAACAAGAAACAAACAAACAAAATCAACGTTTTTTCCAGTGAGTAACATTCTATAACACATTTTGCAATTGAAATGAAGACCTGCCATAAAAATTCACTTTTCGAGACGATTAAAAGAAATAAAAAATTTGAGGACGTTAATAAAAATGTCACCGGCCAAGAATATCATGGGAGTGGGTTTCCGCCATAGGTCTTTTCTCGCCTCAAGAAATAACTAGTGGTGCTAAAACAGCACGTACTTTCTCACCCGTACTTTCACGCAAAATTCCTCGAAAAGTACTCAAAATTTCGAAAAATTGTTACACGATCTTAATCCAAATTCTATCTTTAAGGAACAGATTTCACTAAGGCAAAAAATCTTTATCTTCATAATTGTAGATGTAGGATAACTGGAAATAGTTTTGAAATTTTGAAAATCAGAATTTTCAACGAAAATGAGATCATTCTCTTCAATCTCCTTCACACTATTCAACATCAAAATTTAATCAAAATCGATGAAGCCATGTTTTTGAAAACTTTGAATATGTCCCAGGGGCTTTATGAAAAGTACCTTCCAAAATTAAAATAAGTTTCAAATTCAAGGAAAGATCAGACATCAGGCAAATTGATTGGAGAAAATCAGCTAAACGGTTTAGCCGCTAGCGTTGTTGGATGGACGGACGTTTTGCCGTCATTTGATTTTTCGCTATCAAGGACCCACAAAGTAGGGATACTGGCTAAACCGCATGTTAGAGAATTTTTATTCTAAATTTAGCAATTGGATTTATTCCCTTTTTCCGTACTAGGGCCCTATAATAAGAGTTTTCTGCCTAAAATTGGCCGTTTTTTCGCGCTGCATTCCTTACCTTTCTCTCTATTCCAAAGCAAGAAGAAGGAGCGCACTCGTTCAGGCATGCTCCGTGCTGTTCGGAGACGGGCTTCCGGGGCAGTTTCTCACGCGGAGCGGCTCCAGCCGCGTCCTCACCTGCGCTCCCGCGCTTCCGGTGCTGCGTAACGCGCTTCGGAAACCGGAGCGGGGCCGCCTCCCCGAGAATGTGCAACGTCAAGGTCGCTCTATCGGCGCCGAGTTATCTGCTCATTACGTATGACAAAATGCCTTCTACACGAAGCAGATAGGAAGGTTTTCACTGTGAACTTGGATTCCTCCCGTCCTCAAATGTATTGTCCCTAGTACTCAATTTTAACAATCCAAGAACCAAGCGGTCTCATTAGAGCATGGGAGGATATACGTTTTTTTAAGTAACAATTTTTAAAAAATCCCACGTATAAATATTGTATGGTCTAAGGCATATTGATTTAATAATTCCTGCAGGAAACTGGTCAACGAGTTAGGCTATTTCGTCGTGAACAGCGACGAAATAGTTTAGTTTAGATTATAATTTATATCATAATATAATATAAACAGAGATCAACGGTTATTAATCATCCAGCTGCAAAAAATGAGCGTTGTAATTTTCACCGTCGACTTAATGATTTTCTATAATGTTAGTCGTCCCCCAAGAACAAAAATTGCCGATGGAGCGATGTTTTTCATTTTTTTCCACTCTACGTATTATTGTTCGTATTATTCCATCACTTCCATTTGAAAATTATCGTGTATGATGCCTCAAATTGCTTTCGGTTGCTTAACTGAACCGATCATGTTACATTGATATCCAAAGTGGGGTAATACTGTGCAATTTTAAAAGATTTCAACAGTTCATGGTTTTATAATGGACCCATGAAGGTTTTTTATAACCTTCAGGTTTCTTGCGACTTAATTGAACGATAATCTTCTGGTAATAAAAATGCCGCGTTCTGTGAATGAGAGATCTTACGAAAACCTCTCAAGTCTCCTTTACTTGTGTCAATGGCGAGGATTGATTGGCAAAGTGACAAGTAGCTGGCACATTCGAAACTTGTCACGTATTCCACATTAACATATCTGATTGCAGTGGCAGGGTGAACGCACGTGAGAAAATGTTGGGGTCAGATACAGCCGATAAGGTTGAGTCATTGATGTCATAGTAACCACTATATTGAGCAAGTCACGTGGTGAACATGTTTCGTAATGACCTGAAACAAAACGACAGATCGCGAATACATTTAGATGTAAAACAAACGACAATACGTTCTTGGTAAGTTCGCCCAAGATATTTAAGAGAAAAGGATGTGTGTTGGAAAAATGAGATTGATTAGGGATGCATTTTGGAAACGAATAGTCAGTGCCGTAGGGGAGCAGGAAATACGAAGGCATTGTGTGAAGCATGAAGGAAAATTCAAAGCAAATATTGAGTCAATGGTACTTAATCTTCCGGGCTGGAGTAGTACCTACCAGGTGGGGAGAAACCCTGTAGGTGGGGAGAACACCTGTGATCTAGCATGCACCACACTACGTAACTGAAGCTGTAGTAATTGACGCGTCCGGAAACACAAAATAATCATCCAAACTATAAACTAGTAATCAGTGTTGATTTCTAAAAGTTTACATCCCTGAACACGCCCCAAATTAATTATTAATTTAATAGAAATAGTTTTATATGTATAATATAATTTGATAGTTATTCCCGGGGTACCAGAACACCATTCCCTCCCGTTCCACCAGAAATGAAGCCCTGCCAATAATCAATCGAAACTCTAGTGATGTCCCGCTCCTTCCGCGGAGGTTGATTGCATGGTCAGTGGGGTCGGCCTTAGAGTCGAATAGCATCAGTTGCCTGCAGATGTAGAGGAATTACTCGAACACAAGAAGCGAACACTTTGACAAGTTGGAAAACAATTGAATGTTTTGCAGGGCGATAACATTGGAAGAAATAGTGATGAAGCCATTTTCAAATGAGCTAACTGTAAACAAACGCACTAACAAAATGAGTGCATGGATATAACATGCAATTATGTTGCACCAGTGGCCAAGCAGTAGCTGTCAAAGCCGTCCCTTACAGTAAAGCTCTACACGAGTTGCATCCGATGCCTTCCATGAGTACGCGGCGCCGCAGCTGTTGTGATACAGCGGCCGAACACTTCGCCCGATAAGGAGCCGCGCCCTTCCGCCTATCAGGCGTCACCGACAAGGGTGGCTCAGGGCATCTACCGATCTTACAGCAGTGTCTCTGCCCGGGAGGCCCTCTCCCGCCGATGGCAGGATTTTCCGCTCTAGCTAGCTAGATACCTAGGTCCCTGTCTGGAGGAAAGTTCTAGCGACCTTGTGCTCGAATCGGTAGTTTTTCACAGTTTTTCCGATCTACTCCAGGCGAATGCCGGAGCTGATAGTGATAGTCATAGACACTACACTACTCTACACATGTCGGGAGATCGGTTGGGAGCTTACACCTTGTTTCGGTTAAGGCGGTGTCCCGCTGGTAGGTTGGGGAAAACGCCGTAAACCGACGGGTAGGTCGGCGCCGGATCTCTTCATCCATGGGGAAGATAACGTCTCTTACCGCAACATACACTACACTTATGTGACTAATGGCATTATCCTTCGACGCGCCTGGAATCACTAATTAATCAATCCTATCACGCGGGTGCACGCACGTGGCGCAAGAGGAGTCTTGGTCCTACCACAGGAGGGTTGCGGCATCGATGCAGTGCTTACAAAACAATCATCGATGTATTTAACATAGATTTTTCAGCTGATGTTCTATTAACATCGATGTTGTATGTTCGATATTTTTACGTGGTCCATATTTTTTTTTAAAAAGTCTCAAAAAAGAAGCCTATATTTTTTATTATTTTTTAAATTGTCCTGATTATTATTTTACTTTCTTTTGTCAGTTAAACAATTAAAAAATAAGCGAGGCCGCTTTCAAATTATATCCCTCCCGTGTGAACTTCCTTCAATGGTCACTAATCCAGTTTTAAAAACATCGATATTTTGTTGGCGACCGTAAATCACAGTTCCATGGACGAAGTTGAAAGGGGCGAAGCGTTTTTCAGCGCGATGCACTGTTTACATGTACAAAACAACCAAAGAATGTCTAAAGGCGGCTCCACACATTCGGCATTCGCAGGAGCGAGAACCTACTCGGCCAATCCCGAGCAGCTGATGTGTTCGGCGAATGTTCGCTTCCTTTGATGTGTCCCAAAGACAGACTCGTAGTGGATAGGTGTATACCGAATATCCGTCGCTCAGCGAAGAGCAAGCCAGCCATCCACACTACTCGAGATTCGGGGAGTGGTTGGTCGCCACTCGACGAATACCGAGTGTGTGGAGCCGCCTTAGAATCGAAATTAATCGCTGTAAATGTTTCCCGATATTTTGTAGTTTTAAGGTAAACGTTTTGCGAGAGGAACAATGCTAGATTGTTAATTCTGAAAGATTCGTTATTGAATATTTTTTTACGTAGTTATTAAACTCACATAATTATTGAATGCTTACCTAAGAAAACTCCACAGATTACACGAGATGTCTGTGTCAGAGAAAAGAGGGAAACATTGGACCTCATTTTGTGTCGTAAGTTCCCTCGTTTCGTTACGCCAGTCCATTGGAAATGTGCTACACACACTACGTTCCTCTTGAAGTCGATATAGTTGAAGATAATTAGGCAATGACCATCAATATAATTGAGAAATTTACTTGATTATGCTGTCCTCTATATTCGCTCGTAATGCGAACCTGAGTTTACAGTAAGTATCAACGTGTCCTGAAACAAACATTTATGAAGAGCGTTTCTTTACGAATCTGATTACTTCAGAGTTTTCGATTTGCATTCAAATCAGAAAAACATCAATACACGACGATACTTCAAAATTATTTGTATATCTGGAAAAGAAAGTTGATGAAATATTTATTGATTAGATGATGCATTACTCAATTATTAAATGTGTATTGATTAGATGATTGTTTCAAGAAAATGAACACGTGCTGGTAACTTAACATGTACATTTACAAATTACAACAAACGTGTATAACCCTCAAATTACTTTTCTTAGCGTAATGGTTGGTCATAAATAGGGGAATTGTGGGAATTCTGATGCGATATGTTGACGTAATTCGACGACTCAGTCTCCCGATTTTAGCCACTCACAGCGAGACTGATGATGACGGTAAGGGCGTCAAAAGCCGTCTCTCTAAATAAATATATATTTAGTTGACGGAGATGACTTGCATTATTTCTTCGCGTAATTAAGGGGTCAAGCAAGGGTTTCTGGAGGTCAGACAAGATGCACTTTTATTAGACATTGCACTAAGAAAGTTAGTGTAGACGATGCGATGTTTGCGTCTCAACAAATTGCGGGAACAATCTTAACTTCACTTTCGGATCGAGCAATCTGTTACAGGTCGCTCGCTCGGCTGTCAGCGTGTTTTTGCCCGTTTTATTTGTGCAGTAAGCGAGAAGAAGACAATTGCAACTTTGTAACTATTTTCCTGTAAAGAAACTCTGGCTTTCGACTCGCAACCAAAAACCAGTCACGTGGCAACGTCCACAAGTTAGATCCTTTAGGATGACCTGCAATTCCCGTTTTCGGAGTGAACACAAGTTCAGTATATTTTTCATGTTCAAATTGAAAAGACTCTAAAAACTAAGTTTAATTTTAACCTGTAACATACAAGGGATTAAAGCGATACTTTTCATTCACGTTTATTTATTTTATTTATTTAGTCAAACATACAGTAAAAACTGCATGTGACGTTTTTGTGTTTGACCTAGTTAGCTGGTCACTCTATATTTTCTTTCTGCACTCTTTTTTCATTATAGTATTTTCTTTCATGAATAATTCATTGCATAGTAATTTTGCGGGTTTTCCATTATGTGAAAACGGTAAAAGTAAAATGCGGACACTGATACATAGAGACAGGATTTTCATGCACTATCAAATGCTAAAATATGCATACAAACATAAACAATCAAATTTTATTTTACTTGATTTTTTAGTTATATTGTCTTTTTTAAAAGTGAGCAATTAATAATTTTTCTGAACAGTTCTATATCAAATTCATTCTTATGCCAGAAAAACAGGTTTTGAAAGCATATAAATGATCTTCTCACCCACATCTTCAAAATTAATTCCAGAGACTTGAATGTCTTCAATTTTTAATAACTCCACTAGAGGAAGACCTACTGATTTTAATTTCTGAAGATAAGGATGATAATTTTTTCTTCATTTGTATGGATCCGGTATTTCCTGTTTTTTATATTTTTCTAGAATTCCTTGAAAAGTTGGATTTGCTACTGTTTCGAATTATTTGCCCCCTACTAAAGCATCTCATATTTTCATTAAAAATGAATTTGTTACAGGCTTCAATATAGCTTCAATATCAAAAGTGTGTTCTAAGTGTGACATAGTTTCTTTCCTTTCTCTAGCTTTGTCACAATGAGAAGTAGTTGCAAGGTTCTCGCCCATTTGAAACTTTTTAAAATACTTAATCTGGATAAATAAATTCAAATTATATAGAGCTACATATTTCTGAAGAAGAGTATTAGAATTTTGCTACAAATTAACATATTTTGAAACAAATTCTACTCAAATTTTGACGCAAATTAATGGCAGATTTAATTTAAGACAAGCGTACTTTACTAAAATGTATTTACCTGAACGTTCAGGTTCAAACTATCTGGGCAGAAATTATATAGGTTCGAATTTGAGATTTTGTTGTAGAAATCACTGACTTTGTCGCATTACTTTCTCTTGATGAAATTATTCTTTTTACAGATACAGCGGTGCTACTAGTACTTCAAACGAAATTCAAAGAAAAAAATATGATACTCCACGATTTACATCTTTTCAATAACATTGAAAATAATGATAAAATTCTGAAACTTAAGAAAAATGTTTGGAAGAAATATGCATACTACCACATACAATAATTATTTAGAAATAATGCGCCGAATAGTTTCTACAAAACAATTTCTTGAACCTCAGAAAAAAACTCAAAAACTGCAAGAAAATTATTAAGAGTCCGAAAATAATTATTTTCACTACAATAAAAATTGAAGTTTTGTTTTTCATTGACATTGTTTTATCCTTTTCTGAGTATCAGTATTTCAAACTATATAATTGCTGCAGCAACCTTAGACTTGAGCACTAAACATTTCTACTTGGATCATCAGTAAATATATTTTTTTAATTGATAAATTTTCAAGTGTAGCCTACTTACTTCTTTATTGCAATTAATTACATTTCCATCCTCCAGACAATCATGGTTTCCAATCCTTTGAGATGTGTTGCACTCAAAGCTTCAGAATATGCAATTTTATACTTGATTTAACAATTATGAAACTTGTTGCTCGCAAGCAGGCGTGAGATATTGAATTTTAACCTCGTATATCTTCCGTATCCTTTGCGACGTATCGTATGGCGTTGATAATTCATTTCGCGATGGTTGCTCCCTGCGCGTGTACCCACGTCGCAAGTCCAAGTAATGTACCGGCTGGTTAAAATGTAGAGTATAACAAAGAGCACAAAAGACGATCTAAGATCCATACACTATTTATACAGAATATCTGTCATTTTTAATATTCACAAATTATGTAGAGAAATAATAAGAAAATATTTAATATACTCGATAGAAGACTAAATGCGCAGTATTAATTTAAAAAACGTGCAAACATGCATTATGTATGAATTTCTCCCCAAAACTACCAAAACATGCAAACTTGCACCGAAAAAGTGTGCATTTTTCAAACGAAGTTTTCATGAAACATATAGTTAGAAAGTTTGAGATCTGTACGAAGCTTAAATAAAAACATGCCTTTGCATGGAAATCCGGTGTCTAGTGATAAATCTAACGTCAAAATGATAGTCTTACATGAATATATGAATTTTTATAACTCTTTCACTATTAGGTGAGTGGAGAATTGAATAAGAGAGAGAAGAAACTCTCAGAATGTAAAATGGCTTTTGTTGAGAAGGAAGCGTGTTGTGTGCTTCTCCTCCCAAATCGTACAGTATATTCAGCGGCATCGCCTATCGCTTTCCAAATGTGGGCTAATGGCATTCCTTTTCGTGTATCTGCTGAGGAATGTTCGGGAACCGGGCTTCAGCAGAATGTCGACACGAAGGTCCTTTCCTTCCCCATAAAGTACCTTTCTCCGTTCATGTCAAGTTATCAAAACATTCGAATCTCGAAATGGATTTTTTTCGTTGCATTAACTTTGTTTTTCACGGAGTTAAGAAACACATCAATCATCCTCGCATTCTGATTAGTATATTAGTTATGCCTTCCTTTGCGGTAGGATGACTATGTACCGTATTTGACTACCAGCTGTTTTAAATTGTTATTCTTGAGCATTGTTCCATTCGATTCTGCTCAGACTGCAAGTGTAATAATTGTTCGTCTTTTGTGGACCGTATGTACCTTGAACAATCCTTTACTCCCTATTCGCAGATCTAAATGAATACGTACGCATACTCCAAAAGTCGATAACTGTCACTTTTCAGACAGTAATTGGCTATTTTTTCCTTACTTTAATAATGACTTACCTTCGTATACAGTACTTGAGCATTGCTTGGCTATCTTTCTCAAGATATGTACAGCTGCACTCGCGCTCAAGACCTGACTGGATTGCCATGAAATCCGAATCATAGAGGAAGGGTAGAAATGAAAAAATCTCAAGACTTTTAAAATTAATTCACTAAAGCCTCAGAATAAAAAGTGAAAATTTGATTTGAAACTAGACACTTGTCATTCAGAGAAGTGTTTGTTAACATCTTAATGATAGTAACAAATATTGAAGAATTCCTCGCGGTTCGTGTCCTCCATCTCATCTGAGTTTTCTTCTTAATCCAATGAGCTTTGAACTTCCCTCTTCACAGCGAAACTTCGAGATGATTTTTATTCATTACTGATGTGGAATGTATGGATAAAAATAAGTTAATTAGTTGGTGGCGGAAACTGACAGCGACAAAAGTGAATGCAGAGATTGATCCAAAGCAAAACAACATGCGTTATTGGAAGGCACGTAAAATGTCATCAGGGGTTAACGCAAAGCAATCGTCGCGTCGGGAAGACTCCAAGCAGGACCAAGAGCGCTCAACATTGTACTTCAATTCAAGACGCTGTATATCTTTTTGGGTTTGTTTGAACAGCTGTCTACTACAATTTCATACAAATCATTCCACTTCCTACAAGTAGATAAGATCTTTCAAAGTCACGCTGTCGTCTTGTGCAATTCTTGACAAGAAAATGAATTGCAGAAATTGCGTATTGCGCAAAATTATTGCACTGTACTGAGTGTGGTTTTCTGAACTATACTTGCAGTTCTTTAGTTGTTGCCTTCTTCGTCATTGAAAAGAAATTACGTTTTGTTTGAGCGGGTATATACTAATAGCAGATTGTTCACTTAATCAAACGATAGTGATAATACTAGTATTCATATTGAAAACAAGTATAATAGTATTTATCATTAGTTTGTATCTCCGTACTGGAAGGAAAATCAGCTCTTATCGTTTCTTTATATTCTCTTCGCACATATAATATTAGACGTGGTCACTTGTGTAATAGAATCTCATTTCATAAGTGTTCCATATCTCACTCCGGGGTACTAATTTATCTTTTGAAGATATTTTTATTTTAAGGAGTTAATTTGCTCTTTAATGAAAAGTAAATTTAAAAGGAAATGTTTGCCCACATTTTCGTGAAGTTAAAATTAAACTTTATTTGTTCAGTTAATTCATTATCCATAGAAACCGGTGAGTTTTTGTTTATCTAAAAGTGATGTTGGTGACTGGCGTAATAATAATTTACTCTTATCAAAAATATTTTACTACTTGTGAGGGGGGAGATGTATTTTTCGGGCAACATCTTCTCTTGATTTTATTCTCTTTTTAAAAATGGAAACTAGAAGTGAAGGTTGTCCGTTCTAAATAATAGATCAATCGCGAATCACCAAATTTCACTTCTCTTTGGAGGGATGCGCAGAGTTTTCAATTTTTGCTCCAAAGAGTTCACCTTCTAGAGAGAGAACGCAGAGTGCGCGAGATGAACGATTTCCTCTTTGTAATATTTAATTCCCCTCTTCAGTTCCACATTCCAAACTCGATTGAATTGGCAATGGAAAGAGCTGAAGCAGTGCACGCTAAAGAATCACGGCTTGCTGTCCGCTATTTGCGCATTAAGAAATTTATCGTTGAAAGTAACATGAAGACGCTCAGCGTTGGTACTTATGTATGAATAAACCAACTCATCGAAGGATTTGTTACATGCTTACGGATTGATACGGCTTTATAAAGCGTCAAATGAAATATTATTCTGCATTCAAAAATGCGTGTGAAGATTTTATTCCAAAAATATATCGGAAAAGGGTATTTCTTCTCACCGTATGCGTTAGAGTACGTATGTGGCTCAGGCAATGAACTCTTGCTTCTCTTCAATTTAGCGCTATTAAAGAATTGCCAAAGCAGCCGATTACAATCTGGTTTATATAGATTGTATAGTTAATTTGAATTAACGAAGAGAATGAACTTAGAAATGGCTCAAAATGAATACGAAAAAAGTGGGTAGGAAGTATAAAAAGAGATGTATGAGCAAATTCATTAAACTCTTGGTTGTCTTACTTTTTCTTCCTTGTTTACTTTTTTTTCCTTTTTATTATTTTCTGTCTTTCTTTCTTGGTGCACTCTCTAATAAACTTTGTGGCCGGGGCAACAACCTCCGCGCCCCTTCCCTGTTGCTCTGTTGCCGAGTAGACTTCGTGAACGAGGCGTCTCGCGTGCTGCGAGTACGAAGTGACGCGTGTTATCTCCGCATGACCGTAACCTTCACGCAGGACAGGCGTGGACGGGCGGAACTGTTGTGTAACCTAACGATTCAGACGAGGTGTACGACGGCACACAAGGATTGAAGTTGCGATTGTTTTGCATCAAGTTTCATCGGGTAAGAGCAACGCAGTTCCCTCTGTGGAAAATTGCGCAGTTTCGAAGCAGAGATGTAGGTTGTATGGTATTGTCAGTAACAGTAAAAAGGTGTAGTATTTACACACGGGATTCCAAGTGGATGGTTAGTCGAGGACCCCGGCTCGCGAAGTTTCTTTTAATATCTCATTTCGTTTTTGTTTTCTACTCTTGACTAAAATCTTAATGCAATGAAAAGACAAATAACACTCTTACATCTTCCATACTTATTCGTAACGCCCACTTTCATTAAAAGCGCTGCTGCGGGGAAGCGGATCTGATAGTATGTAGTTGAAATTTCAAGATCTGAGAAAGATGTACTTGGACCACTTGAAACGATATCGTTGTCTTTCTATTGCCGTTCTATAGGTACTTCCCAAATCCAAATTATTTTCAGACATTAATGGTCGAATTGTGCAGGTGCTGGTGCAGTGAAATATAGTTACATCCAAGCATGGTGTTTTAATCATAGTAATTCGAGGAATAATGAGTGTCAGCTTTCCCAAATTGATCCATATTTGTGCATCTTTTTCAGATAATAATTGCGCTGTTGTTCGCACAACTCGTATATTTCGTGAAATCTGCAACAGAACAAAAGAGTGAGAAACGGCAAACGCGTGTTATCAATGAGTATTTTTGTTCTTCTCCATGTCATCTTGTCAACTGTTCCTCGCGTCCTCACACGACATTCTTGCGCGTCCTGGGAAGGGAGTAGTCGCCCTTGATGAGCCTCTGCCAGTGCGCACCCGCCTGCCGGCCGCGGCGACTGGATGGACGTACAGAGAATTATTCACTTAAATTTCAAGTTCGCCATAATTAATGCGTCATTTAAGTAATATATGAAATTAAAACTTGGTGACTTCGGAAACTGAAGTTTTTTGAAGATCTGAAATTACGTTTTCTTTATCTTCAATGGCAAGGATTAGGCTTGTGGATTATTCCGTTCTCGATGTCAAAGTCGTCTGACCTTTTTTTCTGATGGATGGTAAGTAATTTAGTGCTTGTTCAGGTAGTCTATCCTCATCCATTCGTAGTAGTGTATGGGAGTATCAGTTTTGTTTCAGTTTTTGAACTCTCTCTGATATATTAAAAATAGATAACTTGACGTACATCTGCATTTTTAGTAGGTATAATTCGCAACACTTCGCAGGAAATTCGTTTCACTTGTTTCTATTGATTTTGAGCAGTTTCCTGCTATGAGAATCATTGTAAGACGCGAGGGACGAGCTTGTTTGAACCCACGAAGAGCCGTCGTCTTGTACTACTGTGTGCGCGTGTAAATTATGTCAAGACACAACCCTGTAGGTATTGTTGGAAAGATAAATCAAAATTATAGCCAACTTACAATTACTGATGTACATGAAGAGAGATAAAATTACTTTGCAATTTGTAAATTTCAAAGTATTTGTGTTAAGCTTATTTACCCCTAAGAAATTCGAAGGTAAAAGCCGGCAAAGGTGGGTCAGGGCATCAAGAGCCTCCCACTTCAGTGTCTCTGCCCGCGAGGGGCTACAATTTTCCCTCCGCGATGGCAGGATTTTCGACTCTAGCTAGATAGCTTTGTCGAATTCAGCCGCTGTCTGGACGAGAATTGTAGCGGTCGGCTGCTCTGATCGGAAGTTTTTCATCGTTTCTCCTTCAACACCAGGCGAATGCTGGAGCAGTACCCTACCAAACGGGCTACGGTCCGCGCGCGCTCTTTCCTTCCTCTTCCTTGTCCCATCCTCGCGCCTTACTTACACTTACATGCACTACCACACTTGTTGGGAGACTAGGCGGGAGCATAGAGCTTGTCCTGGCGGAGCGATACCATGCTGGCGGGAGATACCTGGGTGAGGAAAAATCCTGCTAGTCGACTTGTAGGTCCGGATATCCCACCTCCCGCGGTAAAAATATGCACCACACTTCCGGGAGTGATCTTAGATGACGCGCCCGTTAATCAATTGATCGAAGGTAAAATTATAGACATGGACATTTTTCTTTAGCTAATAAAAGTAAATTATTAGAAGCTGCCGCCTCTTGAAGGTTCATATTTCGTTACATTTACTCACTGTTACGAATCTCAGTGAATTATTTATATAAAGACCTATGTCCAATTCGCTGCCTTGTAAAACGTGTAACGGTGTAAATTGCCCTTTTAGGGTTTTTCTCTGCTCGTCGCATTCCCTGTGGCAAGCTCAGCGTGGTGTCTCCCAACATTTCGCTCGAGCCCCCACGAAAGCACCTGTGACGCATCCAGGGGTGTTGTTTTCCGTCTCGCGAGGCGGCGGCGCCGGGTCGGGGGAAGGCGTATGCAAATCAGGCTGAGAGCGACGGCCGTGCGTGCGTGGGAGGCGGCGTGACGACCGCGTGGCGACGGTGTGGCGGCCCCAAGATGCGCTTGTGCAGGTGCCCTGGCCGCCGCCTCAACACAGCAGCAGCGGAACGTGTCGATGTTGTTTGATTTCGTTCTTTTTCTATTTTGTCTTTTTTATTATAATCATGTATCTGAAGACATCGTTGACCGGAGCTCGATTTCTTTTGTGTTCGATCTTGACATTCTCTCGGGACGTCTTGGATAAGTCCGCACTATTAGTTATGTGAGACTGGATTAGTAAGAGTTTGCTCATATTTCTCGTTCACGGTGTAAATCAGTCTTGGGTTTAGTTTTAATAAATAACTCCCGTCGTCGAGTTAAAGTTGTGCGGAGGTGCTACATACCGCCAGATGATTTACGAATCACTATCAGAAAACTTTCGGAGAAAATATTATTTGTTCAGTATTTGCGTAAAGAGCGTGTGGCATTTGTATTAAAAAGTACACATTTGTGTGATTTATTTCCTCTAACTCTGTTATTTGTTATTAGTCATTTACACGTTAAGAACAAAATTTACTTATTATAAATACTGTGTCGAACAGGTACATAAAATACCAAATTCCGTGATTGCTATATAAATGAAGGCCTCCAGGTAGTTGCGGTCATAAACGTCTTTGGGATCTACTCCCGAGCCTTTTGAATTCAATTCTCATTTTAAAGGTGAGAGATGAGGTAATTACTTGAAAATAAATGTAAATCATACAGTGGGTAACCGTAATCCTCGATTGAAATAGTTACTATATTGAAACTCAAAAGTACTGTACTATTGAAAACTCATTTCTATGTAATTTCGTTGTTAATTGTAGTCTTGCGGGCATTTGATTTTGAATTTAATGTAGTAGACTTCATTAGCGTTAGAATTATTCAATATTGAAGATATTGTCAATGTTACCTTGTCTTAGGCGAATAGAGGATTGTTTTTGATCGTAATTCGGGCCTAATACAATTTTACGCTAGTTTACGCGCCAAATGTGCATGGAATCTGTTCAGATGTAAGGTAGCCCCCGCTACCAACAGTCAAAAATCTAATGTTTTCAATGCAGCCAGGATGTCAATTACTACTACGCCTTTTTACTGACGAGGCGATCTTTTATGAAAATGCTTGGCTGAAAAAATCTCCAACAATTGACTCTCGTAGCGTTATATTAAGAAATGCATTTGATTCCCAAAGTGCCAACAATGCGGGTTCCCACTAACTGACGCAATCTTGCGAGCGTCTATGAAAGCAGTTCAACTTTTCAAAGCAGTTTGTCCTTCCAAGGAGTTTCATTAGAAAGGCGTCTTTGCCTGTCTCTCTGGAAGCCAGCCCGCAGTTTTTACAGTAAAAAATATTGGAAGTCCAACGCGGGACGTTTAAAATGCATGCTCTTTGCTGTTAATTAGCGTCAAGGAATTGTTATAAATGATAGAATTTCAAGTACGGCGCCAAATTTGAATTAAATTTGGCCGCCTATGTGCCAACAACGGTTGATTATGCTATTTGAGTTTAACTCAATAAGCAAATTTAATATGACTATTGAATTTTATTTTGATTCATTATTTTCATAATTATTCCCCGTTATTAAGCTTACATTTCGCAAAAGCATCTTTACCTGGAAGTAATTTTAGATATTATTTATTAATTATATGTAATTGAGCTATTTTAAACGTGTACATTAACTGACCCCGCAGAGGGTATGAACTCCTGGCTTTTCAACATTCAACCTCTTTAAGCGGAGAATACACACATAAGCTGTCAGGTTACCTCATTTCTATATTCTATTTGCATCTACAGCCAGTACATTTACTGTGCTGATGTCAGAAATCTCCGCGATCACGGTTATGCCGGATCCTTTGAAAAAAGCTTTTCTTAATTCATGTTTGTTCCGTGCGGGTCGAGATTTACTCCGTAGATGCCCCCCTTCGCCACACCCAACATACGATCGCAGTCAAACCCGCAATTTGCACTTGGTTGCGTGTAGTCCGACCTTGTGGGAATTCCAATTGGTCCCGGATCCGAATGCCGTGCTCTGGACGTCGCAAATCGAAGTGTGGGATTCCCCGACGGCTAAATTCGTCTGCTTTTTCTCGCGCCTTTTAAAGGGCGCGACGGAGCACAGTGCTTCATTGTTTCCCCCAAGGTGAAAAGCAGCGGAGCATGCAAACGCGGTAAGAAGACGTGGGCCACGATTTCATTTCGAGTAGTTTTGTATACAATAATCAAACAAGACTAAGAGAACGGTAATTGTTTGTGTTTTATTTCGAGAAACTAAGGATTGCAACGGGGCCCATTTAAATGATTCTCTAATAGGCAAAATTTAATTCAGACGAAGTTGAAAATTAAAGTGATGGGTAAATTACAATATCAAATGTTATGTAATGAAATTGAAAAAATTAAAACTGCCATATTTATGAAATCAAAAGGTAAGAACAACACTAACTAGATGATACCTTGAGTTGGGCAATGGTTATATCTGGTGACACCCTGCAATGGTTATATCTGGTGACAATGGTTATATCTGGCGAGTCCTTGAACATTATAACAGGGAACGGGTGTAGCTTCAGACAAATGTTTCTTCATTGAAGACTCTATTCCGAGTCGACTGCCCGGAAATCTCTTGTAATAAGGAAGATTCTGCTGCGACTGCTTATAATCAGAAGTGGGTTAAGGTAGAGAGCACGGACCCTTCCACCTTCGGGGTCTGAATACTTCAACACGTATTACTCTTCCATTTCACACTACTCTGGATGTTTATTACTCTATTTCCTTACATAATGAAATTCATTTATAAGCACGAACACATTAAATGTTTGAATTTTAACGCCCAGAAGAAAATGCGTAAAATATTGATTCTAGTATCAGTAGCCAACGTATAAACTATTAAGCTATTAAATAATAAACTTAATACCATATTTTATTTATTTTTGTACTTCTAAATGCAGCCTTTTCTGACGTGTCAATCGCCTATAAAGATGCGATTTCTGTGAAAAGATTGATAAACACTTTTTACTACGACTAGTACGGCAAAAAATGCCCCGATGTCATGGGCTGTGCTTCGCAGAACACGGTTCAGTGCCCGAAGACTCCTAACGACCTCTGGTGACTAATGAACATTATTATAATGATTACGCAACTACCAATGATCATATTCCGTGTACAAAATTAGTTATACGTACTAGTGATGCGACATCGATGCTACGAACCATGGATGTTAATGTGACCAATAACATTCGCTGAATAAGGGTTCGGAAAGAAGTGACAGATCCTCCTCATCCACAGCTTATGCACGCCTCCATGTGCGAAATACGAAGAAAAAGTAGGAAATGCCGGGACATCGAGCGAGAGATAGTTTGCTCGATAAAGGTAGTGTGAACAGCGTTGGGTTTTAACACAAACCCTGTTCTCATCAGTTATTATTTCATATTTTAACTTTTACAGTATTGTGAGTTGGGAAATTTTTTGTTCATAAAGAAAACATCGAAAACGTAAAAACATTAAAACTGATGTTGAACAAATATCGGCTTTAATATATCGATGCTTAAACCATTGACATCGCCTCCCTTGTTCGTATGTCTGCAGAAAGAAAGATTAAACTCTTAATTACAGTACAGAAAATAGCTACGTAGTCATGGGCATTGCGCTTGCTGTCGTTTTCAAGTCTCATTCAAAAACTTTCACTTTCTTTCATAATTTTTGTATTGCGAGAGAGAAATATCAATAATCGCAAATGCTTCTCCATAAAACAAACTTCTTACGGACAATGGTCTTCGTCTCTGGAGCAGCGCCCAGTTGTGATGTATCAGTTCAAAGGGACTTTGATATCTGCGTTCGTGCAGCACGGAGTTTCCGATCGGAATCGACATGAACTGTGTCGATCCCCAATGCACAGTCACCACCCACGACCTCTGCCGCTCTATCCAATTAGCGTGGCGCGGGAGCGGAGCGCCGCCTAGCTGCACGCGATGAGGCGCTGACCGCAGCAGCCCAGCAGCTTCCCCTCCACCCCCACCCCCACGCCCCCGCCACGGCCCTCGCCAACGCCCACGCCCACTGCCCACTACCTCTCCGCACACGTCACCCCTCCGACCATGCGCCGCTCCTCCGTCCACGCCACCTCCCCCACACACAATGTTGCCCCTTCTCCACGTTCCGCCCACCCTCACTCTTCACTCCACGATCCATGTCCTCCCCCGCCCGCTGCCCACTCGCTCCGTCCGCGCCTCCCAGCACCCGCCACGCCCCCTCGCCAGCGCGTGCGCATAGAGAGGAGGCGCCGCGGGAGAATGCGCTCGCTTGTTTACTTCGCGGCCACATTCCACAGGACATTGGCCGCGTTCCAGCAAATGTGACAGCGCACTTGTAATAGCATTCTCGCAACCGCGAGATTAATGAGAGCATTAGCAGTACTATTACTTCGTTTTAATTTCTCTCACACGTGGGGTCTTAATCTTTGTTGTAATGATTATTTATCTAAAATGAGTAGACATAAACGCACAATATTGTGTAAAATACTCGTAGCTGTTTGTGTCTGGAAAGGTAATGTCTTCTGTTGCAAGTACCCTCCTTAGCAGTGCCAACGGTGATGTAGTTCATTTTATTCTCAGAAATACATGTGTACACATTTACATAAAACATTTCTCTAGAAACATAACTGTAATAATTGACATCCTTGCAGTTAATAGGAAATTAGTTCAATGAATTCTAAATTCAATAATGTTTTCACGATAAAAATGTTTTTAAAACCCGAACTTACTACAAAATTCTCGAAAAATATGTTGGAAATGGTCTATCTCCTTGTTTTTGTATTCGTAGAAGCAAAAAGAATGCGTTTTGTTTTGAGCTGCACAAATATTGCACCGAGATTACGTTAATTAATTGTCCTGCTATATTTTTCTTTCTGAAAAGCAACATAAGATATGAAACAGTATACTACAATAAATGTGTATTGCCATTTATTTTGTATTTTGCATTTTTACATGTACTAAAGGTTGCGTAACTAACGCAAAATTAGTTATTCTTTTCGCGAAATTCCATAAAAATCAACGCGAAAAGGCAATGCCTGCACAAGTAATGAATGCCCCCTAGCTTAGCGCAGGCCGCTTCGTGGGGCCATCGGAGCCTGCCGCGTTGACCTTTCGCCCGCGCCCGCGCCCGCGCCCGCGCCCAGGGCGACGCCCCCGTTGCCGGCGCGATCGTCTCTCGGAGGAGAGCTCCTCTTCCAGCACGCTCAACTGCCGGAACTGCGTTTGGATAACGTCACGGCAGATCTCTGCTGAATCGTGGGTAAACAGAATCGTTGAGAAATACAAATGGAGAGTTTTTGCACGGCGTAGCGTAGAGCAATCGACTGCAATCTCGATCTTCTGCGCATGTGCAGATGCACAAAAGCGATGCGAAACTCGAACTGCGCATGCGCAGAAGAAAGATAGTGCGAATAACGATTGCTATAACGCTTCGCCGTGCAAAATCTCCCTAACGTAAAAAAGAGTAAAACTGTCTAATGAATGCCAACGGTGGGGGAGCAACCGAACGTCGATACGAAAAGGCTAGAGAGATTTCAGAACAAACCGAGTAGTTGTCATTGCATACTGCGAAGACATGATAAATTGTACGACATCTCAGGGAGACCGCGTGAAACAGGAGTGTTTCCACCTGTTTTGGTGAGGCCGACGAACGTAAACTACTCATGTAATAGTACGACATCACGAAGGTCGGCAATCATTAATACATTAGTACTCAGAAAAACAAAATTCCTAATGTTCCTGAGGGTTGTTTGTCTACGCCTTGTCAAGGATACGCCTCTAAAGGCGTTTTGTAAGGTCGTTGTGAAGGAAGTAGTGAGTGCAGATGGTGTTAAAGAAGGGCGTTAAGATGATGTGGGTGCGAATTTTGTCAAGGCGGGGGTGGTTGGAGAGTGTGGGAGATAGGAGCAGTGGAGGCGAAACGGAGGCTGTAAGCGGGGGCGTTCGTTCACCCTTGCCCCGGGGCGAGCACGTGGCACGTGGCACGTGGCACGTGGATGGCGCTACTCCCGTCGATATCCACGCGGAAAGGGTTTCCTCCCGATCGTTACGCAAATGGACTCGTTCCTTTAAGCATTGTTTTGCAATAATTTCTTATTTTTACATGTTAGAATCCACGGCAGAGAATTTCGATAGAAACAGTGCTCTTATATTATTTTAATTAAAGAGCTTGGCTTTTGTCCAATGCCACATCGAATTCATTCCGAGAAATAGGGAGTTGGAAGGTTCAATCCAACATTCCTTGCCCGAGAGTAAGAAAGTGTTTCTTTGGTTTAGCGTCATTTGTTACATTAGCACCGCAATGCTCGCACGAAATGTTATAGTAATCGATATGGGGGGAATGTTAGTGATTTTATTTTTGTCGAAAATGTGACATAGGACTTTCTAGAGCTGAGTCCTTCAATTGTTCACATCTCTTAAAGATATTTTTATGAATCGTGGGAATCGCAATTCTTTAATTTTTCTTGAAACTTGGAAAAATTTACTAAGAGCAGCATTTCTTTAACTTACTATTGAGAGAGAAGCAACACATTTTTTTCTGTTTTTTCTTCTTCTTCATAGAACAAAGGAATTATGGTGTAGGGAAAAATGCGGATTTTTCCGTTTCGTTTAACCATTAAAAGCTAATTCGGTGGAACGAATCAGCTTTCCCATCGTCCTCCAATGGTGCGATAAATAAGTTCCTGGGAAGGCTGTCGACCGAGCATTGTCTTTCAGTCCGTATTGAATGTGTCCGGCGACCAACACACGTGCATTTCTCATCGGAAGCGCGCGGTGCGCTGCCAGAACTTGTTATGCGGTCGCACGCGGCTTGAGACCCTTTTGTTTCGCCGCGTTTTCTCCGGACGCCATTATCCAGGATAATCGAGACCGAATCTATTGAAGGAGAGGTTTTGTGCGGGCAGCTGCTGTTGCGTTATGACAGCTCCATTGTGTCGTCTGACAAGGCAGCGATGGAGGTGTCGTCGTGTCGCGGGCATCGTGTTGTAGATGGGAGGCTCCCGCGAAATGGAGTTCAGAGGAAAACATTTGTTACTTTTTTTCGTTCGGCTTTCATAATTCACGTGGGTTCTAAAACACTAAGATTTACTTCTTTCTGATCGTAGGGATGTGCACAGGAGGGACCAGGGGAGCAGCGGTCCCCTGAAACTTTCGAAAGGGACTCCATAGTCACAAATAATGATACATTTTATTGTAAATATGATAAATTCCGAATTTCTTCCTTTTTTTAACCTGATACTTTGGAAAAATGGCGCACGATATTTGGGAAAAAGTTCTGCAAATCATCTGGCAAGCCTGTAAATGGTTCAACATAAATTTAATCGCAGTTGTTAATTGAATCATTAAATGTATAATTTCATTCTCCTTGTAGAATGTTTCACTTGTTTACCAGAAAAACGTCGTGTGTAAGCGAAATATAACAGGAAAGGGCTCCGAGAGGCCGTGAATGTAGTTCCCTTTGTCTTGTTTTAGGATGCGTACGCCCGTTTTTGATAAAACATTTGAAACTTTCAGTAAATTGTTTAGATATGTTCGTATGAATGTATGAGTATGTTTGGATATTTTGGAAATAATTCGTTGACCTTTGAATCAAGAAAAGGAATTATTCACCTGTTTTGAATTCACTTTCATCAACTTGCAGTTGGTGTTTCGTGAATTTCTTTAATGATTGGATGTACAGATAGTTCATGAAAATGTATCCGTATCCAGACCCGAATTCTTTAAATCAGGAGAGAAGTAGTAGAATAATTTCGTAGCGATCGTTTTCTCGTCACTGTTCAATCGACATGTGAAAATATCATGTGAACATCTGTATTTAGCGACTCCTTCAGCTGTCAGCGCAGGCGTGGCTCGCCAGCTGGCAGCGTGCATTGCGGGCGCGCGTGTGTGCGTGGGCGATGCGTCAGCCGCCGGCGGCAGCAGCGTCTGGGCGATCAGCGCGCGCCACCGGCGCCTCGCCTCACCGCGCCGCGCTGCCCGCCGACGCCGACGCCGACGCCGACGCCGACGCCGACGCCCGCGCTGGCGCTGCCTTTAATTACACGCGCGGCGGCGCAGGAGGAAGCGCTCTGTGTGACGTCAGCCAAGGCCCTCTGGTTCCGCGCATAAATGAATAAATCAGATTAGCGGCGCGGCTTCTGCCGTCCCCGCCCCGTCCCGCCCCGTCCCGCCCCGCCCCGCCCCGTCCCGCCCCGTCCCGCCCCGTCCCGCCCCGTCCCGCCCCGTCCCGCCCCGTCCCGCCCCGTCCCGCCCCGTCCCGCCCCGCCCCGTCCCGTCCCGTCCCGTCCCCGCGTCTCGCTGCTCCCCCTTGTTCTTCCGGTGCGCAGTTCCATTGTTCCGGCGCCGCAGTCGCTGCTTGGCGACGCGCGTCGGTGCGTTTTGGCTGCCCAAGTTGTTACTGGGCTCAAACTTCTCCTTCTCTGGCTTGCCGCCTTCTTCCTTACTCTTCACCGTTTCCCACATCGTTCACAGTCTTACTTCGCTCTTACACGAGGTATATTTCTTTTACTACACTCCCCAGTCTTTATCCTGTCATTTCTTTTGAGTAAGTCTGTTATATTGCCTTCGGATACTCGTCTTCCAGTTGCTCTTTATTTGTATCCGTATCACGTTTCCTGTATTTGATTGCCTTTAGTTTCATTCGCATGCCACAAGTCTGGCTAATTGTTACCCAATCTATTGGGAGCTGGACTACTCGCGAGTGAAAGAAGTGGTAATTACAACCAAAGGGAGGGAGCCCTGGTCTCGGCATTCAATTGAGAGGCACACGCTTAACTTAACCCATTTATTATAACATTAAGTATGTGCAACACACTTGGCCACATAATTGGAATTGAAGGTCCTAAGAAAAGTTAAACCGTAATGTACTTTCTCCACCCTGATGCTGATGTGTGTGTTTGTTTGTGTGTGTGTGTTTGTGTGTGTGTGTGTTTGTTTGTGTGTGTGTGTGTGTGTGTTTGATTGTGTGTGTGTTTGATTGTGTGTGTGTTTGATTGTGTGTGTGTTTGTTTGTGTTTGTGTGTATGTGTGTTTGTTTGTGTGTATGTGTGTTTGTGTGTATGTGTGTTTGTTTGTGTGTATGTGTGTTTGTTTGTGTGTATGTGTGTTTGTTTGTGTGTATGTGTGTTTGTTTGTGTGTATGTGTGTTTGTTTGTGTGTATGTGTGTTTGTTTGTGTGTGTGTGTTTGTTTGTGTGTGTGTGTTTGTTTGTGTGTGTGTTTGTTTGTTTGTGTGTGTGTGTGTTTGTTTGTGTGTGTGTGTTTGTTTGGTTTGTGTGTGTGTGTTTGTTTGTGTGTGTGTGTTTGTTTGTTTGTTTGTTTATGTGTGTTTGTTTGTTTGTGTGCGTGTGTTTGTTTTGTGTGTGTGTTTGTTTGTTTGTGTGTGTGTTTGTTTGTGTGTGTGTGTGTGTGTTTGTTTGTGTGTGTGTGTTTGTTTGTGTGTGTGTGTGTTTGTTTGTGTGTGTGTGTGTTTGTTTGTGTGTGTGTGTGTTTGTTTGTGTGTGTGTGTGTTTGTTTGTGTGTGTGTGTGTTTGTTTGTGTGTGTGTGTGTTTGTTTGTGTGTGTGTGTGTTTGTTTGTGTGTGTGTGTGTGTGTTTGTTTGTGTGCGTGTGTTTGTTTGTTTGTGTGCGTGTGTTTGTTTGTTTGTTTGTGTGCGTGTGTTTGTTTGTTTGTTTGTTTGTTTGTGTGCGTGTGTTTGTTTGTTTGTTTGTTTGTGTGCGTGTGTTTGTTTGTTTGTTTGTGTGCGTGTGTGTGTGTGTGTAGCTCAAAGAATGGGGTTCCTAGGGGACCGTCGGGATTATATGAGCTCGGGTCACGTCTCATTTGGTGACCCGCGCTTCAGCACGAAAGATGCGCGAAGCCACTGTGTCACAGGGAGAGCGTGAGCCTGTTCTTGATGACTGCAGTCCGTTCCTGTTAGCTGATAAGCCGCCAAGGCACCAGCGAGTCGCCCCACAAGCACCCGTTTGCACTGCGCCCCAAGTGACTTACATGACCGGAATAGCTCATGAGTAGTTTACACGTCTGAGTTGAGTGATGAATGGGATTAGGAGGCGTCGTATTTTAATGGTCGAAACCGAAAATTATTATAACATTCGGTTTCTGTGGAACTATTGTTAGTCAATTTTTGCTTCGTAAACGATTCATTTGAAACTTTTGGTGTATAGAAAAGTTATCAAATGGTGGCCCCTTTTTTGTTAATATCACTAATATAGAATAATCTAAAATTGTAAAATAATGATATATATATTGATAAACTTCCACATTTATGCACTGATGACCGATTTCTTCCCTTGTAGTATTAATGAAATTTTGGACTTAATTTTCATAAAAGCTTCTTCATAATTCCGCAAGTCTTTACTGAACGGTCTCGACATCTCTCCAGGAGGTGTATCTCTTTGCAGGGCAGGGTATCCGTACAACGCCTTGTTGCTGCTGCCTCTGCAACCGCCAACGCCTTCATCTCAGCGCTCCCGCCTCCGCCTCCACCTCCATTTTAACATCGCCGCCATCACCACTTCCACCCCGCCGCCACCGCCTCTTCGCAACCGCCATCTTGCTGCACCGCGATCCTGGCGCCACTTCCATCCTCTCACCACCACCACCCCACCACTAGCCCACCGCCGCCGCCTTTCCGTCCATGACGCCAGACCCTCATCCACTTGCGCAGATCGCGTAGTATAGAGTAATCTCCGGGCGGAGGTGCCGAAGCCGTCTCCGGGGGCGCTCTTCCTCTTGGTAGCGCCGTGGTGCTTGGGTTTCAAAGAAACACGTGTTCTCGACTCGGGCGAGTGCTTTCTTGTCTTTCAGTGGCCGGATGCTGCGGGACTAATTCAAGGGTGTTCAGATCTAGAGCACGCGAAGTAACGTACCAGGATGAAGGAAAACTTTCAGGAAATACTCTACAAGACCTACAGCTCCAATTAAAGTTGCGCATTTGAGCCCAAATCGCCTAGGCATTAAACATGTATAAAGATATTTTGCTGGAGTCATGAAATATTTTTCGTATTTATTTATCTGCAACTATACAAGTATATTTGCAAATAAAGTGGCATATTATTGTGAAATTACCTTTTCCGCCCCCAAACAACCAACTCACAAAACACTGTGATACTCGTACACTCGTACAACAATATGCTTTGGTAAGAACGTTACCGACAGCAATTTTTCCATCTATGCAACTCCCATGGAGCCGATCGGCTTCTCCAGGAAGATTCCGGGGTAGAAATTCTTATTTCCCGACGAATTCGTCGGCTTTGGACAGGGCCTAGCGCACAGTCTCCCGAGCTAGTGCATGCAGTCGTCGTGGAGGTCGCCGTTTTCTTATACTCGTAGCTGTGGCACGCGGTGCTTTGGCGAGGTAGCGAGGGCGCCCGACCATTCGCCGCCCCCGGCCGCGCGTCCTCTGCCCCGCGCAGCCTCCCGGGGCTGGGAGCCTCGTTCGCCGGCCCGTGACGTCAGCGACGCTGGAGCCGCTCCGCGGTGCCCTTATGTGCTGCCTTGCAACAGCTGGACGCTCTCCTGTGCCTGATGTGAGCGCAGCCGTTGATAGTTTGAATGCTGCCGGACGGTCGCTTTTGTGTAAATTCATGTTTATTGATTCTCACTCAAATGAAATAAACACTTTGCCTTGCTATCGGGTATTTTTAATAAAAAAGGCGTAATAAATTGTCGTTAATATCAGTGCTGGTAAGTTGCCAGAATTCTAGTTCGTTGCTTTCAAAACTTGTAGCGGTGAGTATGGACGTTGATGACCTGTGAAATTGTGTAGACAGTTGGTTTACTAAATTTTAAGAACTATAATTTAGTTTGGAAAGTTTGAGACGTTTTGCTATCACCGTTTGACGCCATTGAAAAATTAGGATTGCAGTAGCTCCGATAAAAAAAATACAACTAAATGATCTTTGAACAAACATTTGCTAGTTTTCGCTCCAGCAAGCAGTAAGTGGCAGACACATTTATAAAGAGCATTCAAAAAGGAACGAGCCGGAGGCCTAGGAACAAAAACTAGTACTTGCAGGTCAGAAGTACTTGACCCTGGCTGTGAGGCACTTGTCCCACTGCGACACAGGCGGTGAATGGGTGTCTCGTAAAATTCCCGGGGCTGTGTTGTGAATCACTTCACACGTACTGCCTGACGGATGCTATCGTCCGAGGTGAATCGTTTGCTGCTCAGAGCCTTTTTAGGGGACCAAAAATGGCGTAATCGCAGGAAGAGAGGTCTGGAGTGTATGGAGGGTGACTGAGAACCTCCCACTTGAATTTCTGTAAGAAACGACCAGGCAAGCCTACCCGTGGGGTCATACTGCTCCACGACAATGCAAGGCGTCAACAGTCACAGCACTCTTGCACAGGGCCAGGTACTTCTGACCTGCAGGTACTGATTTTGGCTCCTTGGTCTCCAGCTCGTTTCTTTTTGACTGCTCCTTATATTACTCATCCAATAAAATTATCGCTTTGATGTCGAAGCTATACGTGGATAAGTTCATTCTGCAATCCAAAACCTGAGAAAATGGTTTTACGTGAAGATTAAGGCGAGTTGATAGCATGGTGTGCGAGAGGTCTGGAATGTTTCGTCCGTATGTCGGTCACGATGCCGTGCATCTATCGATCGCGGAGCACGGGCGCATTGCGCACGCTTTCCCCGAGTGATGCACACGTGCGATTGCCCTTCGCCGTCAGAGGACACCTTCGGTCCTCGAAGTTATGCGAGGCTGAAGCCCGATTGCTTATTTATGTCGTTCTATTTTCTCTCCCTGGGTGTATAAGTGGGCTTACTTGTCAGACGTTTACAAAATAGTACGCGCTTATTACAAGATTTGCATTAGATGAGCCACGGGTTGTTTTTTATATGGTTTGTAGTATAGAGATATGTGTATGTCCACTTCTTTGGTGCATCTCGCGAAAACTATTTTATTTGGGTCTCTGAAGTATGTGTGATAAAGATCGTGAACCAGTCGATAGTTTCTTACAAATTTTTTGCGAATACGTTTGAACAACTGTCAAAAACGACGAGGATTCATAATGTTGCATTAATCAGCAATTTGTTTCTAGAAGTAGTTATTAAACCGTAATTCCTTAGCTGCATATGTCTCATCAACTTCGGCGTGGTCCACCGCTCCCTCTCGTCGACTTCACCACAGGCATACGGCAGCTAAGCAGGGCTTAAGAAGAAGATTCTGACGAAAGGCATCCTATACTGCGATTTTTACATTTCTGCGTTTGACATTTGATCAGTTGTTACGGTGCCGTCCAATCGGGACCTTACACGTCACTAGTGACGTCACTATTGTGGCGTTCAACATTCAGATATGACACCGTAACAGTTGTTTTAATTTACACGCAGCTTTGTAGAAACCGCAGTATAGCCAGGAGCGTACAATGCTTTCGCGATCTCGACCAAATCGACATCATTCAGGAATGCCAAAACTTGCTAACTTGTTTCTTTTAGGAGGTCTCCGTCTATTGAAGAAATAATATTCGCAAACTAATACCGCAGAAGGAGCAAATAAGAGTTTGTGGGCTTTATTGAGTGAAATGATTGGCTCCTCGGCTGGAAGCGCCTCGACCTAGAAGGGATGGTATGGGCGTGGCCTGTGCTGGGCGCCCCGGAGGGGTCTGTGGCGTCACGAAGCACGCGCGCGGCGGGATCAAGCACGTAACAAGCGGCCAAAATTGTCAGACTTGTCCAGTTGACGTAATTCGCGCCTTTGTGTACATAAAATGTCTCTCGTGCATGCTAAATACTAGTATTTCATTTATTTGGCCATTATTGGATGCAAACGTGTTTTAAGAAGTCGGACGGTAATAAATTTACTCTTCGGTTTGGGAGATTTACGTTTCTGAGTTAGTTTCTTAATGTAAAATTGAATTATTTACTTACTCGTTTTTAACTACACATCAGTTTATTTTATTGCAATGTTTTTTACCTTAATAAAATACTTAGTAGTATTTTTTAACAATTTATTTCTTTTTTGACTTTCGACCTATTTGGGGTCTTTGTCAAAAATAGTTAGAAAAATATAATCAAAGTTATATTCAACTGATGGAGAATCAGTAGAACAGTAAAACATGTAATAAAGCGGTGCATTGGGATTATTGAACCGTATTAATAATAAAACAAATTGGCACATACCTATTGTCCAGGTTTGTTGATACTATATCCTAAACAAACAGCGTTTTGACCAAAATTATAAATAGTCTAAAAACCCTGTTCAAGTCGTATACATCAACCAGTTCTAACTAGTTCTTTTTATTTTTGTAGTAAATATTTTTATCGGAGCTTTCTAAGCAATATTACATCAACTTTTCTTACTTACAAAAAATACACACAATAGATGTAGCTTAAAACGTGTACTAGAAAGGCTCAGATGAGAAAAATGAGATGTTCGTGGAGTTTTCATTCCGAACTTCAGCAAATATGTAACTTCGAATTAAACGTTTAATGAAGAGTTCTTTATTAAGGCAAGGAATGAGGGTGGAAGGCGGGTGCCTGTTACAGGCACAACACCGACATCCCCCGGGTTGACCATGGAGACTCAGAGAAGCTGACACGTGGAACCCCAATCCAAGCAGTGTTCATCTTCCACGCAGATATTCAGCTGGAGTCAGAGATCCTTTCCTTTTTATGAAAGATTTTTGTTCACGCTTTTCCCAGCCTGGGCCGTAGTGAAGCGGCGACGCGTGCCGCGGCGATGACGTCACCGTGCGCCGGCCCTCGTGCCGCGCCGCTGCGCCTTCGAGATGGGCCTAAACGCGCGCGCGTGACAAGGGGAGGAGGAGTGGCGGAAACCTGGAACTCTCCGGGAAGACCGCCCCGCCCCTGGCGGTAGCGGCGCCGACCCCGACTCAAGCCTCCGCGTCGTGAGCGAGAACTTGCACACAGTGCCGTCGGAACACATGACATAGGCACACAAAAAAAAGTTGTCAGACCCGAGGACTTCGCACATGTTTCTCTATGCATGTTGACGCGCTGGATCCGAATCCGAAGCCAGAATTGCGCCTCCACTTTCGAGTTGTTTTAAATCGCGAAAAAACGCGTTTTTTTTTTTTTGCGATAAAAAAGCAACCGGAGGGTGATGACGCAATTCTGGCTTTACGTTCGGGTTCGGCGCGTCACATGTATAGAGAAACATGTGTTAAGTCTTTGGATCTGACAACATCCCCGGAAAACAAAAAAAAATACAATTTCACGGGAGTTTTTCGCGAATGAAAAAAAAAAACAATAAAAACTGGAGGGTGGTGGCACAATTCTGGCTTCAGATTCGGATTCAGGGCATGGATAATTCATAGAGAAACATGCGTCGTCTTTGGGTCTGACAACGTTTTCGCATTTCGCAAATTTCCGCATTTTCAGAAACGCCATTTTCTAAAAAATTGCTCCAAATTTTTTCTTCAAACGTTTCCAATAGTTTCCAACAGTGCTAATTGCACTGTTTAATATCATGTAAAGATCATATTTTGTACTCTTTTGATTTTTCAGAAATTGCAGAAATATAATTTTTTAAATCACTCACGACGTTAATATGCACTTTTCCATCAATTTGTATACATTATTGCATTTGTGGGTGGAAGTGCTTCAAATGACTTTCAATGAAGTTTTTCGAAAAACCCAAAGATTCCTGTGAAAAAGAGCTTCAAATTTGGCATTTACAGTAATGCTTAATCGCCATTTCCTCAAAAACGGCTTCGGATTTTTCAACGAAAATTTCTATTTAGGACGAGGTTTTACTCTTCTTTATTATTCTTGAAGTAATATTTCGGTTCTACTATTAGGAAACCGAAAAGTGGAGAAAATGACAAAAAAAAATTGTTCCTTGGGCGACTAATGATGGGAGATGCGAAGAGGATGGGCAAGACCGTAAAGCCAGTCCACACCAAGGAAATTAGAAAACTTTACTAAGATAATGTCTGCGCCATTCTGTAGCACCACTAGTTTGGTATTTTGTGGGCCTATGTGGAACTCGCTCCCTCGACACGCAAACTGGTCCCATGTGCTCCTGAAGACTGCGATAAAAAAATTCGTTTTTATTCGTATGGTTAAAGTGGCTTCTTAATTGTCAGTAATATGCTGTTAAAGTACCTCTTTATCACCTAAGGGTGATAAAAAATTATCTACTCTCCTGGGCGCTCCTGCGGTGTCGCACGAGCTTCTGACGACAGCGTAACCTATCTTATTTTATATTTCGTCTTTTACTAAAAATTGAAATCAAATCAAGTCATATAATTTATCGCCGTGTATAATTAATTATGACTATTTTTGTGATAATTAATACTGTTAGAAAGAATGAAACTCCATAATGAAGTGAAGCCGTCTTCACCTGGGGCATTTAGTGCCATTGCATTGGCCCAGTGCGTCCGGTGAACTGTGTGGGCGGGGCAGTCCGCGTGTGAACACTCCATTCCGAGGCGGCCGATAAACGAACAACGCGCGGCCAGTGCCCGCGCTACGGCATGGAGGCATCACAATGGGCGACCGTACGCGTTTCCTTTTCCTACACGCGTGAGAAACAAGTCGCTGGAAGTAGATGACGTTGGTGCCAATGCTTCGCGTTTCTTTGTCGGCGTGCGAGCGTGCGTTGAGGCGGCGCGGCTCGGCCCCGCCCCGCCCCTCGCGGAGAGCGAACCCGGGACTCGGGCGGCCGCAGGTCGTCGCCCGCGCGGCGCGGCGCGGCGCCACACACGACGCCACACACAACGTCACACACAACGCCTCGCGCGCGGCCTCCCTCCCTCCCTGGCCCGTCTGGCGCAGCCGCCGCCGCCAGCGGCCGCTTCCGGTATCGATCCCCGGGCGATGTCCCGGGCCGCGCCCCGCAGCCCTGCGCACTCGCTTAGCCACTTCTCTCTTCTTCTACGCTCTGTACTTACTAGTAATTACGCTAATAATGTTTTGACTTGTTAAAGAAGTGTTAAGTACGTATCAGCTTTTGCGTTTGTAACGCAATTGCGAAACGGGAAAATATTCCTACGCAATTCTTGTACGTACAGTTGTGACTAGGTGCTCAAATGTATAATAATATTAATATTAATAATAATGACATTAATGTTAATTGATAATGGTAATGATGCAGGGAATTGATGGTACAAAGAGGCCGGCCCTTTAATTTTGAAACCACACAAGTGGCATTTTCAAGTCGGAGTCAATCGAACATACTCAGGAAGGAAAGTACGATTAGTGTTTAATGACCCATGATCATGTCTCATGCGTACATGAATTATACCTTCTTCCATTCACTCAGTATCATACGCTACAACGTTCAACTTGTTTGTTCGTTGTGAAATTCATTCACGGCACTGTTCGTACGATTTATCTATCTGTTGTCATTTGTATGGCTTGTCTGTATTATATTTTCCAATTGCATAATTATTTTCATTCCAAGGATCGACGTCCCCACGTTTATTACGAAACAATAAGTAAATTATAAATAAGTTGAAATATCGATGCAAAGCCTCAAATAAGGAATAATTTTTTTGTTTGTTTTTTAATTGGCTTCAACGCTTTCTACTGTAGTATTAAAATTGTGACCCAATGACGACACGGTTCTCAGGCGCAACCAAGTGCGTACGAGTGCTGCGAGACGGATCTTCGTGCCGGTGTTCGATGGAAGGAGGTGGGATGAAGGGCGCTAGTGCTCCACGCACAGGCCGCTGCTGAAGCACGCCAGCCGTACTCTTGGATAAATAAGATAATTGTTTCAAAATATTGCATTTTTTATTTAACGCACCGGTCGCAACGCTGGAGATCAGCTTCGATTTTCCTAACGCTACGCACTTCCGCAGTGGTCTGCTGTCTGGCATGTGCTGATGTGAAAGAGAGCGGCCTGATGAAGTCACGTAGGGCACGGGAACAATCATTCCAACAGCTTTGTGTATACTTTTGGTGCGTAATTTTAATTTTTTTATAAAAATACTGAAACGGAATACTTCTATAAGTACAATATATGAATAAGAATAGAATTCTGTTAGTTTCGGACCTTGAAAAAGCTTGGCCATTGGCTCCATGGCGACGTTCCAGAATCCGCTTTCCAGTAGCGCGATCTGATTGGAAGTAGAACGAATTCATTCACTTAACACGTTCAGTCTATTTTGACCAACAGGAATTACTGAATCTCTTAGAGCAATCTGGAATAAATGTATTCTAAGAACGGCTGTTCTCTTGATACATAAAATGTATTTATTTTTTACTGATACGTTAGTACTTGTTATTGCCTTGGATAGGGAGCTCGCTATACACTGCATAACCAATGTGGGTCGAGAGGATCGTGGTGACGAGGGAGATATGGAAACAGTTGAATGATGCTACATATTTTCTTGTGGAGAGAATTATGAAAGGGAATTTTGAGAGGGAAATACGAAAACAGATTCAAGTTAACATCTAGTTAATTAGTAAATCTGAATCAGTAAAATTAGGTAAAGAATGAAAATCATGTATATATCACGGGCGTTAACTGGTTCTAATGATGTCGATCGACAAAACCCTCAGGCCAAAAGTCTTCGAGCTTTTTCTTGCCGCTCGATCACTAGAAACTTTACATGGTGCACGGCCCTTGGTGTATAAGTAGCGATTTAGGTTCTTGTTAGTATAATTGATTTTCTAGTGTGAATAGAGTGCATTTTTCCTGAACACATGGTGATAGAAAATAAATCGGTCTACAGCCACTTCAGAGAATGAAATAATTTATGTACATATAAGATATATATTTTGTAATGCATATTTCGAAACAATTTGTCCCAAACTGCTTGCCGCAGCCCACCTCTAAAGTACGACCATTCCACCTTTAACGATTCAGCCGAATCGTCCCATCGTGAACACAGTCTCATGACATGGTATTCAAAGCTACATTGCTGAGTTACCACGCCCTCATCATCGAAGCGGTTGGATCCACTCCTCCTTGCGCGAACATTGTGCCTAAGCACGGAGATTCCAATGTGTGAATTCCGTGGCATTTCACGACTGGCCTCCTCCTCCTGAGCGTCTCCTTCGTACTAGCCCACGAGTTATCTCACACGACCTGTTTTTTCTGTGACGTGACTACATCCCGTGCTAGTGGGCTTCACCACGCCCTCTCCGGTGCCCGCCGGATTTTTGGTCCGCGTATCTGCTATTACCGGTGTCTTGCTTTGCCAAATACAGAAAATGTTTTATGCAGCCTAGCGCGTGGCTACAACGATTCCGACTCTTCGCGGTGCTTGCAGCGTTACCTAACTGCGATGACCCAATGGTCGACGAGGGCTCCCGGTGGCTCGCGTTCTCTGTGTATCACTCTCAGGAAAAGAGGTTGGGATAGTATCTTCTTCTTCTCTAAAACAATAACTATAAGACAAAGGATGGGCTGTAATGAATTAGCGGTTTTTGCTGTTTGTCTTTTGGCATTGAGTGGCATGTCTTTTCGCGAGAAGCAGCCCGCGGCTGGGCCGAAGCTAGAGATTCATGGAGTGTGACAGACTGAGGAAAAGATGAGAAAAGCATACTCAAGTAGCGGCGGGAATAGAATAAAACAATTGAAGATCGCGCCGTTCCGCCGGGATCTGTTATGTTAGAGTACTGTGTGACTCGGCGGGAATGAAGGGTTCGTTTCTAAATTAATAAAACTGGCCCTATAATGCTAAGTTATAACACAGGTTGATGTCTTTCTTTTTAGCAGCTCGCACCTGTAAAATGGCGCCCTGCGCCGTCTCTTGTGCTTGGGCAGAGCCGCGCTGGCGAGGCGGAGGCAGAAAGGCCAGGGGGCATCGCGTGTGTGGAGCCGCGCGCTCCACTCCCGCAAACGTCTTCCTGCGAAGCGCCCACCGCCCTTGCACTGACCTTGGCCTCGCCGTCGCCCACGCCCACTCCCTCACTCCCACCTCGCCTCCTCCCTTACGCGCCCGACCCTCGCTCCTGATGCTGCTCGGTAGTCTGAGCACAGGGCGAATGTTCTTACGTTAATTAGTCCGAGAACACAATCTGCGTCAGGGCTTCTAAATGAGAATTCTCAATCATTTCTAGAAAATAACTTTGCCTAATCTCAGAATTATTTTATAATAAGAGCATGCACGTCTTTGCTTGCACTTAAAAGTATATTTTCACTACGAAATTGCAAATAAAAAGGCCTGATCACTATTGTACTCTTATATTACTATTTAGTTAATATTGTATTTCTGATCTATTCATTTCATTTCCTGGCATCCATTTATTGTTCAAAATATCCACAGCATCATAGTCTGTAAAGAGATAAAGCATTATCTGCATTCTATTTCATATGATGAAAAAAATTCTCTGATATTTTTATCGTCCAACATGATTTACCCGAGTTGAAGGTACTTGGTCTGAACCGCGATATTTTTTCATGTCGAATTGGCAGAGAAACGCATTTGTTTTGGGCGTTGAGATAGATGGCTCTTTTGGACAAGGAAAAACGCTTTTAGTTTCAGTCACAGTTCTCGGAAGGGGCCGTCATTGGCAGTTCATGTGTTTGCTAATGAGCCATATGCTTGCTCTTGTGTTCGCGTCCGCCCCTTCTACCCGCTGCCGTCCTGCCGCCCCACCGCCCCTACACCACCACTCTTTCTCCTCCACCATCCCTCCACACCTGCGCCCAGCCGTCCCTGCTGCACTCCACCTCCTACCACTTCACCGCGTCGCCCTGGCACCCTCCACCACTCCATCGCCAATCCACCTCTCCATCACTCCCCCATCACCGCTCGCTCACCGTCCCTAGCCTCTCATCTCTCCTCACCCACTTCCCGCTGCCCAGGTGTCCCTTCTCATTTTCTGCCTCGTCGCGAAATGCACCCCCCCCCCGCCTTTCTTTGGCGGTGAGTGTCCTTGGCCCTCCCGTGCGGCGCGTTGCAGCGCGCTTCGTGCGCCGTCCGGCCGGCCGGTGAGCGCGCCCACTGCCCCTCAGGACGGGGACGCGTGCTCGCACTTTGGTTTCCACGCACCTGATTGCAAAGAAATTAAAAGGCGTGGTAAAAGTATATCCAAAATTAATGTAAAAATTGTGTTGGATTAATGAATGCCTACACCTTCACAATTAATTCATTTAAACTCGCGTGTGCACACACACACACACACACACACACACACACATGCCCATGTACTGAATTTAACTCGCATCCAGCATTGTCACTGTTTCTTCACGACTGTAAACGGGTGGACTTAGGTTCGAGTTCTTACTCTAGGTCGAATTTTAGCTGCTCTGATCGGTAGTTTCCTTCTATTTTTCGATCAATACCAGGCGAATGCCGAAGTGGTACCCTACCAAATGGGCCATGAACTGCGCTCGATCTTTCCTTCCTCTTCATTGTCCTATCTTCTCCCTTTACACTTACATTTACATACCATAGAGTAAAGATTTCTACCTCTTTAGTACCTCTATGTACATACACACTACTGGAGAAGATATTTGAAGGGCAATTTGCTCGCACGTCGGCGTGTAGGTCGGCGCCGGGTCTCACCATCCAGAGGGCGAAGAACCCCCTCCCGCGATAAAAACATCATTCCACTAACGGGACCGTAGTAGTTGACTTGCTCGGGAACATCAATCAATACATGGAAATCCTAACTAAGATTTAGTCGACAATCCAGCAATTTTGAGAGGGGCCATTGTGTTGCTACATTCACGTGAGCCACCAAAACGCCATTGAATCGTGTATAACTTTTGTTTTCAGTAATGAGCTCTCATTCAAAAGTGAAGAACACTTTATAAAAGTGAATATTGTCGATCGTTTTGCACCGTCAGGCTGCGCGTCGCATCGAATGCGCCGACGTCCCTCAGACGTGCGGGGGCGGGCGGTGCATTTCTCAGACTGCGAATTAGGTAGATAAGATAAACGAGCGCGCCCACGAGCAATCCTCCGTGCATTGCTGCTGAATTAACCAGCGATTCTGCTACATTTGTTTAAACTTAGTTTGGCGGGCGCGCGTTGGCTTTCTTCCAGCTGTGTCTATAATTCCTCGTGCTTAAGTTGGATACTTCTTTGTAAACACAGAAGTTTTTCTGCGCTGTTCTTTGAATTCAAGTTCACATTTATCAAAGGGCAACTAGATTGGGTTATCTGTTTTTGCACTTAGATAATACAATTGTCGGTTTGTGTAGCTAAGTGTTGCGAGTTGTCGGTGTCCTTGTGTGCAAGTGTCGATTTGTGCAGCTTCTTATTGTACGTTGTCGGTGTCCTTGTGTGTTATTCGAAATTTCGCCGCTTCCTTAATATTAGTGAATACATAATTGACTTCCAAGTGTTAATTCTGCAAAAAATATATTTTAATACATTGTATTTAATAGTTGAATATTTCGCGATTCACAAGAGGGGAGTCATTGGACCTTGGATCTGCTCATGCTTTTCGAGAGTTTTCTTAAAATATACGTCGAAGAAACACCACAACCTATAAAGCACATGCGTGTGAATGCAGGAGGAGAATGCGCGATAATAATTTTAGAGCGTCTTGTCCGTAGCACGATGCTCTGCAACCCAACATTAGGGCTGCTGTGCCGTCTCCGCAAGGAAGGTGATGAATGAGGATTCCGAGCATTCCATTGCGCTGGCGTGCATACTTTTACCACACGTGGCTGTCGACGTTGCATTCCAAAGAACGCTTCCTTTCGTTGTGTCTGTTCTCACTAGCAAGTGTCCGCAATAAAAACACTATTAAGGCATCGATTCTTCATGAAATCTTGTATGATATGGTATGGGGAACAGCTGATAAATATTCTACCATTGATTGTACATAATGGTAAATTACTCATTCCCACAGTAAATAATACCTAAATTAAGGTGATAAAATCATTCAGATAAAGAAAATATACATTAAATATGAGTCGTCGTATCTGAAGTTCAGTATTCTGGGTTCTCCCATTTTCTCCGACAACTTAATACAAATTGAAACATAATTCTAAAATGCTCACTGATTTTTTTTTTTTCAATATGTTCGATGATAAATTGAGCAGTCATTTCCTTTTGATAAATTAGTAAATTGTCCGTCGTCCTCTGAAATCAACTTCTGTAGCCAGCGGAAAAATGTATTTAACGGAGCTTCTTGTTTATCGGCGATGATCAGGTGTTTGAAAGACGGGTATCTTTCAAATTTCACAGCTGCGCCAGTGTAGTGCTCGTGTTCGCTTTGCTGGACAGTGTGGCCCTCGTCAGTCGCAGCGTACCGCATGGGCACGTCCGCGTCGTCTCGCCGACAAAGCGACTTTGCACCGCGCGCCGCCACGCGCCGCTCGGCCGGTCAGAAGGGCGGAGGTGCCGCTGACTGCGCGCGTGGCCCCCGGGGCGTTTCCATCACGAGCCCCCCCGACCCCACCCCCACCACTATACAGTACTTCGATTTTTCTGTAGTGGCCGATGACATTAGGACATTCATACACCCCATGCCCTATAAAATAAATATTTTTAACAGTGGGAAGCTTATTTTTGAGGCCACGAGCCCCGTCGGGCCATTAGCGATTTAATTAAACATATTCATTTTATAAGGCAGGACGTGTAACAATGACCTAATGTCTACTATAGAAAAATCGAAGTATTCCACATTTACCCTTCCATTCCGACATCACCGCCACTACCATCCTGTCCCGCTCCACCACATAACCTATCACTTCTTTCGCCTAGCCACCGCGGCCCTATTCCACCAACAGTAACTAGGATGGAGATGGTTATACCGTGAAGTATTCATTGTTTCGCCCACCCATCCTAATACCTTTGCCCTCAACCGTGAACACCGCCTTACGGCACTTGGAGCCGAAGGGAAATCACCTTGAGACAGACCATCATGTGAATAGTGACCGACCAGCCTTCGGGAGCAGTCATGTCGAGGGAGTGGTAGGGGCAGGCCGCCCCGCCCTCCGCTTTCCATCCGAGTGGCGCGTGTGGTGGCCGCCGCATGCCGACAGAGCGCGCGCGCGACAGCCCGCCGCTGGCTGTGCCGAGCCGCCGCTAGAGCGCGGGCCGAGGCAGCGGCTGGGCGGCGGCCACTTGTGGCGGGCTCTTCCACATGTCGGAGGCTTGCTCACGAACCTCCACCCTTTCCAACATTCGTCCATCTGCTTTTAAGGTCTGACACCCCAAAATAGAAGCACACATTTGGTACATACAGTCGACTTCGGTTATAGAGAAACTGATGTAGTGAATTTAAGTCACTGGTCCCGTTTCACTTACATTGCAAATAAGCATAAGAGTTGGCTCCCGTTCAGTGAAGATCTGCGTTCGTTTTTTCCGTCACTTTGCCTCTCATCATGACCGGACGCGGCAAAGGCGGCAAGGGATTGGGCAAAGGAGGAGCCAAGCGCCACAGGAAGGTTCTTCGGGACAACATCCAGGGCATCACCAAGCCAGCTATTCGTCGTTTGGCTCGCCGTGGAGGTGTGAAACGTATCTCCGGTCTCATTTACGAAGAGACCCGCGGTGTGCTCAAGGTCTTCCTCGAGAACGTGATCCGCGACGCCGTCACCTACACCGAACACGCCATGCACAAGACTGTCACCGCCATGGATGTCGTCTACGCCCTGAAGCGCCAGGGGCGTCCTCGGTACGGTTTCGGCGGCTAAGCGGTTTGTAGTCGCTCAACTGAATACATTTATTGTTGTCGTCGACGGCACAGCTACACCTGAAGCACGTCATGGACCTCGGCTATAGTCAACGTACGAAATACGTCTTGGAAGTTAATTGGGTCTCGGATGTTATTAGGCAAGGAAAAGGGCCTTCGGAGAGTGGGACGGTATTCAATCAGTGGAAAAGGTATTGAAAGTTGTGAAGACCGCATTACAATACTTAGAAACAGAGGACAATGCAGAATCAAATATGGACAGTGCACGAACTCTGACTAGAGAAGGGTCTAGAGAAACTACAAATGAAAAGTGTACGAAGCAAACCATTGAAAATAATTGATTTTTAAGACAAATGAAGATACTGAAATTTTCAGTTTGTACTATTAATAAATTTTGCTGCACCTCTATATTAATAAAATCAATCATTGTGGAGAAATTCTATTTATTTTTGACATCGTCGGATATAGTGAACCAAACATGTGAGTCCCCAGAAGTTCACTATAACCGGAGTTGACTGTATATCGTTTTTCTAAAATTGGTAAAATCTGTTGTTTGATCTTGCATGGAACAGAAATTAGTTGGGCACCTCAGGTGCAAACTTATTTACAAGGAAGTAAATATCCACATACGTCCTGAACTTAAATTTCCTTGCATGCATTTTTTTTTTAATTTTATTTTTAGTCAGCCACTAGTGAAAGCGGTTCTGCCAAGACAAGCGTAGTGTTAAAAGTTAAATCTTTAACTCTAGTGCTAAAAGTGAGCCAATGCTCAATGTTCAGATAATACTGTGAAAACAGCAAAAATAAATAAATAAATAAATAAATACTTTCATCTGACCGTATCATCGACCTTAATGAGTCATTGAGTGACTTGTATACTTGAATTATAAATAAAAGCGTCGTATAGCAACATTTCCTACTCGCAAAATAAACTGTCACTTTTACCACTCGTACCGTAAATTACCATTCTCCGTGACTTCTCGCCTAGACATGCGATTCGTGCGCACTGCGCAGGAGCTGGCAGTGTGACTGACGTCGGTGCACCTCGTCGCTCTGCGAGTCCGGATAAATGTCACTGGTCCGCCCCTGTGACAGTTCGGCGGCCAGCGGCTGATCGGGCTTCTGCGCGGAATTGTAGGTCAGTGAATGTTGTGTGAGAGGGAGGGGGTTGCCAGAACCGCATCTACAAATTTGGCAAGTGGACCTAGTGCGGATTTGTGCTGGAAAGGATCGAGCCTTCTAATCATTTACTCGCCAGAATATCTGAAGGATATATCAATTAAGCGGCCGACCTAAAAATAGACGGATTGTTCTTGGGCCCTAATAGGTAGAATTTTCGTTGTTATTCAGTGATTTATCCGAGAGTAGTTGTGGTATGAGAGGTCGAAACTAATAACGTTAAAGAAAATTAAATAAATAAATCGCGTTTCATAAGTTTTTTTGTTGCTGTTTTTAATTGCCAGCTTCCTATTTTATTTCATTGTCTCTTGAACGTCGCATCTTTGAAAAAGTTCCAATTTTTCCTTCGTGAGGAGGAAAAATTATTTCCCACGCATTCGATAAAAGCATGGTTTATGAATTATATAGTTTGCTTGCCTTTAGTTTTTATTGACGTTCCAAATATGTTCCAATTCGGATCCTGGCGTATCTTGTACAGTAATTTGAAGAAAATCGTTGTGAAGATGTTTGAAATCAAATAGATTCAGGGAAGTTGGTATCGAGATTCAGGGAAGTTCGATATTGAGACCTTTTACCGCAAACGTATCGTTTCGTGTTGCTAAGAAGTTCGAACACAATAACATTGAATATTTTCTTAAGAGCAAAGATTGTCTCCGCTTTTCAATTCAACGAGTAGTGAACTTCGGCGAGATCACATTTCGACTCATTTGGATGCTATAATTGTCTGCGAGTCTATGGTCATCTTTCTTCCGCGTGTAATATTTAATATTGTTTTTGCTAATGGTAATGAGCACAATATTGGCTGTAGTAAGATCATGCAACATTAACTGTGCTTCCGAACTTAATTGAAAATGCAAATGTACTGTTGAAGTGATCCAGATGTGCGTCGCTAAAACAGAATTTGTGCTCGACTAACTTACGAGCGGGAAATGTCTCAGGTGTGGGTTAAATTTTATTCGCGGTTGGATTCTCAAATCTACCCCTCTTGTCGTGACATTTGTTCGTTTCACATACAAAAATTAGTATTTTCTCCCCAGTATTTACACGCAAAATTACGCGGAAAATACTGAAATTTTCGAAAAATTGTACATAACTGTACTTCAAAATCTATCTTTAAGGAACATATTTTTAATTAAGGGGAAAATTCTGTATCTTTAATATTTTAATTGAAGGAAGACTCCGAAAAATGTTGAACTTTCGCAATTTTCAAAAAATCAGGTTTTTCAACGAACTTGTACAGGTCTGTACCATTCTCTTGAACATCATTCACACTATCCCACAACAAAATTTAATCAAAAACAGTGGAGCCTTTTTTTAAAATTTTGAACATGTCCAAGGAGCTTCATGTAATGTAACCCCCCCCCCCCCAAATTAAAATATCGGTTTCAAATTCAAGGGGCTGTGACATCAGCCAGATCGATAGGGAAATACCAATTTTGGAGAAAATCGATGGAACGGTTTAGCCGCTAGCGTTGGACGGACGTTACGTTACGTTTTGCCGTCACTCGATTTTTCGCTATCAAGGACCCACAAAATATAGATTCTGACTACATCACGAGTTAAGAGGATTTTTTTTCTAAATATAGCCACTGGATTTATCCACTTTTTCGTTACCAGGGCCCTGTAATAGAGTTTTTCTGCCCAAAATTCGCAGTATTTTCGACCAGCATCACATAACTTTCATTCTACTCCGTAGGGAGAACGTAAAAATCACATCGACTTTCCTGTTGGGATAAATTGTTAAATCGCTACGAAAGATTGCAGTATGTCGGAGCTATCTGAGTCTTTGTAGTTGAGTGGTGAAGCGTAACATCTTCTCTAAATATGATTTACTCATGTATAATCGTGATTTACCTATAATCGTCTAATAATTCTGTAGTTTGTTAAAATTTTCTTCCGCCTCTTTAGCCCATTGAAGCATTGTGGTTGAACCTGAATTTGAACTTGTAGGAAAACGGAAAAACTACTCATAATTGGACATTGGCATTAATGAAGAGAAATACTACCTACAAATGATTACTTTAAATGTAGTATTCCCAAGAGTTTGCGAATCTCGCCTACTTAATTATAATTTGTTACCGATGAAAAATAACTTTTGTAACAGTTGGACGAAGCGGAAATTAGAAAACTATTGAGAAATTGCTTTGATAATTGTTTCAATTGAATTTTTACCGTTCGCGCAATGCTTTTTGTGTGGGTTTTTTCTTTTTCATCGTAAGGGAAACACAGCTTTTCCCCTCCAGAGAAAACCAGTATCTTGAGTCGGGATTGAAATGGCGACTCCTGTGCTTGGAGAAAGCGCAGGCGCGCTGATGGACCCGGCTTGAGCGCGGCCCCCTGCTCATGCTTCTTTCCTCCTTTGCCCTCGCTCCGCGCGCCCCCCACCTGCCTCTGGCCCTTGGACGCGGTGCCAGGACGGCAGCCGGTGACGGACAGCTGAGCGCGGCGGCGTCGCGCCAGAAAACGCGCTCTGGGAGACAACTAAGCTCTGTGGGTAAAAGCTCTCAAAACGCACTGTGTTGCTGGACGGGAATCGACGTTTAAGAGATTGAGATGTTCATTTCGGGTGGCGAAATAGGGTTGATGCGAATTGGCATCACAGAGACTTCAAACTTGAAGTGACAATTAGTTCAAATAACTTCTCGAAAGACGAGTTTGGTGTCAGTGGTGGTACCTGACGATATTTTTTATGTCTTTTACTTTCTTGTAATGCGTCAATTTTTCCATCGTTCCATAAAGTAGGTAGGTCTTTACTTTCGCCAATGCTGAACATGTTGGCTGAATTCTCAGAAACGACGTTTGATCTTTTATTTATGTTTTCGCGACAATTTTGTGACAAGCGTAATTTTAACAGGGCGGTGGTTCTTCAAATGATGTTAAAACATAGATGATAAATCTGCAAAAGCAAAAGTATATACATTGGTGGTAAAAACAATAATCGTTGCAGGCAGTCATAAGGATGGAAAAGTCTTGTTTATTTCCATTTCCTTGTGTGTGAAAATTGGGTGTGCGCGTTGTGGGTGCCCACTGTGCGGTCGGGAGATGTCCGGATGAGGCTTGCAGCTTGGCAGCGTGTTCGGAATGCTGTTAAGTCGCTGTTTCTAATAATTGGCATGGTCGCTCGCATATGTTACACGTGCCCAGTGCTCGTCTTCTGTCTTGAAAGGACCTCGTAACCCTGTTGTGAAGTCGTGCGAGGTACTGGATCTAAGACCAATAGAAACTAAACTTCTCTAAATAACTGGATAACTATGATAAACAATGACCTACTGTCCACACAATGTATTAGAAAAAGTAATTTACTTTATAAATTGGCAAGAAATATCCATTTTGTGGACCCGCAAACCGAGTTAGTTGAAAAATCGACACTTTTCGCTGCAGCATTACAATACTTGCTCTATACTACGTAGTAGTAGTAAACGAGAAAGTAAATTAGCCGTAGATATGAACGCTATTCAAAACTACTCCAGTTTCCCATAAGAAGGATTTTTGCAGGTTAATGTGAGGTAGTCTGTATTTTAAAAAAAATCTGTGTAATTGTTGCTGGTGATTTAAATTAAATGACTTTTTATCTAAATAATATTTCATCAAAGGAAAAATGAACCTTGCATTCATATTGAAGTCCATTTGCGCGCGATACTACATTGAAATAACCAGTGATTATTAGGTCAACAACCAAAAGCACAACAGAATCAAATCAACGATTCTCCGAAGATGTATTCAAATCCTCTTAAAACAAAACCCAGCAAGAAACTCCCAAATTCCAAAGAATATACTTGCTCGCTTTTTCCTAAGTGTAAACCAGCACCAATCTAATTAAACTGAAAATTTCATATATTATATAGTACTAACCGACAAAGACATTCGAATGATTTTGGGAAGTTTCCACTCCAGTAATGCATTTGTTTCTCACTTCTGTAAGGTATTTTTACCTTACAAAAATAAACTTCTTTCCCCTCACAAATTAATTAAAAAATAAGTTATCTAGTTCCGGCTTGGGAATGGAAGCCAGGCCATAATGCTATACTGCGATTTTTACATTTCTGCGTTTGACCAGCTGTTACGATGCCGTCCAATCGGGACCTTACACGCCACTACAGTTACGTCATAATGGTGGCGTTCAGCCTTCCAATAGGATGACACCGTAAAAGCTGTGTTATTTCACATGCAGCTCTGTAAAACCCGCAATGTAAGAGCCGTTGACAGAGGCGTATCTAGGTTTTCAGGCGCCCCTAGCAAGCAGAGATTTGGCGCCCCTCTCAAGAAACTTCATATTAGGCTTATTATTTTTTTTTTAGCGAATGTACTCTACTATGAATAAAATTTCGATTATTTTAAAAAAAATGTTCATAAACAATCTATATCGAAAAAAAAGCTAACTGTTTTTGAGATTCATGAATTAAGATAATAAAGATAAAATAATTCATGTTTAATAATATTTATTTACATTCATTTTAAAAATTTAATGACAACATTGTTACTATTTAACTATTACGACTCAGATTTTATAATATAACAATTTTTAGTAGTCTAGAAGTGCACTTTTCTTGATTTTACTGATGCGAATTCGTCAATGACAGAATCAGTCAATTTTCTCCGTTTCTTCTCTTTCAACATTCAACAGAGCAAGATCACACAATCGTTCTTGCCCCATTGAAGCTCTTAAATACGATAGTATCAATTGTAACGTACTGAAAGATCTCTCACAGCTTGCAATAGAAACAGCAATAGTTAACATAATTTGAAGAGCAATACGTACATTCGGAAAAACGCTCTCGTCGCCATATTCAACAATGAATTGTAAAAGTTCTTCAGGTCTGGATATTTTAATATGAGATCGAACTGAGAGTAGCACTCGGCAATTTATAATTTCTTCGTATAGCTGTTCTCCATCAACATCGCTGCTGTAGAACGTGGCGAAGTTTGTACACTTTGTATTGATTATTTTTGTATCCCCATTATAACACACCCTCAATGTCGAGCAAGAAGCCAAATTTTTCGGCAGTATCTTGTAAGCAGATAAATCTTCCATTCATTTCGCTATAAAGATGGTCAACCGTTGCCTTCATGACTCTTTCAATTTCCTGTTTGGCATTGAAAGTAACGTCATCTGATGATTCTCCAGCCATTTTTTCTTTCGTCTTAATCGTCGTTCAATTGGTACATCCCATTCTTGACAGAGATTAAGTCCTTTTCCAGTGATTCAGTTATCAATACTTCCCTTTCATCAAGAAAATAATTTTGAAGAGCTTTTAAATCTAGAGCGGCATCGTGAAAATCTATTTTTGGATCCTGAAGTCTTTTTTGAACACGATCAATTTTAATAAGTAATTTATTCCAAAATCCTAGTAAAATCAGAAAATCGTTAGTTAACATTCGAGTGTACAATTGTCGGGAATCACTCCTTGTGTCACTGGTCTCGTTGAGTTATCAGTCATGTTTTGGAGAACTTCAAGGATTTTGCCAAGAAAATTGTTTATAGGTTTCACAGCTTCTACCCGTGCACTCCATCTGGTTAAAGAATCCGACTTAAGAACCACTGGCACGGCATTTTTCAATTTTTCCCAGCGTGTTGTAGATGCTGAAAAGAACACATACAGAGCTCCAACAGTTCCGAAAAATGTGACCATTGATACTTCTTGCTTTGCTGCGCGTACGCCCAAGTTAAGGGAGTGATTATCACACTTGACGAACATGGCTAGATAGTTTTTTTCTCCTATTCTTTGCTGGACGCCAGTTTGTGATGGAACGCTTCATTGTGCATGTACTAAAATTGCAGGGCGTGTAAGTAAACTAAACTAAATATACATTATAATTTGCTTATATTTTAAATCGAAACTTATTTTACTAGATTTAACTTTACCTTTAGCATTTTAACTATTCTTGACAACACATTCAGAATTTTTATATCACACTTTTTGAAATAACACTAGTTGTAACGTCTAAGTTCAATTATGTCGTAACACTTGGAAAAAGGATTTTTGGTGGTCTTATAGCGAACAACTCAAAAATATTACAATGTCGTAAAAACAATTGTTAGATTCACAAAAGTTAGCACTGGGTGGAAGTAAATCAACTACTAGTCTGATTCCACTTTGTACGTGTACGTCAAACAGATTTACAAGAATATCTTCACCGAACCGACAATAAGATAATGCGCATCGATAATGAGATAATCATCGCCTTGGTCTTCGGTCGAAGTGCTTCCTCGGAAAAACCAATATGGGAGGTGTCGCGTTTCCTTCTGTGTATACTTGAGTTTATTACGCTTTCACAATAAAGAAAACCTTCATTAACAGTCGTGGAGAATATTTGACTTGTCAAAAAATGCGATTAATTTTATGCCATGAAATCTGTAGTCAAAATACGGCTTCATTTAAAAAAAGCTGCTCTCAATAATAGTATATTTCTCGGGAGGGCGCCACCGGTGCCCGAGCCTTTGTAAGTTAGTTTTTGTTACAAACCAAACATAAACGTATCACGATCGCCAGCTAAATTAACAGCAACAAGAAGAATTATGACCATGTAAGGTCCCAATGGAGTTGAGCGCAATTAACACAAAAATTCCTAGGAATCAAACATTCGTAAAGGTGCTATTTTCAAAGGGAAAAGGCACAAGGTTCAATAACACCTAAGCGAGTTTCAACTATAGGGTCTACGCTATAGAGACACAATCCAACTTTACTTATGACAATTATTTATTACAAAGGTAAGTTACAAATAACAATCGATATTCCTCTTTGTTGCGTAACAGTGCTGTAAGAGGAATAAAACAATTACTAACGTCAAACAATCTTAGCGTAAATTTAGAAAAACTTGGAAGGCCACATTGCCTTTAGATACATGAATTTAAGCAGATTGACTACGTCAAAAGCCAGAATTTGCTAATAACCCATTTTAGGGTGACAAACGGCTGACGTACAATAACAACATGACAAACGCTTCGCATTTAGAAGCCTTTCATTACAAAAAAATACACAAATTGAGTGATATGCTGCAAAGGAATGTCTTACACTTTAAAAGAACATAACTCTTAACAACATTAAAAACAACCTTAACTAGCGTCCTCTAATTGCCACAAACTTTTACGTAATTGATGGAATTGCATTGATTACATAACATATCGCCTTATCCTTAACATAATTATAGTGCCACCTTTTCCAATAAAGCCGTTTGAACACTGTAGTGCCAACTGCGGCTTGACACCCGAGCGACCTTGTATAGCCGCTCACGGGGCTAACAAACGGAGTACTACAAGTAGGCCACGACTTGACTGCCGTACGGGCCCTTCCGTCTCGTAAGTGCTCCAGAGGTCCAATGCGCTTGTGTCGTCTTTCTCAAGACCTGGAGCCATGTGCTGCAACATTCAATCAATTAGAAAATATGCAGACTTCGTAACATGTGAGACTGCGCCGCCATTACGCCCTACGCAGCTCTGTGAGGAAAACGCCGCTGCTTAGGCTCGACGCGAGTTCCTGCACCATGAACATACATAAACATTTTGTGCTTTCGCACCGTAATCATACATAAGAAAAAATGACACTACAAAAAAGGCGATATTAACTTACAACAAACATTTAAACCTTAACATAGCATAAATTAATCACTCCAATTCCATCACAGTGTGGCATAAAGCCACTCCAAAAATTTAATATTTCAATGAGGACGCTGAAATAGAAAAACATAGAAACAAATCGGCAACGGCCGAGGCACACCCGTCCCAGGCAAGATGATGTGACTACGTTCGTGTCTGAGGCGAATGGCAAGAAATGCCGGGCAGAGAGCCCCTTATATAGCCTCAGCAAAGGGGTGGGGTTTACCACCAGACGTCACTGGAGCGTGACGCAGTACCAATCGATAATGAAGAAGTTATATGCTCATTGCCTTTGTAAAGAGTAGCCTATGGCGCCTTATTAGGCAAAATGCAAAACATGTATACCTAGCAGGTTGCCTATACACAGGCGTGTGTAGCCAGTGCACCTCCTGTTCAGTGCACTCTAGCAGGCGCTAGTGGAAACTTATCATGTACATAGAGACATTTTTATTTTGCCTAAAAAATGGCTTTTCCAACCTTTTCAAAGGCAAACGAAGGTACCAATCAATCCCAAAAATGTTCTA